>CM071876.1:20490737-20549878 GCA_036759665.1 Gynandropsis gynandra | reverse complement strand
AAGTTTGACGCAAAAAGTGATGAGGGAATTTTTCTCGGTTATGGAAATAACACAACTACTTTTCGAATTTTCAACTTACGAACAAGGAAAGTTATTGAATCAGTAAATGTTGTGTTTGATGAGGATCATTCAACTGATAGTGTTATTTTTCCTTTTTCTTCAGAAACTGTGCAAGAACAAACATACTCAACTCATGAACATTTGAGTGCACCTACTGACCATTATACGATTCAAAGTGAAACAGATGGAGATGCCTCGGAACATGAAAGCGCTCGAACCAATATGGAGCAAATAACGGTACACAAAAATCACTCTATAGAGGATGTTATTGGTAATCTTGAGGATGGAATACGCACACGTAATAAACCACGAATAAACTATCATGACATGGTAAAATTTGCGTGCTTTACTTCACAAATAGAACCAAAGTGCGTTCGTGATGCGTTAGACGATGAATCCTGGATCAAAGCTATGCATGAGGAGTTAGAGCAATTTGTTCGAAATGATGTTTGGATTTTAGTCCCTAGACCAATGCACCTGAATGTGATAGGCACGAAATGGGTGTTTAAGAACAAAACAAACGAGCAAGGTGAGATTGTCCGGAATAAAGCGAGATTAGTTGCACAGGGATATACTCAAGTAGAAGGAGTGGACTTCGATGAAACTTTTGCTCCAGTGGCTAGACTAGAATCAATTCGTCTATTGCTTGGTGTTGCGTGTTTCTTTGGTTTCAAATTGTTTCAGATGGATGTGAAGAGTGTTTTTCTCAACGGAATACTTAAAGAAGAAGTAAATGTAGAACAACCAAAAGGATTTGAAGATCCACATAATCTAGAACATGTCTACAAGCTTAAGAAAGCCTTGTACGGACTAAAACAAGCACCTCGTGCTTGGTATGAAAGAATCACAAGCTTTTTTTATGCAGACGGCTACAAAAGAGGGGGAGTTGATAAAACATTTTTCATTCATAATTCAGATGGTATTTTATTGGTTGTACAGATATACGTTGATGACATTGTATTTGGTTCGAAATCGCAGGAAAAAGTGAACTGGTTTGTGCAAACTATGAAGAGGGAGTTTGAAATGAGCATGTTCAGAGAACTAAGCTACTTCCTTGGTCTACAAGTCAAACAACTCGATGATGGACTGTTCATTTCTCAAAGTAAATACGCTAGAATTCTGGTAAAAAGATCTGAGCTAGATCACAGTAAATCGGCAAGTAACCCCATGTCAACAATAACAAAGTTGACAAGAGATGCATATGGTGAAGATGTTGAGGTTAAATTATACAGAAGCATGATTGGTAGTCTTCTTTATCTCACTGCAAGTAGACCTGATTTGTGTTTAGGTGTAAGGATTTGTGCCAGATATCAAGCTAAACCAAAGAAATCCCACTTGCTTGCTGTTAAGCGAATTATCAAATATGTCAAAGGTACCGTAGAGTATGGAATATTATATTCCAAAGATACTAACTGTGAACTTGCAGGTTTCAGTGATGCTGATTGGGGAGGAAATACGGATGATCGTAAAAGTACATCTGGAGGCTATTTCTTTCTCGGAAACAATTTAGTTTCATGGCACAGCAAAAAGCAAAATTCAACATCTCTTTCTACTGCTGAGGTTGAATACATTGCCTTGGAAAGTTGTTGCACTCAACTGGTATGGATGAACCAAATGCTTATAGATTACGATATGAAATCCATAACTTTTACTACATGGTGTGATAATACTAGTGCCATAGACATTTCAAAAAATCATGTTCAACATTCCAGAACGAAACATATAGAAATAAGACATCATTTTCTGAGAGAAAAAGTTGAGCAGAAACAAATGAAAGTAGAGTATGTGCCTACGGAACATCAGCTCACAGATATTTTTACAAAACCCCTGGATTTAAATCGGTTTGTTTCTCTGAGAAAATCACTAGGTGTTTGTGAGCTTTGATCGTTTCTTGTGTATTACATTAGTGAAATTGTGTTTTGGAGTGTTTGATGATCTTACGAAGAAGAGGGAAATTACTGCAATGTCTGCTTGATTTAAGTACACTTAGATGATCTTTGTTCTGTGTCTGAACACTGTTTCTATATCTGAAAGCTACAGCTCTTTTATCTGACGATCTAAGTGCACTTAAAACTCTACTTACTCCTCTGACAACTTTTATGCGCATTCATATGCAAAAATAAGATTTGTTTGTCATGAGTATATGCTCGGGTCTAAGTTAAGAGATATTCAGTTTCAGTTATAACGTCCTATGACATAAAGCCAAAATTTGTGCTTAAATACTCCTCTATGCGTGCATAAGAGTATACCTAAAAAAAAGGGTAGTCAAGGAGCTTGTTATATGAACAAAAGGATATCTAAACAACGTCCTAGAAGCTGTAAATGAGTAGTTTTGAATAAATAAAAAAAGAAAAAGGGAGAAAATAAAAAAATGAAAAGAAGAAATGCAATAGAACAGATTGTTTTAAGTGGAGAACAATTTTCAGTAAGTGTACTTAAACAATCAGCCGTTTACAGGTTTTGACTAATTTTTAACGGTTTGATTCTGCTTTGATTCCTTTTATCATGTTTTATGTCAAGAAGTTCACATTGATCTGACGAGTAATAACAACACTTGAGTGTTTTTCTCCATCAAATTGACCGACAGTTTTCTTTTTAATGAGATGGGATGTTTTTGTGGGCTGATGTGACTAGGGAAGTTAATTCAAATTTTTTCAAAATTCCTAAATTCTCTCTGCAACTGCACTTAACTTCTCTTAAAATGCTCCATTTCATAACGTGCTTCCATTTCTGAAACCCTAACCTACTTTCTCTCGAGAAAAAGAGTAGCAGTTTCTCCATTTGCAGATTCTTCTTCCACACAAAAATGCAGACTCGTAGCACAAATTTCGGCCTCAGTGCAAACGACATTCTCCTGGTTGATGACCAGGAAGTAAGGATGGGGGATTTGGTGTTTACACGAAATCCTTCTCGTGTAAATGGTCGCCGTTACAAGGTGATGGCGACGAAATTTTTTGCACCAAACAAACGTGAGAATCTGAGGCCAGGCGCATCTTCCATGGTCCACCTTCGTACATATCCTGATAGCGACATCAGAGTCCCCTCCGCCTCGACCCCACAGAATGGCCCACATCCCCATTCCACTGAGCCAAGGGATACGTCTACTTCAACACCACCACGAGATACCCATACTACCTCGGTTCCTCCACCGAGTGCTGCTCCGTCCACCATTCCATCACCGCCGGAGTCTATTGGGAGACCTGTTCCGGCATCTGGTGCACAATCTTCTACGTCTTCAAGACGAGGTACCCCTCTCTCTATTTCGAAAGCCTATTCGCACAAAATGTACAAGGAATCATATCTGAGTAGGCTTAGAACCCTTAAGGAAAGGGAGATTTTCTATGAGAGAGGACTTAGCGTGCATCAATTTCAGCATCTATCTGTGTGGGACTTACTGGTCAACAGGAAGCTGACAAACACAGTCACCACTGTGACTCCTGTTTGTAAGGAACTCATCTATGAGTTCTATGCGAATCTCGTCCCTGATATTGAAGAGCCAGGCTCTGCTCTGTTTGGCACCACGTATGTTTGTGGTCGTATATTCAAGTTTAGTGTAGAGGTAATAAACGAGTTTTTGGGGATTCCGCATATTCCGGTTACTCGGGCCAAGGCACTTCAGCTTGACCTAGATATGGATGTTGTCACAAAGGAGCTGACAGAGGGTAGGTTAAGTTCCTGGCCAGGGCAGATTCCAAACTCCAAACTTCAATGGGAGTATGCGTTGGTGAATAAAATTTCCCGCACGAACTGGGTGCCAAACAAGAAATCCGACGCGATAAGGCAGGATACAACAGTTTTTCTCTGCTGCTTGAAGAATGATATTCCCATCAATTTTGGGAAAGTATTTTTGGACTCGATCGTTGGATTGGAGTTATCTAACTCCACAAAGTTCATTCTTCCATTCCCCTGGCTAATTCAGAACATTTTGGTTCAACAAGCTGTCGATATAGTTGGGAAAGATGAGGTTAGAGAGAATACTCCACCGTGGATTATCTTGGAAAAGCGTTATATGGCAAAGATGTCATCTGCTTCAACAGCTGGAACTTCCAAGAATAGCACAGTTCAGGAGCTTACTGAACTGAGACAAACCTTAAGTGCAACATTAAGTGCAGTGCTCTGAACCATCGATGGACTGATCTTGCGTTTTCAGAGTAATCAAGTGCACTTATATTGTTGTGTGATTTGTTTCTAATTATATTGTGTCTAATCTGGTATGAAATCTTATCACATAAACAGGGGGAGAAATGCAGGACGACGAGGAAGATGTGGATGAAGAGATTGAAGAGATTCGTGAGGAATCTACTTCAAGGAGGAGCAAAGGAAAAAGGAAGAGGAACTGATGTGTTCCTATATGTTCTTCATTTTATTTTAAGTGCATTTAAAGACAATTTTTTTAAGTGTACTTAATGTTTACTTTTCAATGCTTGAACTTAAAATGGTCTGGACTTAGTTGCGTGAATTCGTTTTAGGTTGTTTGATCTCGTATTGTGATTGTTCTGTGCCTGAATGATTTTATTGCATTGTTTTGAATTCTGTATGTTTGATTGACGTATGTTTTTGTGATAAGAATTCAAAGGGGGAGATTGTAAATGCAATAAAAAAATAGGATTGCAGTTTAAAATTATTATTTCAGGAAGTTGAGATATTTAAGGAGCATGAATTCAAATCGAGGTGGACTGGAGGAAGTCAACGAGAAGACTAAGGAGAAGAAGGAGAAGTCAAAGTGAATCGAGCGGATTCAATGCTGAAGAGAGATCAGCATGACGGCGCGGCTGAAGAACCGGGAGTGGTTGCTGAGCCGAGCGGAAGACAGATAAGTTGACCTGGAAAACAAAAAGAAGGTTAACCATTCTGAGAAGTATCATTGGAGTACACGAAACAGAGATAGAGAGAGTTCTAAGGTTTTGGGTGTACTTAATTGAATATTGTACTGAGGGAAGAAACAGTTGAGGTTGTATTTACGTCTAACTCAGGGGGAGTTATCCGTGGAGGTCTTTAGTACATTGTATAAAGTGGCAAGTGTACTTAAAGATTGACAAGTAAATAAACGAATATTGTTTGATATTTTCTGATCTCTTTGGTTATTGGTACTGTCATCTTCTACAAGTTTTCAATATCATTCATTATGTAAAAAAAATTAATCTAGATCATTTGGAATTCTATTGACATGTAATTCATATATCAAATAAAAAATTAATTTTGTAATCTTATAAACTTGAGATTTTGAAAAATATGTCATTTTTAATTATGAATTTCATCTATACATTTATATATAAATGAAGATTAAGAAAACTCTTGGGGATAAGAAAACTCTTGGGGAATCTTCATTAATATCTTATATACTCTAAAACAAAACCCTCAGTGAACAGTAAAAACGCCAGGTGGCTGCTTGTGCACCGTCCAATCGAATTTCTTTTTGTGCTGGCTGATTGTGAACCGTCGGATACATCCCGATCACTGTTCACAGGGTTTTCAGAATTTCAACCGTTGGATTGATAAAGACGCGATGATCATGACCGTTCATTTTTCCCCTCAGGTATTTTCCCTTTCTGTCACGTTGTTCCTGGGCGATTCTGCCGTCGCTTCTCCGGGTGATCCTGGCTATCTCCGGCGTATCCTTCCGTTTATCGGCGTCGCCAGGTGAGTTCTCCCATGTCTTTTCGTTTCTAGGTCGACGGTGGTCTCGATGCTTCCGTTCCGCCTATTACCCCGGTTTTAGGGTTTCCGCTGCACGAACCTTCCGACGCGATTATGTCGTCCGGCCGATCCTCTGACGATTCCTTGCTGTTTCAAGTGATTATGTCGTCCGGCACAAATCTGAAAACGACTTCAAGCGATCCATCTCTACATGACATTCTTCACGACATCAAGTCTTACAAATCTCCTGTTACGAACTCACAAATTACATTCTGAGTTTTATCAATGAATCCTTTTATTTTGAATCAAATCATTTTGCTGACTGCCCCGTGTCTTATTTTGCAGACTGTTATAAACTATGGTGCGTCTTGGTAAGGTTTCACGATTATGCCTATGCAGTGTTCGATAAAATGCCTCACCCAGAAATGTCTGAAGCTATTCTTTACCATTTGTTCGATTGGGAAATAGGGTTTTGATATTTCCACAAAATGTTTGATATTTTCAGGTGTCGGGTTTGTAGTCAGATGATGTCGTCATTCTACAAACTTAGTAACAATTTCCCCAAGTTCAAGTTCGTTTACGCCGACATCGATACCGGTGGGGCGTCTGCAAGCGTCCTTTCGGGTCAGTTAAATCTCTCTTTCTGCTTTCCATTTTTCCGGTGGCTGTCCTTTGTGGCCTTCTTTTCCCTTTTTTGAACTGCGATTTTTTAGAACATTGCTTTCGTGCATTGCATGCTTTGCCTTATGTTTAATCTCCATTTTCCATTTGTCCATGGTTTTTTTGGAATGCTTTTGTATGTTTTAGTTTGCTATCGGATTTGTCAATATCTAAGGAAATGTCTGGTTGCTATGCAATCTGTGGACCGTTCCATTTCTCTTTGGCCTGTGCGGTAAGGATCAGGCTATGGTTTTTAGGTTTAGTTTGTCTTTAGGATAATAATTTAATAATTATTATTATTATTTATAAAATTAATTATGGTTATTATTATGGAATTTTTAAATTTGTAATTGATTAGGGATATTATTATGGAATTTTGTAATAAAGTTGTAATTAATTATGGATATTATTATAGAATTTTTGTAATTAATTACGAGTATTTCTGTAATTAAGGTTTGATTTGTCTTTGGATAATCATTTAATAATAATTATTGTTATTCTTTATAATATTAATTACGGTTATTTTTATGGAATTTTAATAATTAAGGTGTGAGTATTTACGGATATTATTATGGAATTTTTGTAATAAATTTGTAATTAATTACTGGTATTATTATGGAATTTTCGTGATAAATTTGTAATTAATTATGGGTATTATTATAGAATTTTGTAATTAATTATGAGTATTATTATAGAATTTTTGTAATTAATTATGAATAATTTTAATTAAAGTTTAAATATACGTCTAATTTGTCTATTATTTTTTATAGTAACTAGCAAGAGAACTCGCACGATGTGCGGGCTTTTATTTATTTTTTAATATAGATTTGGAATTCATATGCACAAATATATCATCATATTGGTGACAAAAGAAATCAATGTTGATGATATATTTTTGTATCTCATGTTTTGTAAATATATTATATATACTTTTTTAAATTTTGGTGCTAATTAACCCTTAATTCTCATTTAAACTTTTTTTATGTCCTTTATTAAACAATTACACAAAATTGATAAGATATGATGATTGAAAACTTTAAGTTTTCATTATTATCATATGTGATATTCAAACACCTTCAGGAATGGATAAAGTATAAACAAATTAATAAAAAATAAAAGAACTATAATTTAATTTTGTTGTTTCTAATTATTTTGTAACTAACACATTTTCCATTGTATATTAATACAATCAAAATAGTTAAAAGTATTTCACTATATCATAAAACTTTAGATTATTATAATTATCAAATAATATATTAAAATTTATTACCACACATTAACTTGCAAATTTTATTTAAAATAATTAATATAAACTTATTTTACTATTCCATTAACGTAGAAGTTCTATTATGAATATATTAAAAACTAAAAAAATGCATTTATGAATTCGACGATATGTGGGTGCTTCAACTCCTTGAATAGTTTTATCCTTGTAAGTGTGTTGAAATTATTTACTTTGATGATTCATTTGGTGTCTGAAAAAATGAAGTTGCAGAGATGTTTCAAAAGAGAAGAAGCCATTGCTGCAATATTGAAAAACATAAATTTATCCAAAACCTAAAACTTGTAAAAACATATTACGAACAAAAAGCTTGCAGAGCGTGTTGTGATTTATGGTTGTTTCCCGGAATAACCAGAGATAGATAAGGAGAAGAGACAAGAAACAAAACAAACGCCAAGAACGCCGACTATAAGGATTTCTATTGAGCAAATCCCATCCCATCTCTCTTATAGCTCGTTACCAAGATTATTGTCATGACCATGAGGTTATTCATGGCAATGTCTGTGTAAATCTGCAAATGGAAAAGAAAACCATTTAAGAATCCTTATCAAAGTATTTTCAACATGTCACTCACACGGTATGAAAACCAAAGACTAAGAGAGATCACTAACCTCGAAAAAATTATGAGATATTATTTCTTCCAGTTGCTTTCCATGATGAAATCACCGTAGCTCTCCTAGGCCTGGTCGATCAAGCAGTGTCTTACCATATCTAATATAGAGAGTCTTACCGTATCAAACATCGATCATTCACCTTAACATAGAAAATCTTACCATATCCTTCAGATACAATGCCACCATGCAACAACCTTAATTATCAGATGCCATTCATTTTACTGAAACATTGGAAATGTCACCTAAATGGATCAAATAAGAAAAGAAAAGAATGTTGATGAATGCAGCCCCATGCACCACGATCTCTAATATCCAGCAAATTACTCACCTGAGTTAATTCTACACCAGAACCGAGGGGAGAGATTTCTTCATTTAACTTGCTGGTAGAACCAGGGCCATAGAAGGAGATACCAAATTTTCATTATCCAAGAGCAGAGAATCCAACTTCTGAAAGGAGAAAGAACTATATGAGGATTGTGGTTTGAAATGCCTTTTCAAATAAGAAAGTAAGTCACATTCACAGAAAAAGGAACACACGAAGATTTTAACCAGAAAAGTAACATGGTCTAGAGCAACAAGCACTAACAAATGGAAACACAAATAAAACTGAAAATGAGCACTTACAGTTCCAAGAGTTAGAAGACTTTTGTTGATATATGAGCCTTCCTTTCTCCTCAGTCCAGTTGTTTCAGTTTTGGAACTCTCATATCCGACTAAATCAATCAAATTCTAGAAAGGAAGAGATAACATGAGAGAGCTACCTGAAGAAGAGGACTGAGCTTAATCAACCAAGACAAAAGAAAGACCCCTTACAAGCTGAGAAAAAATAACTCCATCATATTCATCTCCATGAGAACATTTCATCAGATGTAATGCCACCCTGCAACAGCCTTAATGCCATGAGGACTCACGGTTTTTAATTGACAAAGCATCAACAAAACTGCAACAATGGAAAACAATAGACAATAGACAATAGACATGGTGAAAAACAAAGCATTAAAAGGGTATGATAAAGATTCCTCTTTCATACTAATGTTAGATTGCCGAGCGCCGAGTATGCATCAACTTTTATATCAAATTCAAACTATGACAGTGCTTTTTCTTTCTTCACAACCATATTGGCAAATAACATGATGTTCACGATTTTCCTTTTTTTTTTGTCATACTTTGATTCATACTCAGTCACCAATAAGATTCAATTATAAATGGGTTTGATATTTGGTTTTACCTCAGTTATGGTCGCCATGAAGACGATCTAGAGCTGCTCAATACCTTAGGGGATCTACTCTATTACATAAGTAGATTCCTAATATTTATCTCATATTATGAGATAAATAAGCAGCTCGGTAAAGTAGCTCCTGGATGGGGAACGACCCCTTTGATGGGTCTTGCAATGGCTCTATTTGCCCTGCTCGGTAGTTCCGTAGCAGTTTTCTCTAGCTTGGTAGTTTCCACCGCCTGTCCGGGAAGGTTTGGCACCTCGTTCCAAATGCCCATTCGCGAAGCCATCTCCCTCATATGGTAGATTGCATTAGAGAGATGGAGAATGAGTAACAATCGGAGTTATTGGAATTTAAATGCTAGAAACCAAAAAATTACCTCATCGTTATTGAGAAATCAACAAAAAATTGATCATGAGCTCGGCCTTCGTAATGGTGGCGGTGAATGTGTCATCGGTTATGATAACAACACTCCAAGAAACGACGAAGAAGAGAGAGATGTGGATGCTTGCAGGGAATAATGAGGCATTGTGTTTGGCCTCCTAATGGTGGCGGTGGATGAGGCAGACGGTTTAGGGGTTAGGGTTTGTGTTATCGACTATGAAGAAGGAGGAATAAGATTGGCTTACATCCTCCGTCGTCGCCCTATTTCCCTCTGTTTGCCACCTTAGCTCACCCTCGTTTCCTCATCGTAGCTCACAATCGGTTCATTACAGTTGCCTCGCCATTCTAATCTCCTAGCCCAAACGCAGCCTTGTTGTCACACAACCACAATCGAATGGCGTTTCCTCATCTTAGCTCACAGTCAGTTCATTACAGTTGCCTCGTCGTTATAATCTCCTAGCCCAAACGCATCCTTGTTATCACCCAACCACCATTGAATTGCGCCTTGTCTCAGATGTGGATTGAATAAATCTGGATTGAAGAAGATGAATGGACAACGCTTTGCAACAAAAATCAGCCTTATTCACTTTACAGTCGGACTCATACCTATTAAACGATAACTGAAGAGCATTGAATTTTTGTTGAGTGGGGAGAGTCAAAAGGTCGAGCTTGTAATTGAAATAATGGAGAAGATGAAGTTGAAGCTTCAGTTCACAATAAATTAATAATGGAGAAACGGAAGTGGAAGTTTCAGCTTATAATAAATTTAAAAAAAATGAACGCAAAAAATAAGGGATTGATGTGGAACTCTGAGAATTGAAGACTAAAGAGGTGCAAGGAATATCATCCATTTCCTTAAGCTCTAAGTCATTCTTAGGATATTGAATAGACTGAAACGATCCCTTTTCTGTTGGAGAACCGAATTAGGTGAACATGATTCCATTTTAAATTTTTCTAAAACTTTGTCGATATAAGCCTTTTGAGATAATCCCAAATTCCTTGTGACCTGTGTCGAAATATTTCTATTCCGATAACATAGGAAACCTCACCCATATTTTTCATCTCAAAGTTACTAGAATGATAATCCTTATCATCATATAATAAACCACGATCATTGGCGGTAAGAAGAATATCATCTACATACAATACAAGGATAATAAACTTGCTTCCTACAATCTTTATGAAGATACACCGATCAACGATCATTTCTACAAACCCATATGACAATACAATATCATTGAACTTCAAGTACCATTGTCGAGAAGCTTGTTTTAATCCATAGATTGATTGTTTCACTTACATATCAGATTGCTTCTACTTGTGGTCTCAAAACCTTTAGGTTGATCCATATATACCTCTTCTTCTAAATCTTCATTGAGAAAGGTTGTTTTAACATCAATTTGGTGAAGCTCAAGATCAAAGTGAGCCACCAAAACCATGACAATCCTTAAAGAGTCCTTTCTAGAAACCGGAGAGAATGTCTCTTTGTAGTCAATACCATTCTTTTGAGTGTAACCTTTGGCGACAAGTCGGGCTTTATACCTCTCGATATTACCCTTAGAGTCTCGCTTAGTCTTAAAGATCCATTTAAAGACAACTCTTTTGGAATCCTTCGGTAATTCCGTCATTTCCCAAACACTGTTGCCATCCATAGATTTCAACTCTACTTTCATGGCCATCAACCATTTTTCAGAATTTCTACCACTCATGGCTTGTTCAAAAGAGACTGGGTCATCATTCATGCTCAAGTCATTTTCATGTTCAAGTGCATAACACACGTAATCATTTGAAATAGCTTGTCTTCTATCTCTAGTAGACCTCCTCAAAAAGTTATTCCTTCTTGAGGTTGCACTTGTTCATTTACTTGAACATTTTCCCCATCTTCTTGAATAATGGCTTCCACAATTAGATCATAAGCATCTATTTGTTGTTGTTCCATATTCATACCTTGCGGTCATACTACAATAATATGAATATCAACTTGAGGTGGGTCACTTGATAGATTTTGGTCCATCAATGGATTTTTTATCTTTACATTACATGCTCCCACGTTCCCATAGATGTTCCCATTTTCAATGAAGCGAGCATTTCCAGACTCTATGATTCTCGTACTATGGTTAGGACAATAAAATCTATACCCTTTCGACCTCTCTGGATATCCAATGAAATAACCACTAATGGGTCTGGAATCCAATTTCTTTTCATGTGGATTATATATCCTCACTTTAGCTTGATTACCCCAAATGTGAAGATGTCTTAAACTACGCTTCCTAGATATCCACAGTTAATAAGATGTCTTAGGAACTGTTTTACTAGATACCCTATTTAATATGTATACAGCTGTTTTGAATGCATGCATCCATAATGAGATAGGTATAGAATTATCGTTCATTATACTCCTTACCATTTTCATCAATGTATGATTTCGCCTTTCCGTTACACCATTCTGATGTGGCGATCCGTGCATTGTATATTGTGCACAAATGCCCTTAGATTCAAGGAGTTTCTTAAATGGACCTTGAATTTGTCCAACTTCCGATGTTTCTCCATAATATTCACCACCTCTATTAGAACGTATTACCTTAACCTTTCTATTTAACTACCTTTCAACCTCCAAAATGAGTGTCTCGAGGACATCAACCCATTGAGTTCTTTCATGCAGTAAATAAAGGTAACAGTATCTAGAATAATTATCAATGAGTGTGATGATATACTTTTCACCGCCCCAAGATGGTACATCGAAAGGACCACATATATCTGTATGTATTAGATCGAGTAACCCATTACCTCTTGTGGCAGCATGTGTTTATATATGTTTGGTTTGTTTACCCGTAATGCAATCAACACATGTATCATTCCAATCGGTAAAATTCAATTGAGACAAAACATTAGTTTTAATTAGTCACATAATCCTCTCTTTGGATATATGACCGAGTCTTTTATGCCATAAGTCAGTGGACGACTTATTAAGTGCATTCCTTTTCATACCAACATCATGTTCAGTCAAAATATGAAACAGAGAATTAATAAATGTAGAATTTAGATTGAAACAATACAAAGTATCTTATAATAAACCAGTATCACATAGGTTTTTACCATCATATAATGAAAAATAAACATTTCCAATCTTAAATTCAAAACCTAATACATCCAACCTTGAAGCGGAAACAAGATTTCTACAATAATTAGGAACATATAAATAGTTTCTTAGATCCAGACAATAGCCCGTATCTAACACGATTCTATTTGTCCTGACACCTTCAACTCTAGCTTTCATCTTGTTTCTCATAAATAGAAAGCTTTCACTTTCTGGCAATCATTGGAGATTTAGGTAATCCTGTATAACATTAGACACATGAGTGGTCGCACCAGTATCAAGCCACCAAGTATTAGAAGGTACTTCAATCAGATTTGATTTGAAGCATACTGAAACGAAATGTATACCTCGTGTTTTAAACCATGCCTTCATTTTTAGACAATCAGCCTTTTGTTCTAAGGTTTTTTGCAAAAAAGAAAAAACATTTTAGAATACATCTCCTTTACCTTTATTCTTTCGTTTCTTACTTGGAGCTTTGCCGCCACTTGAACCAACATTTGGATGAACACGATAAGCAAAATTGGCTTGGGAAAACTTGACCTCAGGGTCTTCCTTTTGCCTTGCATCCTCTTGCATGAGCATGGCCTTGGTTTTCGAAAGAGACAATTTTTCCTTGAGTTGGTTATAAGTTCTCCGAAATTGCTTGAAATCATCAACCTTGCACAATTTCAACATGTACTCAACTAACACACGCTCACCAAGATCAATATCTAAACGTTTGAAACGATTGTAGGTATTCACCACATGAGTGATATGATCATCCATAGAATGAGATATGTTGTACTCTCTCGTCGATAAATCATTAATAAGAGCAACAACAACAGACTTATCCACAATGTCTTTCATAATACATTTCTTAATCTCAGCAAGGAATTCCTTTACATGTTTAGTCTTGGGTTGGGAAGGCTTAACATTAGGAGATATGGTAAGCTTGAGAAAGTTCATCATAAGCCTATTCGACTTGTCCCAATTCTCCCATAGTTTCTTGTCTGCCTCAGAATTTGTATCAGCTAGTTTAGTGGGCTCATCCATAATAAGGGCTAAATCGAGGCCCAAAAGGCCAACATGTAGCTTCACATATTCGATCAAGTCGTCATAATTATGCTCATTAAACTTGATATCATTGGCAATCATACTTAACATAGTGGAAACCACTGCAAAATAATCACATCTCACATTTAAATTGCTTCGAATATAGAAAATAATTCAGACTATATAACTTATACTAAAATATTGTATTTAAATTCACCTTTGGGCTAAATCTAAACACAATCAACATGCATCAAGCAATTTATATAAGATTAATCACAATGTTGCTTTAACATATAAGCCATCTTTGGATGTACATCATATGTTAATTAAAAAAAAGTTCATAATCTACTTCAATTGTTATTAACCATGGGTAAGATCTACCTTTGGGTAACCATATAACTACATATTAATAACTATAAATGTTTATCATCATTCTTAAATGTCATTATGAAGTTAAATACATAATTTAAATCATTAATGATCTGGAGTGGACCACTTTGGTGACTAACGCACTCACTTAATATTAATGAATTAAATTACGTGATCTAAAAGAAAGACATATCTAGAATTTAAATTTTCTTACAAGAGTTTCGTATGTCTATATGTATAAGACCATTTCATCGTATTAACGAAATATAACTTGGTCCAATGGTTGTGCTCAGCTTGAATACACATTTATGTCGGGTTTGAATCTCCCCAGAACCACAATTTCTATTATTTTATCTTTTATCTGATATATATAGTAAACTTAATAATTGTATATTGAATTTGCAACGTAGCCTAGTTTCTAGGTGTCGTTTCGAATTCTGGGTCCCCGTAAATTGCCTAATTTAATTTTGTTTTAAAATAGATACATACATAGTTTATATATCTCCCAATTCGACTTAAATTGCCAAAACTCCTTCGAAACCCATTGAAATTGGAAGCTAATTCGTCGACGAAACTACTAAAGGTCTGTCGCTTTGGAATCCGACCACCACTAGACGGTGACCGACGCAGAACCATCGTCACTTTCTCCGAAATTCCAAAATTCAGCGGATCAATGTCGATATCCTTCCCACAACGTGGACGAAACCACTAAACGTTCGCCACCATTGTCGTCTATGGTTCATTCCCATAAGTTTCCGATGGTGAGGTCATCAGCGAACAAAGGGTTTTTATGGACAGAGAGGGCTTCGAAGCGAGGGTCGGTGGTTTGTGGTCGGTGGTTTGTGGTCAAATGAATGGTTATAGAGGATTGGCAAACCTTCCTCCCGTAACAATTAAATCAAAATTTTTAATTCAATTAAACTTATTTATTTATTTATTTATTTGAATAAAAGTTAATTAACCATATTTTATCAATTTTAAATTGATAATCGAATAAATTTTCAGTAAACAATTTTTCATAAACACTAAATCGGTGATTTAATTATTCTATTATTTGGCTCTGATACCAAATGTAAATTAAAGTTTCTTCAATTTTACGATTCAACTAAATGCGGAGCCAAATAAATAATAAAATAAATAAATCAACCAAAACAATATGAAATTATTTACTTGAATTTTCTATGTTTTTAGTCGGTAGAATTTTTTTTTCAATACCAAATCCACCAATTTTTCCTTTATGTCCTCTTTGATGATATAGGAGAATTATATGTTTTTGTTTTTTTATCAATCTTTTGTGTTGTAATCTTTTTTTTCACCGAAACAAAACAAAGATTTATTTAAATAAATAGAAAAGACATGAGTTTAAAGACATGTTTTTTGGACATGTCCTTTAGCTTATAATAATTACAAATCAATATTTTTTTTTAATTATTTTCAAAAATGTCTTTTGATTTCGAATTATTGTCTCCTAAAAAGACTACTAATCATCATCGTATATGTCTTAATAATAATTATCAAACATTATATTTATATGAATTAATATTAGAATAAAATTTCTAACAAAAGAATCTTTTCATGTGGTAGAAATTCGTGCTAACAATGTGTAGTAAAATAACAAAAAAAAAACAAAATAAGGAATAGTTGATGTACGAGAAAACGAGATATGGATGAGAGAATTTTTATTTTTATTCAATAATGTTTTACAAGTGACGCATTATATGTCTATTCCTAAAATTTACAAAAGATGTAAAAAATAAATTATAATACATCCAAATAAATTGAGAAAATAATTTAGAAATAAATATGATATAATGAAAAGAGTGAAAAAAAAGGTAAACTAAAAAAAACCTTCAAAATAACTTTTAATAAAAAAACCTACACTTTTAATTCATAAAAGAAAACCCTAAACTATATTTTTTAAATAAAAAACATTTAATAGAAAAAAACAAACAGACCTATGTGGGATGGAGTAATTGTTTGGAGTCTTACAAACTGTGTACAGTTCTCTGGAAGTCAAACTAGGGATATTATCTCTTCTCAGGTGGGTTTCCTTTTGTCTAAATAATAATGTATGTGTGGTCTTGTCGTGCTTGTAGGTTCAATCACTTCCCAAAATGATCATCAAGGACGAAACAGGAGAACAAGTGAGTTTCTAGTGCTCTCTCAAATGTATACAACTATCTGCTGAAATCAATCTCTTCTGAGTATCAATCTAGTTGAATGAGCAGGTGAAGTTTTCCCTCAAAGCAGCCAAGTTGGCTCAATCTAACGCTTCTCTCGGGGCTTATAATTCCTCAGCCAGTATGTTACTCTCCCTTCTACTTTATACTGTCACTTGTTGCAAAGACACTTGTGGAACAACCATTCTTTTTGTTACAAGTATGTTACACATTTCCCTGGCAATCTCTATTACATTTACCATTCCAGCTTCTTATAGATTCATGGTTCTCTACTTTGTTGAATAGCCATTCTTTTTGCCCGTGTCAATACATGTCATCCTCGTGGCTCTACGAGAATGGAAAAGATATAAGCAAGAGAAGGCGAAGTACCTGATATGGTTAACCAAAAAGAAGACATCCTAGTTGCCCATCTCTGAAAATACTATAGGACACAATTTGTTGCTCTCCATTTTTGGTTCATCCAGTGTATTGATATTGTTGTTGTACTATCATGGTTTTGGAATTTTATCAAAACAAAGCAGCTTCACTACGTTTAGGATTACAACTGGATAATGCTAAGAAACTCTTGGCTATTTTTGTCTCTTAATGGGGCATCTTTCCTAACGCTTGACCTTTCAGGATTACAGACCAGGAGAAACGAGAATCAAGAGTTATATCGTAGGATCATTCCAACAACAACCAAAATGTATGGACTCCAGGAGATCATGCTGACCTTGATCCGATCATAGAAACCAAACTATACTACTGCCAAGCATCAGCGTTTCGCTGCTAATGCCAGAAGTATCTTCTTCCTCGGACCCTGAAACAAACAAAGCAATTGAACTTGAGATTGTTATGTTGATGTCTAATCACATCCGCAACATCTTTTGAACTTGACCAAAAGAAGCAGATGGCCATTCTCCCGAGTTTGTAGGTTCAAAGTAGAAGTTTTGAAGATACAGATATTACATGGCTGTTTACCATGGGTAGCCAATTGCGGCAGTCTAGAAGAAGCTTGGAAGGATTTGTTGCACCCAGTAACTATGGGGTGATGATGGTGGTGTGGTAGGAAGAAGAGAACACAGAAACCCACTGAATGTGGTTAACGGCGTTTATACATTTTTAATGTTAAATGTTTATTTTGTTTAAAACATATTGTACAGGGGTTAAAATATAGAGCTGAAAGTACAAGGTTTTTTTTATCAAAATATATTTGTGATGTTTTTTTTAGGTTTACCCCAGAAAAAAAAGACGGTTATAATCTATACATATACTAAAAGGGGTGCAGGAGATTTCAGTTTTTTTGGGCTGACGTGGTGGGTTTGGGCCCGTTGATATTGTGTTGCGTCCACGTGTACGGATGTGTCTCACCGGGTATTGTTTTAGGGCTCGGATCCGGCTCAATTTCGCCAACCGTTAGATTTAATCTGTGCGTTTTAATGCTGGCATGTTGCATTCTTGGCCATGCGATCATTGTTCCTATGGTTGGTTTGGACAGTCAGATTTGCTCATCGACACTTCATTATTGTTTCTGTCAATCAGATGAATCTTTCTCTCCTTTAGGGTTTTGAATTTTCATTCTCTATCGGTATTGTGTCATCCTGCTCTTTCGTTTGTTCCTTCTTCTTTTTTTGGTTTCGATTAGGGTTTACGGTGTTAGAAGAATTTGGTCAAGAAGTCCAACAAGGAATTATTTTCGGTCTAAACCCTACCTAAGGGCTCGGTCCATTATTTTTCCACTTCTCTTGCCGCCTAAGTCTTGTTGTTTCACTAAGAATAGATTCAAATCGGGACACCAGATCATTCCCTTGCCTATTCTACAAGATCTTCATTATTTTCTTTTTCCTTGATTTGTAGTTTCTTTTTTTGTCTTTACTTCATTTTTTCTATATATAACAATGTGTATTCCGTGTACAATACAAAAGATAAAAAGAATACAATTCTTCTTTTCTCTCATTAATCTCTCTTTTCTAATCTCTAGTTCATAAAATTCTATATGGTATCAGAGCATTAATCTAGTGTTTCTTCCGCAAATCAGTTTCTTAATCTCTTTTTTTTTGTTTCTCATCATGGATTCCACAAGAAGGATCCACATTGAGCCATCCGATGCTGCAAGTGATTCGAATCCACAAACAGGAGGAACAAAGTGGGCTCAAAACGAATCCACAAATTTGGTTCTCATCCAAAATTCGTTGGAGGTGCCACTTCTCAAAGCATACAGTCATATCAAGAAAGTGAAGGCTCTATGGGATGAACTCATAGTCGTCTACGACCATGTCTCCAACAACAATCGAATCTTTGAAATTTGCAAGAATCTCGGCAAGATGGGCAGCCTTTTAGCAAGTTTATTGCCAAGTTTAAGGATTTGTGGGCTAAGCTTGAAAATCTCAGGTCGGAAACAACAGATCCGAAAGAGATTTTCGACCGCAACAACCAAGACAAAGTGTGTTGTCTCCTCTCGGCATTAGATCTGTCCTACCAATATCTAATCTCGCAAGTTCTAAGGCAAATGGAGTTCCCGATCCTTAATGATGTGTCTCTTCTTATTAAAAAGAAGGAAGGCATGAATCACTTGTTTAAAGGCACCTCGGATCTCGCCCACTCAAGCAAGGGTAACACGGGTTCCGCATCTTCTTCTCGAAAGATATATTGTTGTGATCATTGCAGGAAACAAGGTCATTTGAAGGATCGTTGCTGGATTTTACATCCACACCTCAAACGCAAGAGAGAAACCTTCAATTCCTATCTTGAATCTGACCAACAAGTTGAGTATCAAGCCTCGAAGCAGCAATACGTGACCATGGAAGCTCTCACGCAGCTCCTTCACAAAATGACTCACGAAAAACCCGATGACAGTAACATGTCCTTTATTTCAAAATTAAGACATCATATTATTATAGATTCAGGCACTACAACTCACATGATTAAAGATAGAGATCTGTTTCGCACTATTTCTAAGTCTTTCGGCCATGGCCAATAGCTGATGGAAAAGACATCCCTATTAAAGGCTTGGGTGCCCTAAAACTTTTAAACAAAGAATCTACGGTTCTTTATGTTCCGGATTTTTCTAACAATTTAATTTCAGTTTATAAACTTGCTAAAGATTATAGTTGTCTTGTTTGCTTCGATGCTAACCGTTTTTGGCTTCAGGATATTGAGACAAGGCAATTCATTGGAGGAAGGAGCTTAAAGAACGGTCTTTATGTTTTGCGTTTAATGCTTTCAGTTCTAATAAAACCGATGTTTCTTCTCGTGTGTGGCATGCAAGACTAAGACATCCTCATCATAAAGCGTTTAATCTCTTCTTTCCTAACATTAGAGTAGATGACTCTTTATGTGAGGCTTGTAGTCTAGGATAGCATTGTCGTAACGTTTTTCGTATTTCTACTACTATCTAGAATAAACCGTTTGATCTTATTCACTCCTATATGTGGACCGCTCCTCATCAATCTCGTGATAATAAATAATATTTTGTGACTTTTATAGATGAAAAATCTAAGCTTACTTGGATTTATCTTCTTGATTCAAAGAACATGGTTTATGACGGCTTCATTCAATTTTACAAGCACGTTGAGACTCAATATAAAACTAAAATAAAATGCTTACGATCTGACAATGGAGGCAAGTACTTAAACCACAAGTTCAAACAATTTCTTACTGAGAAGGGCATCATACACCAAACTTCGTGTGCATAAACACCTCAACAAAATGGCGTTGCTGAAAGGAAGAACCGCCACCTGATGGAGGTCTCGTGCACTATAATGTTTCATAAAACTGTCCCAAAAATGTTTAGGGGAGATGCTATCATTATGACATGACATCTCATCAATCAAACTCCCACAAAGTGTTTGCAAGACCAATCTCCATATGAGGTACTCAATGGCTCAAAACCTGATTTAGAACATCTTCAAGTTTTCAGTTGCATTTGCTATGTCTTTCTTGCAGAAAATCTTCGAAACAAGCATGAACCAAGGAGCACGAAGTGTATATTCATCGGGTACAACACTACTCAGAAAGGATATAAGTGTTACAGCCCTTCAACTTGACGAGTGCATGTCTCCAGAGTTGTCAAGTTCGATGAATCAATCGAATACTTCAACAAACAAAATTGGGAAGAGGTGTTTGTTAATATAGAATCGATGAATTGATAACGTCTATTTTGTTCTAGTATTTTAATCTATTTTCATAGTTAGTTTCATCATTCATTTGGGTTTTACCAAGCATTAAGCATCATGATCATCTCGTTTTCAGTCGTTTTGGAGCTAAAGGACGTGCCAAGACAAAGTACAAACATCGAGGATCATCACGCGACAAACGGGACGAGAATCGGCAAGGAATAGCCACTACCCGTGCGGGTAATTCCCTAGCCCGAGCGGGCATTTGTTACGGCGATTTTGTCCAGCGAATTGTGCACGAGTCAGGCAAGAAATACCATGCCCGGGGCCTCAGCCCGAGTGGGCAGCAAGTCAGCCCGAGCGGGCAGCAGCTCAGCCCGAGCGGACAGCACCTCAGCCCGAGCGGGCTGCCTCTTTCCCATCGGGTTCTTGCGCGATCTTCCGCGCCGTACCCGAGCGGCTCACTTACCCTGCCTGTGCGGGTCACGTCCGTCACCTGCAACTCCAAATAAGTTAATTTGACTTAAAAAACAAATGGGAGTTTGTTGGGAACTTATACAATAAGGAAAACGCCTTTAGAGAAGAGGAATAAATGATATTTCGCTGGAGAAAGTAATGGAAACATTGCCAACTTAATCAAGTAATGGAAAACTCAAGAAAAGGCAAGAAAATAGGGGTGGATGCTGTAACGAACGAGGGGAGAGCTGGAGGGACGAAATTAGATAGAAACGAGGAGAGAAAGGAGAGCACACAGAGAGAGAGAGAAGGAGGGCAGCATGCACACACAAGGTCGAAGGACGGAGCGAGGAAGCCTGAGCGTGGAGGAGCTATTGAAGACATCGGTAATAGAATAGGGAGGGATCTCATTCTTTATCCATGTCGAATATAGTTATCTTTTGTGTTTCTTTTTGCTAAGTTCATGTCCGAGTAGGTCCATAGCCATGGGTTAGAGAGCTTTGCCGATATGTAATGAAGTTTTGTTCTTAATGCTTGGTTATAATATTTGTTCGTTTCAGATTGATTAGTTGTTCATAATGATTTTATTCTTGTTTTGAGCTTGAATGAATGATTATAAAAATCTAATTGTATTGGGAGATGAATTGGATTTTGGAACGTAGCCATGATATGAAGTCTCAATTGATTTAGAACCTTGGACGGTCGGTTGATTGAACTTAGGAATTAGGATAGAGATCTTAATGCATCTAGTAGGTGAGATTACACAATTGGAAGATTGGTAGTACGCATGCTAGATAGTGGGTTTAGGCATCGGGAGAGTCATTCCCTAGAAAAGAGCTTGAATTTCCCGAATACGTAATGATATCTATAACCATGATCTTGTTAGAACTTCGTTGCATCATCGTGCATCTCTCGAAACCTGTGGTGTTTAGTCATTGAGTTTATCCCGTTAATTAGTTTAGTTTAGTTTCATTCGCATTCCCATCACTTATTGATTTCACACGTCTTATTCATTAGTTTACTAGCTTTAGAGTTGCATCGATTCCTCGTGTTCGACCCTGGTACTATACGATCCGTATTCTTGCGGAAGCGTTAGTCTAGGTAAATTATTACTTGAGATTAACCACATCAAGTTTTTGGCGCCGTTACCGAGAAATTGATTATGGCTTAGAGTTGGGATACTTTTAGATTAGGACACAGTCCTTTCCGGATTTGTTTTTTGTGTTTTTGCTTTAAGTTTTTTTTTCTTTTCTTGAGTCAAATCTTTTTACCTCTCGGAACCTAACCGATTCTTATGTTTCTATTTTGTGAGGTACATTATCGTGCGAGACCGAAGAAAAACAAATGGCATAACGTCTTATTCATTATGTTTCTATTTTACACGTCTTATTCATTAGTTTACTAGCTTTAGAGTTTCATCGATTCCTCGTGTTCGACCCTGGTACTATACGATCCGTATTCTTGCAGAAGCGTAAATTATTATTTGAGATTAACCACATCATGAATCAATCGGACACAAGTTTTTTGTTAATATAGATCTTTCAACGATCATTTATTTCAGGTTCTTTGTATATGTGAAAGTCATCGACGATACTGGTGAAGCTATATTCCTTATATGCGAAAAAGAAACGGTGCAACTCCTTCGTAAATCAGCTCTTGATATACGAAACGAAAATACTAAGGTATATTACATTGACTCGAATATTTACGTTTATTACTTCAACAGTTGCCCTATATATTTCTACTTTTTGATGTTCTTTACCTTTTTACTGTCATACAGAGTTCTTTGAACAAAATTCCAACAGGTCTAAGAATTTTAGAGAACCGTAACTATCTTTTCAAGATAACGGTTTCTCCTTTGCAACAAAATCAACGATCTTCAGGTTCGCGTAGCATGGGTAGAGGTGTTTTGCCTATTTATCGAGTCAGTAGCTTGACAGATAATGAGGACATACTCCTCTCGATATCTACCGGGGTACATTATGACATTCTACTACATGTACTGTTATTTGTATACATATTTTTATAACAATTCTTTTTTTACTGTACCTTTAAACTTTGCAGAATCCATCATTTGTTCTTTTCGCACAAGTATGGTTTAAATTATTTGTTATATAATACTTCTACAAAAACGTTTCGTCTGGTTATATTTTCTCGTCATCAACAATATTTCCCACTTTGTATATGTATCAAGTTATCTCAGTTCTCTCCAGACCACAGTTCCATGGGATCTGTTTCGAGTTCTCCTTCTATTTGCCACTCCTATGGTAAATGACATGTTGACGAAAGTGATAGTCACATATCTTTGCAATCAATCACATCTAAGGTAAAGTCAATGGACCTATATATTGGATGCACCGATCCTTTGGAGTAAACGATATGGTATAGATCATCATTGACGATTTAATTTATTTTGTTCCATACACTTTTCGATTTTGCTATCTGCAGAACTTGCTTGCATGTACAATTTTGTATTCGGATAGTTTATGTGAACTTTTTGCTACAGTTGGGGTTTTTTTATTTTGTAACTACTTTCTGAATTTTGGTGTACCTATAACGGTGTATTATGTTTATTTGTTACTTATTTTGTCATTTGATCTAAACGTTGCTCTGCATAAACAAAAGAAATCCCCATTTTTGTTCTTTTTTTTTCTGCTTGATTTCAATATCCACGTATAACATAAATAATTACTCCGAAGAAGTCGTTTTTCATAGGTGAATCTTTGAATTCTCAACAAAATAATGACATGTTCACATTGCCTGCTCATGTTTCTATTGGTATGCATTTACCCTTTTGGCTTTTTGATATTTTAAATACTATTTTTTTATATATTGTATATTTGTTAGATGATAAGCTATTTATAAATTACCGTTATTACTCAGCTAATACCGTTGTTATGTTTAGGTTTAGTGCCATATACAAAGTTTTGTTTATGACATTGTAATGCTAAGATGTGGTATTCTGAACGTTTAAATAAAAATATGATACCAGTTATACGAAATTTAATTTGTGTTGTTCCAAAGGGAAAATATCATTACCAAGATTATTGGATCCTCCTCAATATTTGAAATCACTTCTTATGAAAAAATCATTCGCACCATCACCATTTCATAAGCTATATTTGTGCATATAATATGATGTTCGCATTTATATCAATGGGTGGTCATATTGATCATTCAATCAACATTCGCCAGAAGCCTTATATATTTAAAATAAATAGACAAAATTATCATAGAATTGGTTGTTTACTTCCAAAACATGGAAAAATGTAAAATTTGCTCAATTATATTTCATGATACGAACAATGAAATTGAGAATAGAATAAGTGCAATAAGGTATGTTAACACCACATCATAACAATGATATGTTTCGCTTTTGTTATATTACTAATATATAATCTTTACCCCTACAGTAGCCATCGACAAGGTAGATCTCCACAACATCAAGATAATCTACGCAAGGATATTGTCAAAAATATACAACAAATGCTTGATGAATATAATCTCTATGTAAAATTGTTTAGAATGGTGCGCGATAGATTTGCAGATTCTAATCAGCTAGAACTGAAACTGCGTTTGATAGCAGCACTTAATAACAAGAGTGGAATGTATAATTTACCCGAAGCATCAGAGGTAGCAGTGTTGATAGTGGGAGATTTAGACAACGATTAAATTCTAGAGATGTTATTCTACAAAAGCACACAAATGAATACATGTGAATAAGTGAATTACATACATCTTATCTTCCATTCCAATATCCATTATTGTTTCCGTACGGTGAAGACGGCTATCACCTTGGTCTGAATTTATGCTTGACAGCTTCTTTATCGTAAAAACCTCGGTCACGAATTAATCTAAGAGAATTTATGGCATATCGATTATAGCAAAGGGATAATGAATCTTCCAAAATATTGCATTCAGGTAGACTCTTTCATTATTTTGTTGTTGATGGTTATTGCATGGTTTAATCAGAAAGAATTTATTATATAAAAAACCATCAAAATAAGCTACGATGTGAATCTTACAAGACTATAGGAGCTTCTACTCAATCAAGGAATATTATAGCATCAAAAATTAGGAAAAAATTATTTGCCTTCGACATTCACAACTGGATCGCGATATATGAAATAAAATTATTTAAATACAATGATTTTATTTAAAAACTTAGGTTTTCCTGATCTATTCTTGACATTCACATGTAATTCCAAATGGCCTGAACTGCAACGAATTTTACGACATTACAGCGATGCATCAAAAAATGGACCTGATCTTTTAACAGATTTAAAATCAAACTTGAAGATTTATTAGCAGATTTAAAACAAAATAAACTTGAAGATTTATTAGCAGATTTAAAACAAAATAAATTGCTGGCGAAATCAATGCAAGTAACATATGATCCATGTCAAATAAAAATTTAATAAGTTCTAACAACATCACAAACTTCTAACCTATTTTGAAATTGCAGTTATCTATACTGTTGAGTTTCAGAAATAGAGGCTTGCCTTATGCACATATATTGTTATTTCTTAAGAGACAATCAAAATTGTCGACTGCAACCGATATTGACTCCGTCATATCCGCTGAGATTCCAGATGATATCATAAACTCTGCTTTGTATACAGTAGTACAAGAAACAATGGTACATGGACCATGCAGTCATGACAACAGATTTGCATCCTGTATGGATAAAGGCAGGTGCACAAAACAATTTCCTAATAATTTTAGTGATTCACCATATATTAACAATGAAGAATATCCAATTTATAGAAGGTTAGATAATGGAAGATTTGTTATAAAAAACAAAATTTAATTGGATAATCGATACTTTGTACCATATAACCCTTATCTTCTTTTAAAATATAAAGCGCATATCAATTTAGAATGATGCAATAAAAAAAGCAATCAAATATTTATTCAAATATATAAATAAGGCATATGATAAAGTTGCAACAACAATAACAATGCCTGGAGACATGCAACAAAACAAACCTTTTGATGAGATAAAAAATTATTGTAGTTGTCACTACATTTCAGGATGTGAAGCTTGCTGGAGAATATTCAAATTTGATATTCACCACAGGAGTATATCGATAGAAACATTAAAATTTCATTTACCCAGTGAGCAAAATATAGAATTTGACGAAGAGGACGACCTATCTGATATAATACCGGATGAACATATCCAACGAACGATGTTCATGGAATGGTTTAAATGCAATGCTCTATCTTCTGAAGCCCAACAGTTGACATATTGCAATTTTTCCAACGAAATTTATATGAAACAAAAAATATCGAATTTGGAAAATACGCAAACGCAGCTTTGCATTTGGCATATTACAACATATCAGTCCAAATGCTGGAGAACTGTATTATTTACGAATGTTATTAAACAAGGTCTGTGGTCCTGCTTCATTTGAAAAGATCCGTACAACCAATGGTATTTTGCATAAAACATTTAAAGATACATGTAGAGCATTAGGACTTCTAGATGACGATGAGGAATACATTAATACAATTAAACAAGCAGGAAATTGGGTGTCTCGAGCATATCTACGAATACTGTTTGTTATTCTATTAACAGCTGAATATATTTCATGTCCACGCCATGTATGGCTCGCGACATGACAACTCTTAGCCGATGATATACTATATAGACGTTGACGGTTGCTGAAATTACCAGGTTTTAACATTTATTACTCGTGATTGCAATTCGTTTGCATAAACTAAATTATGTCTTGAGTATTTCTATATGAAATAGAAGATTTTAACATGTACGACTTACAGCAAAACAATGCTCCGTTCATAACGAAATTATGAATGCAATTGACTAAAATACAAGCCAAATATTTTTTTTTATATGGCCATGGAAGGACTGTAAAAACTTTCATATGGAAAACATTATCTGCAGCAATAAGATCTCACGGGTATATTGTTCTAAACGTTGCTTCAAGTGGCATTGCATCACTTTTGTTGGAAGGAGGTCGTACAGTGCATTCGAGATTCGTAATACCAATAAATATTAACGAAGACTCAATTTACTATATTAAATTACGAATAAACTTATCAGAGCTTATTAAAAAAACACGCCTTATAATATGGGACGAGGTCTCGATGATTCACAAATATTGCTTCGAAGCTCTAGATAAAAGTATGAAAGACATCACAGGTTCAATAAATCCATTTTTAAAAATCAAACCCTTCAGGGGAAAAACAATAGTATTTGGAGGCGACTTCCACCAAATCTTGCCAGTAATCACAAAAGGAAATAGACATGAAACTGTTCAGGCATGTATAAACTCCTCATATCTCTGGAACTATTGCCCGTATTGAAATTAAAGAAAAATATGTGCTTGCAAATTAATAATGATTCATCAAACTTAGATGATCTGCAAGCTTTTTCTGATTGGATGTTACAACTTGGAGATGGAACTTTATTTGAACCTAACAACGGGGAATGTTTGATAGATGTGCCTACAGATTTATTGATTACTAAAATGTCCAATCCAATTGAGAGTATTGCAGCTCATGTATACCTAAATATTCAGACTGAGTACCAAAACCCGTTCTTTTTTCATAAACGAGCAATATTATGTTCCACAAACGAAATTATAGATGAGATCAATGATGTGCTTTTAAAAGAATTCCAGGATGTTCAAGAGAATATCTAAGCTCTGATTCATTATGCGATGTTGATTCCAATGATAATGAAACATGTGAATTATATAGTACTGAGTTCTTGAACAGTTTAAAATATCCAGGGATTCATAATCATTGTATAACACTAAAAGATGGAGCATCCATTATACTTTTGTGAAACATTGATCAAATGCTTGGGGTTGTGCAATGGAACACGATTTCAAATAACGCAATTGGGTGTCAATGTAATTGAAGGTAAAATAATAAACTCATGCAGGCAACAAAAGTATTCATACCTAGACTTCCATTAATCCCAACCAATACAACGTTGTCATTTCATTTCAAACAATAACAATTTCCTATTATGTTATGTTTTGCAATGACGATTAACAAAAACCAAGGACGGAGTATCAATCGAGTAGGTATATACTTGTCGAGACCACTATTCAGTCATGGACAATTATACGTCGCAGTTTCGAAAGCAAAACTAGAAAATGCTTGAAATTACTTATTTTAGATAATAATGGTCAATATACAAAAAGAAAAACAAATGTTGTATATAAAAAAATATTTAAAAATATATAAAATCATTATATTTAAAAAAATTGTATTTATTAATTTTTTCCATATTTCTACATATAATATTAAATATATGTTAATGATAAATATCTCACATTAATTCCTACATGCGCACAGCTTGGGATCTCTACCAGTTGTTATGATTTGATAACAATGTATCTTATATAGCTGATATTAAAACATATTCTATATATAATACTAATATTATGTTGTTTATATATTAAAAAAAACAGAAAATCTAACTTTAAACATGTCATGTGCAATTCTGCATCCACATGCAAAATAATGGTCATTATTTAAAAAATCACTTTAATCCATTAGGATGAAGGATTATACAAGTCAAGTCCCTCTCTCATTATGTTTTCTCCTTTGGGTTTATTAAAACCAAGACTAAAACATAACTATAGGAAGAACAAGGAATGTAAAATTGCAGAACACACAGCAAAAATTCAAAAGCTACAATTATAACCCTAAACAGAGGGAGGGAGGAGGCCAAGAACCCACAAATCACCTCTCATCCACCACCCATTCATTTGAATAATAATATATACACTCTCACAAGAGAACCCTTTTCCTCATCTGACCTCTGAAAACTGCATTTTTCCTCATCTGACTTCTGAAAACTGCATTAGTCGAAGCTCGAGGAACCGCTAGTCCTACCTTTGAGATAATCCTCCACCGAGATGCCTTGTTCGATGCTTCCCATGGAGAGGGAATCATCTTCTACGTCTAGGAGTGCTAAATTTAGATGTGATTGCAGATTAGACCTTTGGAATTGTTCGTCTTTCAAAAGCTCTGAATCTTTTGAAGGGTTATTCACTTGTCGCCTCGCCCATGTGAGCATGTCTGCGTCCCCTTTAAGAAGCTTTAAGACCTGCATTTACCAATAAGCGTTCGTTGTCGTTATCGTTCTGCATCTCTGAGAACACAGAGAGTCTCTCATACAGTAAGAAAAGGTAACATTAAGTGTGTGAAAGATGTTACATATGCCGGTTATGCCTGAAAACCATGTAAAAAAAGGAAAAGTGATTGCGTGAAAGATGTTACATATGCCGGTTACCCATTCTACAACCAAGTGTTTTGGATAGGAAACGGACATCTTAGAGAGACAACAAACAAGGAGTTGACGTGCATGGTGTGGACCAGAATGACTCACCATGCTCATCTTAGGCCTAGCTTGAGGGCTACTTCGTATGCAAAGCGTGGCTGCCAATGCCATCCTCTCCATCTCACGACCTACATAGTTATCCCGCAAACTTGGATCCAACAACTGAGAATACTTCCCATTGTCTAGAATTGGCTTCGCCTGCATATTGTGTACTTATTTGTTTCAGAACACTAGACAGGTTTAACTAATTAGTTAAAAGTTTTGCTGAGATGATCCACATACCAACATAACAAGACTCTCTTGCCCCTTCGGACAGCCATCGCTAATTGGTTTTCTTCCAGAAAGAAGCTCGAGGAGCACTACACCGTAGGCATACACATCTATCTTGTCGCTCACTTTACCATACATAAAGTATTCGGGAGCTAAGTAGCTGCACCAAGAAATGAAGAATATCAAATCTCTTATACATTTTTCATCACACATCACTGAGATTCCATTCTTCCATACCCAAAGGTGCCAGCTACATCTGAGCAAATTATGTGAGTTGAAGATATTGACCCCCATTTCGCAAGCCCAAAATCAGCAAGCTGGAAACAAGAATTTTTTTTCTCAGTATAAGTTGTTTCCGATCAACATGAAAACTAATCTTTGTTACTAATATACCTGTGGCTTAAAATGGTCGGATAGTAGTATGTTTGATGATTTAACGTCTCTGTGGATGACGGGTTGGGAACCACTGTTATGCAGATAGTACAATGCCTCAGCTACTCCAACAGCAACCTTGTATCTTTCACTCCAACAAAATGCAACTGGGTCTTTCTTGTTGCCTGTAATCAACCACTTTGTTATACCACCCAGTGCCATATATATAAGAATCAGCAATTAAAAGGTGAAGGCTTTTTGTGATTACCATGAAGATTCTCCTCGAGGCTTCCTCTTGAGAGATAATTGTACACCAGTAATAGATTGTTGTTCTCAATGCAAAAGCCTAGGAGTGATATAATGTTCTTGTGTTGTAAAGCTGTGAGGATGTCAATCTCCGAGACAAACTCCTTAAGAACATCTTCATTCTGCTTCAGAATCTTCACGGCTACTTCTCTTCCATTGGGCAGACAACCTTTAAAAACCCGGCTACTACCTCCTTTCCCAATAAAATTCGCTGAAATTACAATGCTCTTCTGTTTTAGATAAAACCAAAGCAGAGAACTAAGAAGAGGTGAATAAAAATGGATCTTCAAAAAAGAGGAAAACAAACCTGCAGAAAAATCAGATGTCGCCAAGACAAGTTCCACGTACTTGAAAAATCTGCTAGTTGAGGAGTACTTCTCATGAAGAACCTCTAACTCCTTTAGAAAGCTTCTCTGGCTATTATGAGGAGAAGACCACGGAATAACAGGGTTAATCCCAACAGGAACTATTTGAGCATTTACCCTTGATGATTTATCTTTCCAAGAATTAGAACAAATTTGCTTAGTGTCTGAATTTCTAGCACAAGATGTGTTCCTACAGGGCAACTTCAAAGCCCACTGTTCAACTGGTATCTTTCTCAATGAAGCCCTATGAAGGGGAGAGGCTTGTCCATCTGAGAAGACTGCATGACGGATCTGACCCCAACCTGGTCCGGCTTCAGGCATTTGCCTTACAAACCTAGTAATGCGATCACTGGAATCTTCTGTTTCTTTTGCAGACACAACTGGTATCTCTCTCAATGAAGACCTGTGAAGGGGAGAGGCTTGGTCATCTGACAAAACCGAACGGCGAAGCAAAGGCCAACCTGGTGTGGATTCAGGCAATTGCCTTACCAACCTAGTAATGGGACCACTGTAATCTTCTGTTTCGTTTGAAGGCACAATCACCATGGACCTCTGGTTCTCATGGTCATCTTCATGACCATCGATATCAATCAATGTTCCAGGGATTTCGTTCTCTGAAAGTCTAGAACCTGAGCCGCAAACCGAGCAATTCTCGAGGCGAGCTACATCTAAGGCTTGTTGTAGATTCTGATACTCATCATGATTCTCCACTTTTTCCTTCTCCAGAGCCCCCTCTGAGTGGTTTGCTACTTTATTGTTCTTACTCAAAATTACAGACCGCTGAAGGGCATTAAACACTGTGTTTCTGCGGATTTCGTCTTTTCCTATCACAAAGACAAACAAGAAGGGCTTCAAAAACAGCTACACATCATCCATATCAAGAACACAATCCAAAGAACCGGCCAAACCTTGAGAGTTGGTTGATGGAGAACCTTCTTTCTGGAACACAACTTTCCCGTTATTGACGGCCAAAACACAGCAATCATCTGATAGTTTTTTAGCACAATACTTAGCTACAGATGCAGAGGAGCGAATTGCATGGCGACTTCTGGAGATTCCGAGAATAACTTTGGCCGCAGAAAATGAAATTGCTTCCCTCACAAGAATCTTTCGGATCGAGGAACCCCGGCAAAGCTTCAGCTTGAGATCCACCTATAACAGGAATTCTAACAATTTCTTAATTGTCTGATAGGCAACAGGAGATAAATGACGAATTAGAGATTACCGGGAAAATTGGAAGTAACAGAAAAAAAAACATGGAACTTCGATAATTGATGGTCTCCTCCTTATTTTATCGGGAAACAAACAAAAAAATCCAACCTGTTTCAAATTGCAGAAACCTTCGTAGACGTCAAGAACAGAGTCAACAGTTTTCACCAGTGAAAGAAGCGACGTCGTCCCAGCTCGGTCGACTATCTCTGCACAAACCCAACAAAAATAAGAATGAAACAAATATAACTCATTTCATTCTAGGCTCCATCAGAGAAACAAAGATGATGAAAACCCTAAATTCCTCATCTCTAAACCCCTAACTTCAATGGTTCAAACGTACCATTTCCTAGGATATGAAGAGCGATCACAGCGTCACCAGGTTCAGCAACCTTCACAAGAGCCCACGTCAGCAACTCCCTGCTCGGCGCATCAAGTTTCACGCCGACCAGAACAGTACGACCACTGCCGCCTCCGGTGACGGCGATGCAGCCCACCTTCTCCCTTCCTCCGGGAACGATAGCTTGTTCTATCATCTTCTGTTCAGTTTTTTCTTCTCCTGTCTCCTCCTCACAGAGCCAGTCCGAATTTCAGGTGCGCCCTTGTTCCGTTCAATGATCTACGGAGACGGAAGATCATTGTAAGGATTATATAACCAGAGAGAGAGAGAGAGAGAGAGACTGTGTGTGTGTTATTTTAGGTTTGGGATTGCTTTTGAAGCTCGTCAGAAAAGAGAGAGAGAGAGAGAAAGAAAGAGAGAAGAAAATACAATAAAAGGAGACATCTTAGAATTTCATGTCTTCCATATTCATTATTTAATTTAATATGAATTTTAACCGCTACTTTTATTAGTTATTTTTTTCTCGCGGTCTACTTGTACTGTTTTTTTCAATTAAAACGACAAAATTATTTAATTTAATATTAATTTGTTTATTATTTGTCAAACAAATCTTTTTAATAGCCAAAATGTTAAATTAATAATTACGCCATTTATACGCCTAAAATTCCAATTATATTGTCATTATACATGGAATGTATAATGGTTTATCTATAGAACGTCGAAAATATGCAGGAAATATATGGAAATATGGTTTTATTTTTATTTATTTATTTAAAGTTTGACTATTGATGGATAACATAATCGGGAGACAAAATAGGTGAAATTATATACTTTATATAAATATTTCCAATTTATTAGATTCACGGGATAATTTTGTTCAATATATATATATATATAGAATGAATGTGATTCTAAAATTCGCTAATTTTTTAGGTAATATACAAATTTAAAAGATATGCGTTACAGTTTTATTAGCAATAATAATATTTTTAAGATAGTTATTTTTTATGTGCAAGGATAAAAATAATCATAGATCGTTGCCTATAATTAATTAAACTAAAATGCCATATATTTTAATTAGTTTTATATTAATAAGGTGTTAAACGTTTGAATTCCGATGCCAATATGTCACTTTAGATGTAATTTTTGTATTAATGAATATAATTACTGAAATAATTTATGCATATATTCGATATATTTGTTGCTATATTTATTGTTATGCTAATTGACATCCACAGGAGCAATGGATTTTGATTGAACTTGTTTCAGACAATTATATTTAAATTTAAAATTTTAATTTAATATTTGAATTATAACTAATTTTTAGTTTCAATTTCTAATATTATAAATTTTTAGGAATTGAACATTTTAAAAGAACCTTATATGTACTATTATAAATGATAGTACAATCTTTACTTTTACTTCTAATAACAATCCGATTAATATATATATATATATATATATACCCATTTATTTTGAACTATTTTGTAATATAATTAAAATTTATTTTTTCTTCCTTAGAATTTTATTGATTAATATATGAAAATTGTCATAAATGTGAAATCATATTTATGTGTACTCCTTTGATAATTATTATTTATTTGCTGAAATTTGTTATAGATACGATAGTATTTTATTTTTCTTTCTTTTTTATGGTAAACAGAACAGAACCATGATTACTTATTGGTCAAATAATTTCAATTCACACAAATATATATATATATATATATATATTACAGTATATATGATTCGGAGGTAAGTAATAAATGGCGAAGTTGATGCTTACCGAATGGGTCGGTGAAACGGGCCATACAATATCCCTAACATGCCATGTCCGTAAAACACGTCTCCACTGTCTGTCTTCCACGTCATCAACTGGGCTCTCCATGTTACCGGTCGACACGTGTCAGGTTTACGTAAACAAAATAAATAAATAAAAACTGTTGCCTCATTTGTGTGTATTTTTTATGGAATTAAAACTTTTTCATATGCTAATTGAAATAGGACCTACAAATATCATCATCATCATCATCAGTTGTTTACGAATTTGATTATTCAACAAATTTAGTTACTTGTCCGACACGTGATTACTCTTATTTGATCTCTATTTTTTATATTTTTAAAAATTAATAGGTCGCAAGATTTACCCTCATATAAATATCTTCTTTGATACTAGAAAAATGAAAAAGAAATTGTATTACCTATTAATCAATTAAACTAATCCATTATTAGCATCTCTTTCTTTCAAAAAACTTCCATTAAAAAACCCTTCATTCTTTTTATACTTGAAACCAATAATTTATTGAAATCCCTAACAACAATAACAATAAAAAACGTTGATAAACATGAGATGTATTAATGAACTTTTTGGAAAATATAGATATAATATGAATATATGATGTCATAGTTTAATTAGTTAAAATTAATATGATCATTAACAATGTGTGAAAATTTGTGACTGAAAATATAATTGTTATTACTTTCAATATCCGCATAAGCAATTTAAACCGATTAAAATTCAAAATCTAAAACTAATAGCCAATTTTAGTAATCAAACAATGCTAAATTCAAAATAAAAACAAAACCCATAATCCCAACCTACACCCATCACCGTAGGTCGACCGTCATCACGCTGCTTACCTCCTCTTCCTCCTTGATCGTGGCTGATGTTGGTGGTCAATCAACGGTTGGCGGTGATGTTGACCAAATAGTCGTTAGGGTTAGAGTTAAATAGATTTTTTATTCCATTGATCCAGTTGGACTAATGTTAATTCTGATTTGATATCGATAATTGTTTGGTTAGATAATATATACCATATGAATTGGAATTTTATGAATGTAAATATCACATCATTCATTCATCGAAAAGCGTCCGTTAATGATATTATTCAAAAAATCAATTTAGTAACAAAATCTATACATCTATAAATAGTTGTTCTTAACTAATATACGTTTCGGATCTGTCTATTGAGATATAAATATTCGTTTGGATATCTTTATAATTATTCATAGAATTTTTATTTGTAATTAGAGATAAAAAAAACTTTTGTATAGAAATAAAAACAAAAAAATCGTTTGGACTTCATCTAGAAAATGTTTTCGAAATAACGTAAAGATTTAATACTTGAACATAATATCAACTAAAAAACTTAATTAAACCTTTTATTTTATTTTTCATCTTCTTCCTGTCTTGGATTGGGTTCAGAGTGGGTTGGCAGGTCCAAGATGATTTCTCAGGTTTCCATGCAAGTCTCGGCTCTGAAGGAATTGAAATACGAAAAAGAATTGCTTTTATGTTCGAATACAGAGTGGGTTGCCATGCGGGTCTTATGGAGCTCGAATACGAAGACGTTTCCATACATGATCATTTGGCTCTTAAAAACAACATTTCCTTTTCTACTTTTTTTTTGGTTATATATCATAGTTCATCTCTAATTTGTCTTTAAATTTAAAACATCACTAAAATCTGTAATGAAATTTAAAGATCTGTACTTAAATTTAAAGATGGTCTAGAGACGAAATGTATAATATATCAATAATATATTTTTAAATTTGAAACAAATTAAAATTCCTCTATAAGGATATATTTGTACGAATATATATCTGATATTTTTTTATGTTATATATACACATGGCCTTCTCCGGATCCGTGGGTTTACCCGATGGTAGACTGGGATTCCCGCGCGTTAAAAAAAAAAAGAGAGGTTGTGCATGAGAGTAAGGTCAATGTTTCAAGTTGCATGAAATAATGATTGCTTCAAAGAGAGGTTCGTGCCAAACAAAATAACGGAATACCTGCCGGTTTAAAAGTGTCAGTTTCTGCTCTGAAATCGAAAAACGACACGCTAACCAAGCCTGAAAGCCATTCTTCACCGTCATGTTCTCTCGCATAGCCATCCCCAACCACATTTATTCATATTCTCACAAATCTCGATATCTCAATTATTTTATAATATATATAATTCCAATACATTTTTTATCTAGATTTTATATTTATTAGTTATATATATATATATTGATGTTTATAGCTATTCGTAGTTTTGGAATATTTATTCAAAGATTGTATATATATCCAAAGAACAATAACATATATATTTAATAAAAAAACTAATAAATTAAATTTGAGAATATATATAAATAAATAACTATTTTATATGTATGTAACAAAATTAAAGGTTCAGAAGTGGAATTTATCAAAATTAAAAATCAGATATTACTAAGGACTACAATGTGAAATATTTATGTTTTTTTGAAATATCCTAGGTTAGTAGTGTCAGTAGATTTTGGATTTTTTAGAAACTGCCGCATCAAACACCATTGTTCTCGGCTGAGCAACAAGAGACAAAGCAACAAAAATCCACAACTTCAATGGAATCATCTCGAGTTTGAGATAGAGTCTGGTACCTCTCCTCTTGTATTGTTCAATTGAAGATACGATTATGTAAATGTTCAGTTGCGATAATCTGAGACCTTACTGTCTCAAATCTCGATTCGTCTAGCCTCATGAGGAATTGATGAATTTTCTCTTCTTCTCGGTTCTGAACGATATCAGTTTGAAGATTGCCACAATGAAACAAACGGATAGGTTTATCAGATTTAAGCTCGTTCCACAATTGTTTTAGTTTTCAAAAAATACCCCAATTGTCTAGCTTTACTGTGAGCAACGTGCCAAATTCGTTTTGATTTGATGAACTCGCGTTGTATTCCCAATCGAATAATGTTGTTTCAAGTCCTCCCATAGCACTCGTACCTCGTTGAAAATGGTGACAGAAGCATGGATTAGTGGATCGATAGTATTGAAGATCCACTCGACCAATATTAAATTCATTGGTCCTTACTCAACCTCGTGAGTTTGCAGCTTCGAGATCGACCATTGAAGCCAATCTTCCCTTTTTTTTTGCAAAGCATGTTTAAAAACAGTTCCGATCCCTCCGAAGGATGAAAGTAATATGGAGAGTATATCGAGATTTGCTTACGTGAAGGTGTAGTGTCATTGCTGGTCGTAGTTCCCACAGGTACACCGAAACTCCCATCGGTGTTTTGAAACAGTATGATTCTCACTCATATTCATATCGAATATAGAGATTAGAGATCGCGAAACATAAAATTGGAAAAAAAGAAGAATATTATTCACGTTTAAACGACGAAGAATATTATTAACGTTTAAACGACGGAGAGCAAAGCTCTGATACCATAAAAAATCTTTGAATCTCTTGCCCTTTTCATTGATTACATTCAAAATATGTACAGTCTTTTATGTAGCTACATGAGAAAACAACCCATAAGAAGAAAAACTGCAGGAACTAACTACGCTAACAAAGGAGCTGAACAAATTAAGTACACCTAACGTAGGATATTTACAAGGAAACATAGATATTTACAATGTAGTCACTAATAGATATACACCCATATTCTATAAATATCAATAAATATGGAACAAATCCAATATAATGAATTGAATATTAGTTATTGGATTTGTTTACCGATATTTGAATTAGATATATATATATATTCGTTTCATAATTCTTGGAGATCCAAATTTTTAGAAGTTGATAGAACTGGATCATGAAGTTTAAGTTATTCTTCTTTCATACATGATCCTATTGTATGTTACATAATTTGAACATATATTATAGTGTAGACCTACTGTATGTAAATAAAAAAAAGTATGCAATATATATATATATTAAAAAATAATAATAATACAAATTGCGTGTATATATATATAGGTATATGTTATACAAATATAACTCTCTGTTATATAAGTATACGTACATATAATTATAGGGTATATATAGTACAAATATTTATATGCATATATGTATATCTATGAAAGTATATAAAATAAACAAAATTAATAATCTCGTATAAACAAGATATAAACAAAATAAATGATGAGAAAATGAGAGATGCTCTTTTGCAATTGTGTAAGATTTATATATGATGATGCATTTTTATTTATAAATAAAATAAATTAATTGTTTAATGTGAAGAAAGGTTTAATGTGTTTAAGGTCCTAAATATCCACAATTATAATACTATTTCTCTAATGTTTATTAATTGATTTATTAAAATCCCGATTAAGAAAAAACGTCTCAAATTTCAACTACAACCCGACTAGATAATTCAAGACTTAGTGAGGTCACCACAACACTTATAATTTAGTGTTGATGAATAGGTGAACATTCATAATCTCTCCAAGATTTTGGTAGCTAAATATTAAGAAATAACAAAGAAACGATACTCACAATTCAATAAACTTAATTAAAAAGTTATACAATGGGTCTGGTTTTATAAGGACCAAACAATAGTATAAAACTTAAGAAATAAGCTAATTTAACTAAAATTGGTAAAATTATTCGGTCAAGAGTTGTATAACTTTTAACCCTGAGATCTGCAAAACTAAAGTATATGGTTTAGAAAAAATACTCGGATCGAGCATTTTGTTACTTTGTCGAACATTTTCTGATCCTCTAGTGTCTTACTCCTCTCTAACTTGTCTCTTTGCAGGGACCTATTGAAGTCTTGTTTAATTGTTTTTTGACGTCCTCATGGGATCATCATCAATCTTTTCAACTCTATCCGAGCGAACACATCGCGAAGCTCCTTTGCTTTGATCATCGTTATTGGTGCTCGTGCAACTTGTGACAGATTCAAGACCTCTTCCTCATCAATTAATTGATAATGTTTTTCCAACTGATTATAATTAGTTATCTTTTCTCCACATAGTTCCATTCTAGACATTATTATTTCAAACATTGCAGAATGATGTTAATCCATAGACTTGTAATATTATACCTCAAATTCAACCAATCCTTCTTTTATTTAGGGGAATCACATATTTATAAGATAAAATCTATTTTTAAGAGACTCTCACAAATACGTAGAGTCTCTTTTTTGTACGATATTTATTTTTAAACTCATTTACAATATGATGAAGTAAAAAGATAATGACTTTTGCTTTATCCTTTTCAGAGAAATTATTTATCTTTTTGCATTTGAGATGCATTTAGCATCAAATGTCCATATCATATAGTTTTTCACGAAGGCATCAAGTATCACGATTTTGAGATAGATTTGACAAAAAGATTTGTTATCATTCAAAGAAAAATAACTAAATATGTTATGATATTGAAATCAAAGTTCGAGAAATGATGATAAAACCATTTAAATAACACAATTCAAGCGGTGGAACCATTTATACTTATAAATAATTTATTTTATACAATTTATCATTTGAAATCCAATAATAAAGATATAATGTTAATAAATAATGGGATGTTATATTTCTTTTCTTTTGAATAAAATAAGAATAAAAATAACATATAACAAAAAATGGTGAGTGAAATAATCATCCTCCTAACAATAATAAACAACATATAAATATACATAAATATTAGCATTATTGATTTTTTACTAAACCCATAAAATTGTATATATATATATATTTATTATGATATACAGTTATTATGTATTTATAATATATATATATATATATTTATAATGATCAGAGATATATAATCATGAGGTGTATATAATTTAAAATGGAATCCAAATAGAAAAAAAATCAATTGAAAACCAATACAACATATTAAGTATTTTTTTATCATCTCGTTTTCATACGTAAATCTTGCACGATTTTAGAGATGTTTACGATATAGATGCGATGTTTACGTATGATTTTGTATCCGTTTTACTCGTTTTCGTGATTTCATGTTCTTACAGGTTTTAATGCGTATTCGGTTCATTTTGGAGCTAATGGACGTACAAGAGACAAAGTACCAACATCGAGGATCATCACGGAACAAACGGGACGAGAATCAGCGAGGAACAAGCTCAGCCCGTGCGGGGTACACCCTTGCCCGTGTGGGGCATTTAGTTCGGCAATTGGTCTAGCAAATTAAGCACGAGTCGGGCAAGTAATCAGCACAATCAGGGCCACAACCCACGCGGGGCATATCTTAGCCCGCCCGGGGCACACCCCAGCCCGCTCGGGCACTCCCTAGCCCACGCGGTTCGCCTTGTTTTTCATCGCGATCATGCGCGCCGCACCCGCGCGGGTCACACACTCAGCCCGCGCGGGTCACGTCTGTCACCTACAACTTAGAGATAAGTTAATTTGTCTTAAAATGAAAAGGAACTTGTTGGTGACTTATACAATAAGGAAACCGACTTTAGAGAAGTGGAATAAGTGATATTTTGCTGGAGAAAGTAATGGAAACGTTACCCAACTTAATCAAGAATGGAAAACTCATGAAAAGGCAAACTCGGTGGCTGCTGCAACAAAAGGAAAAGAACGAACGACCAGAAGGAAAAAGGAGGAGAAAAGGACGGACGCATGAACGAGTAGTTTGTTTTGTTCTAGGATAAGGGATTAGCCCATGGCTATCCCGAAACCACTTCGATTTATCTTTGAATGCATCATCCCGTTTTCGTTTATCTATTCTTTGTCTGAGAGCTTGAATGACTTGTATTTACGAAGGCCAAGTAGATGCATGTGTTAGGGATTAGGAGAAGGACCGAAAGGAGAATTCTAGTCCTAGAAGATCAGGTTTAGAACAACCGAGGTTAGGCCACGAAAGTAGGGTAGCAGCGGTTGAGGGTAAAACGGATGAATCACAGATCTTATGGGTTTAGTTCAAGGTGTCAGCCACGAAAGTAGGGGATAACTTGACTAGATCACGTGTCTATGCCTTGAGAGAGGGTAGATATCATATTGGGATCATCTGCCTTAGATAACATGACTGGGATTGCATGATAGATAGGTTGATTGTTGGTTTCGGTAGTCTTGTGGTGAAACCGGATTCGTGGAACGTTTGTCTCATTGTTAGAAACCCGTTTGTTTACTTTTTTTTAGTATTTCATCCTCAAATCCCATATTTCGTTCGTTTGCAAGTTTGATTCGTAGTTTGAGTTTAGGTTATGTTCCATAGTCCCTGTGGGATCGACACCTGAAGTACTACACACGTGTCGTGCACTTGCGGGTAGTTTAGGTTATTTGTTTAACTTTGATACACATCATTTTTCATTTGGTATATTTAAGAATTCAATCGTGTATATACATATATATTATTGAAGTATTTTGATCTTAAATGGTGTGCTGAAGTTTCATGTTTAAATAGGTCATAAATAAACAAATCAAAGGCTAATCAATTGGAGAATATCAAAGGAGCTAAAAACAAGGAGATTCGTTGGAAAAAATCAAGGAGCATGAATTATGGAGATTTGTTAGCAACAAACACATCAAGAAAACCTCTATATAAAGAGTGTTGGTCCTATGAATGAAATTAAGACTTCTCCATAAAAAAAAAAGAGTGTGCCTAAAAATCTAAAGAGAAATGGAGCTTAACGGAGAAACTGAAATAGTGTTTCTTTTACTTTTTTAGTGTATTTACGTAAATCTTAGAAAATGTATCTAGGGGTTTGTGGGAGAGTGATTCGTAGAGTCATTTTGTAACCTAAGGCTATTGTAAGAATAGTCTTAGGCGGTCACATACGGGGTGTGCGACTTTTGGGGCTTAGAATTTGGATTCAAGATGAGTAGAGTCCCAGGGGGAGTCTGAGTCTATATTCAAGTAGACCTGGAAGACCGTCAGAATTAAATAGGAAGTCCTTTGGAGTTTTAAAACTCCACAAAAAATCTTGGTCATCTAATCTTAGTTTTTTCAATTGGTATCAGAGCTGGAAACAAATTAAAAATTTAATATTCGTTTGAGATCCAGTTAAAGAGTGAGATGAAAGGTTCACGAGATCTATACTTGTATTGCAAGCCCGTAATACTCAACTCCTGAAATTATGGGTATTGGAAGGTTAAGATGAGAGCTAACATTCACGACATAGATGAAGATGCATCGGGGCTGTGAGGTATGGTTGGAATCCTCCAATGGTGATCGAAGATAACGGAAATGTAAAGGAGAAACCGCTTGACCAATGGACGTCGGCCGAGAAGAGATCATCCACATACAACACAAAGGCATTAGCTGCAATATTCACTTCAGTGTATATGGATGAATTTAAACAAATACAAGGTTGCGAATCAGCTAAAGATGCTTGGATTACACTTGAAACAATTCATGAAGGGATTTCAAGTGTGAAGAGAACAAGATTGGATATTCTTGAACATCAATTTGAAAAAATTGAAATGGGAGACAATGAAAACATGAAAGAGTTTAGTGGAAGATTAAATGCTTTGGCCAATGAAGCACATGTTCTTGGTCAACCTTATGAAGACAAGAAGCTTGTCAAGAAAATCTTTTGATACTTACCTAAGAATTTTTTGGCACAAAAGGCTGCGATGAACATGTCACTCAAATACCGACACAACAAGCTTCAAGGAAATCGTGGCAATATTGTCCGCTTATGAAATGGAGCTACAATTGGAACAAGGATCACTTAGCAAAAATTCATCTCAAGGTATAGCTCTCAAAGTGGAAGATAATATGATAGAAGATGACAAACTTGTAGGAGACATATCCTTGTTAGCAAAAAAATTTAACAGAAAGGAAGGCTAGAAGGATACCCCAAGACACACGAGGCATACCCAGAAAAGGAAAGTAAATCTAATGTTCAATGTCATGAGTGTAGGGATACAATCATATTAAGAATGACTTTCCGAGTGTTCAAAAACGAGAAGCAACCTCGGAAGCTTTGAATGCAACAAAATGCTTCAATTATCAAGGTTTTGGACACACGGGGAACGAGTGCCATGATGTGAAAAAGACAAACAAGTCTATTCTTACTCAAGAAGATTCATCTGATTCAGAGGAAGAAAGTGAAGAAGAGGACATGTCTAGTTATGTTACATTCTATGGTGTCATATAGCAAGTGAAGATGAACAATCGAATGAAGAAATTGATGATGATGATGAGATGGCCATGAAAGAACTATTCGAGAAATATATTAAATTGGGTCAACTAAATTTGAAGATTCTCAAAGAGAAGAATGTTGCTGAGTCACAATTAAAAGTTGTCACGGAACAACTCATGAAGAAGGAGGATGAAGTAAATCAAATCTCGACTCAACTAGAAGAAACGAAGAAGAATTTGAAGATGTTATCAAATGGAACAAAGAACCTGGACTATCTTTTAACGTTAGGAAAAAGAGTTTCAAACCATTATGGACTTGGTTATAAAGGAGAAAGCTCGGGTAATGAAGGGAAATTTGTTAAAATTGAAGTTCTGCCGAAGACAGAAACACCCCCGATATCACGAAGTATACCTCCAGCACATGTGAGACCTAAATACCAACAAAAAGAGCAAAGAAGATGTTACTACTGCGAGAGAAAGGGTCACATTCGAATCAATTGCTATCAAATGAATTATTATGACTGGAAACCTCGAAAGACATTCAACAAAAAGAAAAGGACGACATAAGAAGATGGAATAAATTTCAATCACGACGATCTCAAGGAAAGTCACGAGGATGGAATCAACATCAATCACGACGGTCTCAAGGTAAGTCACAACAACACCAAGGTAAGTTTCCTTATTGGTCAATACCTAACGTTAGAAAAATATGGGTTAAAAAGGGTGAAAAATATATGACATTAAGGAAGCCTACGATTAAAAAAATTTGGGTAAAGAAATTGGATCTTAATTGCAATATTGCATTCACCTCAATACAAAATGAGCAAGATTCTATGTAGTACTTTGATAGTGGTTGTTCAAGACATATTATAGGTAATCTTAGCTTGTTATTAAACTTCAAGGAAAGTTTCAAAGGTGGAAGTGTAACCTTCGGTGTCGGAAGTAAAGGAAGCATACAAGAAAAAGGTGACATTATAGCAATTGGACAACCAAAGCTAACTAATGTACATTTTGTATGAGGACTTCAAGCAAATTTGATCAGTATTAGTCAGCTATGTGATCAAGGGTTACGTATCTCTTTCTCACATGAGAAGTGCATTGTCATAAACGAGGATGGTAAGAATGTTCTCATAGGAAAAAGAGCATCTAACAACTGCTACATTTAGCCAGAAGAAGTGAAGTGTTGTCATGCTACACAAGATCCTATTCACCTTTGATATCAACGTTTAGGACATGTTAATTATCAAATTATTATTAAATTGTCTAATTCTGAGTTGATTCGAGGTATGCCCAGGATGTCAAAGACAAAGGATGTTATCAACAAGGGAATGGCTAAGGCAATGCGGCACAGTAAAAAACAAAACTCTACATCCCTATCCATGGCAGAAGCGGAATATATTGCATTAGGGAGTTGTGGCACACAACTCATTTGGATGAACCAAATGCTGTCAGACTATGGTATGGATTCTAAATCTTTCATTGCTTATTGTGATAATACAAGTGCCATAAACATTTCAAAGAATCCAGTACAACACTCTAGAACAAAGCACATTGAAATTAAACATCATTTTCTTAGAGAGCTTGTTGAGAAAAAGCAATTACAAATTGAATATGTGTCTACGGAACGACAATTGGCTGATATTTTTATCAAACCTCTGGACATGAATCGCTTTGTGAATTTCAAAAAAAGCACTTTGTGTGTGCGAGCTTTAATTTTAAAAGAAAAGGGTAAATAATGTGCTTTATTGTTTAAGAAATATGTTAGTAGGAGTATACTTACGCTGATATTGAGGTGCACCTGGTATATTGGAAAAAAAATTTAGTGCACATATCGGAACAACACTCCTACACCCCGCTATCAATAAAGTACTTGAAAAATTTACAATCGTTGATAAGAGTGCAATGGAATTGGCTCGGGTCTAAGTGGTGAGGCAGATATCCAATTTCGATGTCTTAAGGGCAAAAGGTTAGTAAAAAGAAAAACAAGAAAATAAAAAAATAAAAGAACAAGAATATTCAAGCATGCATATGCAAGAATAAACGTAAAAAATGATGCTAAAAGAATAAAACCTACATACTCTGTTATGATTTGATCATAAGAGTATACCCATAAGGTAGTCTGAGTCTAAGTGGTGGGGAAATCTGTCAATTTCGACGATCTAGAGGTCCAGAGTGTTTGTTCTTAATCAGGTACAAGATTTCATCTTTATATACTTCGGGTGTATCTGGTGGTGTGTTGAGTATATTTGTGCTAATTATTTCTTTTCAATTGAGTATATCTGAAAAAGAAGTGTTTGTGAAAGTGTTCTTGAAGGGTTATGTGGTAAATATCAGCTAAATTGAAGTGAAGTATCACATTTCGAGTAGAAATTATTTTTTGAATATTAAATAAAGGAAATAAAAATGTGATGGGATTAAAAGGATAATTAAGTTCGATACTGTATGCATTGTTTATTGAATGTGAAAGTTGAAATTCTTTGTATGAATGAAAATCTAATCCAATGGCATCGAAGAGAAAAGATCAATCTTTTGCAAGAATGTTAAGAAATTGAAGTCAAGTTGCTGATAAGGACTACAAGCAATATTATTTTTTTCTGATCTTTCCCATTTAATTTCGAATTGCTTTAATGTGAGTCTCATGCAGTGGGAGAATTTTTGTTCTTATACTCACACAAACAAGGGAAGAAAAACGTAGGCGTAATTTTTACTTATGCAGGTAAACCTGAAGACATGCAGAAGTGAACAATAATAATCGTGGATAGTTGGTGCTTGGTCCTTCAAAGATATGGATGGTGCGATGATGTGTTTGTTTAAGTATAAAATCAAAAAGGGGGAGATTGTTAAAGTATTTTGATCTTAAATGGTGTGTTGAAGTTTCATGTTTGAATAGGTAAAAAATAAACAAATCAAAGGCTAACAAATTGGAGAATATCAAGGGAGCTAAAAAACATGAAGATTTGTTGGAGAAAATCAAGGAGCATAAATTATGGAGATTTGTTAGCAACAAACAAATTAAGAAGACCTCTATACAAAGAGTGTTGGTCCTATGAACAAAATTAAGAATTTTCCATCAGAAAAGAGTGTGCCTAAAAGTCTAGAGAGAAGTGGAACTTAGACGGATAAACCAAAATAATGTTTCTTTTACTTTTTTAGTGTATTTACGTGAATCTTAGATATTGTATCTAGGGTTTGTGGGAAAGTGATTCGTAGAGCCATTCTGTAACATAAGGCTATTATGATAATAATCTTAGGCGGTTACATAGAGGTGTGTGACGTTTGGGACTTTGAATTTGGATTCAAGACGGATAAAATCTCGGGGGAGTCTGAATCTGTATTTAGGTAGATCTGGAAGATCCTTTGGATTAAATAGGCGATTCTTTGGAGATTTAAAACTCCACAAAAAATCTTAATCATCTACTCTTTAGTTGTTTCATATATATATATAGGAATATATACGCTTATATGAATTTAAAATATACACATTATATGGTATATATATATAAATATTTATGAGCATATATATAAATATATTTTTATATATATACGTATATAATATATCTATTAATATATAATATATATCTATTAATATATGAGATATATGAATATAAGATATCTATATATATATATATATCTATTCAAATATATAAAAAATTACCAATTTTTGTATGAACAAGAGATTGGATAAAAAAAAAATCAGAGATGATCTAATGCAATTGTGTATATTTACATGTGATGGATATGCAATTTTTTTTACAATACAAAGAAAAGTTCAATGGATTTGCGGAATGTGTAAAGAATACTTTTCAAAAGTTGTACAATAATTTACGGATTGTATAAACTACGTAAATTTATAATAAATCATTGATGGACTCGACATGTAAAGTAAGTGTACCCTGAATGATTTAAACCCTTCATTTTTTTAATAGAGGTCATGTATCTTTATTAATTGTAAATTGTAATATCTCATTAGAGATTATATATATTAAATATCTAAAAATATATGTTTGAAAACTGCAAACTGTGAGGTCATAGATTAACCAAAAGAAAAGGGAACTTAGCTCCTCATTTGGTGGACTTCTCCTGCCACGACAACGGCACCTAATCTTAGATTTAGTAATAATCCTTATTTTAAAATTTCTAATATCATTTATTTGAAATTAATTATCTTATATTTATTTAACCTTACGTGACTTATGTCGTAGTTAGATCATTGAATCCAAAACCCTAATCCTATTATTTTGCATGATTTGAGGAGCCGAATTTTGAAAAGCTAACATAACCTATTATTGTTGTTGTTATTATTAATTAATTAAACGCCATAAAAACCGTATTTTTTGATCTTAATTAATGATTACGGCTTTAATCATCCTTTCCGCCGGAACATATAACTACTAGCATAAAGCACGCCGCCGAATCAGTAGATATGTTTCACGACACGCATTAAAAAACTTGGAAAGGGATTACTAAATGTTAATTGATTGGAACTCTTACCAAAATGTAATTAGTGCTATAAAATTATATATAATTAAGAATTGATCACATACAAAGTCTTGATTTTTGTTTTATATATTTTGGGTAAAACTCCTATTTCCACCCAAACTTTGCGTACTTTGCTTATTCCCCCCTCATGTATCACACTCATCCTATTATTCCCCCCTCATCTATCACCCCTAATCTTATTCCCCCCTCAAGTTTTTTAATTAAGCCTATTCCCCACGCTGTTTAAAATTCTGTTAAATATCCAGAATTTTGACCCAAACCCTAAAAACCCATCAATTTTGACCCGATTTCATACCCAATTTTGACCCGACCCGACCCGACCAAAATTAAAATTAAATTAAATCCGGTTTAATATAATTTTGACCGGTTTACTGAATTTTGACCCAACCCAATTTATTATAATTTTGACCCGGTTTACTGAATTTTGACCCGGTTTTGTTGAAATTGTCCGGTTTTGATGAAATTGACCCGGTTTCTCCCGGTTTTGCTGGAATTTTTATCCGGTTTGCTGAAATTAATCCGGTTTTGACCCGGTTTTGTTGAAATTGACCCGGTTTTTTCCCGATTTTGATGGAATTTTTATCCGGTTTGCTGAAATTGATCCGGTTTTGACCCGATTTTGTTGAAATCGACTCGGTTTTGTTGAAATTGACCCGATTTTTTCTCGGTTTTGATGGAATTTTTATCCGGTTTGCTGAAATTGATCCGGTTTTGACCCGATTTTGTTGAAATTAACCCGGTTTTGTCCCGATTTTGCTGACAACTCAAAATACATCTTCGTTTTCCCCATACGTTTAGGTAACGTGTATTTCACCGATCATGCGTTATATTGTTTTTATTTTTTTCTAACATGTTTTAACATCCATTTTGCAGAATCATAACGGTGTTGGAAAACTCAATTTGAAGATATTTGTTTATGTTCTTTTCTTGTTTAATACGTTAGTATTTACTTTAATTTGAAGAATTTTTGTTGAATAGATTTAGTAACATTTTACAATGAGTTTTTTTTGTTTCGATGAGTTTTTTTTAAATGGATAAATTTTGGTGAAATTTACATTAAAATCGGATCATTTAAAAAGTTTCAGCAAAATCGGGTCAAAACCGGATCAATTTCAACAAACTGGATAAAAATTCCATCAAAATCGGGAAAAAACCGGGTCAATTTCAACAAAACCGGGTCAAAACCGGATTAATTTCAGCAAACCGGATAAAAATTCCAGCAAAACCGGGAGAAACCGGGTCAATTTCATCAAAACCGGACAATTTCAACAAAACCGGGTCAAAATTCAGTAAACCGGGTCAAAATTATAATAAATTGGGTTGGGTCAAAATTCAGTAAACCGGTCAAAATTATATTAAACCGGACTGGGTAAATAATTGGGTAAACCGGATTTAATTTAATTTTAATTTTGGTCGGGTCGGGTCGGGTCAAAATTGGGTATGCAATCGGGTCAAAATTGATGGGTTTTTAGGATTTGGGTCAAAATTCTGGATACTTAACAGAATTTTAAACAGCGTGGGGGAATATGATTAATTAAAAAACTTGAGGGGGGAATAAGATTAGGGGTGATAGATGAGGGGGGAATAGGATGAGTGTGATACATGAGGGGGGAATAAGCAAAGTACGCAAAGTTTGGGTGGAAATAGGAGTTTTACCCATATATTTTAAATAGCAACTAAAACGTTCCATTTCATTTTAAACAAAATCCAAAACTTTATTATCATTCTTTCTCTTTCTTTTCCAATTTTAATAATATAATTTTTTTTAGAGAAAACGGCCTATTCCCCTAAACTTTACCACTTTAATTCTATTCTCCACTCAAATTTCCTGTTCATCTTATTCCCCCTAAACTATCATTATTCATCTTATCCCCTCCTTAACTCTTTGTTAATTTTTCTGTTAAATATTTTTAAAATAGTCTATTCCTCCCAAACTATATGATTTTTAGTCTATTCCCCCCGAACTCTATGAATTCTAGTCTATTCCCCCCAAACTATATGAATTCTAGCATATTCCCCCCGAACTATAAAAATTCTAGCTTATTTCCCCCAAACTATATAAACAATAACATATTTCCCCCCGAACTATATAAACTCTAGCCTATTCCCCCGAACTATATAATTTCTCTAAAATTAATATATTTTCTTTAATGTATTATTAAATTTTTTATATTACAAAATATTAAAATAAAAAATATTTTAAATTCAAACGATTACAAAAAATTCTATATGATTTCTATAATAATAATATGATTTTAACATAACCATATTTCACTCAAATTTTTAACACGATTTCACCCAATTTCAACCCAATTTCACCGAAATTTAACCCGATTTCACCCAATTTAATCCGATTTAACCCAATTTTTACTCGACTTCACCGAATTTCAACACAATTTCACTCAATTTTTATCCTATTTCACTCAAATTTAACCCGATTTCACCGATTTAATCTGATTTCACCCAATGTTAACCCAATTTCACCAAAATTTAACCCGATTTCACTCAATTTTAATTCGATTTCCCCCAATGTTTATTCGACTACACCTAAATTTAACCCGATTTCACCCGATTTAATCTTATTTAACCGAATGTTAACCCAATTTCACTAAAATTTAACACGATTTCACCCAATTTTAATCCGGTTAAAATTGGGTGAAATCGGGTTAAAATTGAGCGAATAAAAAATTTGGTTAAAGCGGGTTAAAATTCGGTGAAATCGAGTAAAAATTAGGTGAAATTGAGTTAAATTTTGGTGAAATTGGGTGAAATCGGATTAAATATGAGTGAAATAAAGTTAAACTTTGGTGAAATTGAGTTAAAATTGGGTGAAATCGGGTTAAAATTGAGTGAAATATATTTAACATTTGGTTAAATCGGGTTAAAATTCGGTGAAATCAAGTAAAAATTAGGTGAAATCGAGTTAAATTTTGGTGAAATTGGGTGAAATCGGATTAAATATGAGTGAAATATAATTAAAATTCGGTGAAATCGAGTTGAAATTGGGTGAAATCGGATAAAGTGAAGGTGAAATCGAGTTAAATTTTGGTGAAATTGGGTGAAATCGGATTAAATATGAGTGAAATATTGTTAATATTCGGTTAAATTGGATTGACATTCGGTGAAATCGAGTAAAATTAAGGTGAGATTGTGTCAAAATTTGGTGAAATCGTGTTAAATTTGAGTGAAAGAAAGTAAAAATTCGGTTAAACCGGGTTAAATTTCGGTGAAAAATTGGGTGAAATTAGGTAAAAATTGGGTGAAAACGTGTTAAATTTGAATGAAATAAAGTGAAAATTTGGTTAAATCGGGTTGAAATTCGGTGAAATCGAGTAAAAATTGGGGAAATATGGTTATGTTAAAATTAGGTTACTATTAGAGAAATCATATAGATTTTTTTTTGTAATCGTTAGAATTTAAAATATTTTTTATTTTAATATTTTGTAATATAAAAAATTTAATAATACACTAAAATTAAAGAAAATATATTACTTTCAGAGAAATCATATAGTTCGGGAGAATAGGCTAGAGCTTATATAGTTCATGGGGGAATAGGATAGAGTTTACATAGTTCGGGGGGAAATAGGCTATAAATATGAAAAAAAAACAGTTGTTGCAATGATTGATGTTGAAATATAAAATAAAAAATATATAAATTCATATACATATACAATATCGTCCTTCCTAGACGTTGCAATTAAATATAGATTTTAATAATTTATATTTAGTATATTTAAAACTTAACGGTGAGAATATCAGAAATGCCTTCCTAGGGCTAAAACACTTCAAAACTACCCTCCTAAATCCGATGAAAAAAAATTGGAGAAAAGACATATGTGCCCTTAATGAAAAACACATACAAAGGAGGGAAAGACAAATATGAGAGGAGGGAAAATAAAAATTGAGAGGAGGGAAACAAAGTAGAGAGCTATTTCCTTTCATTTTCGAGTGTTTCCCTTCTATTTTCGAATGATTTCCTTCAATTTTTTAGTGATTTCTTTCCATTCTCGAGTGATTTCCTTCCATTTTGAGCGTTTTGCAGCAATTTTCGAGCGATTTCCAACAATGTTTCAGCCATTTTTAGTGATTCCCAGCAATTTCCAGCGTTTTTAACGATTTTCCGGTGATTTTTGGCGATTTCCGACGATTTGTAGGTGACTTTCAGCGATTCCGACCGGTTTCCGTCGATTTCTGGCATTTTCCGACGATTTCTGGCAATTTCCGGCGATTTCTGGCACTTTCCGGCGATTTCTGGTAATTTCCGGCGATTTCTGGCAGTTTCCGGCGGTCACACTGGGTCACAGGGTCGAACTAGGTCGGACTGGGTCGCAAGGTCAGACAGGGTCGCAGGGTCGGACTGGGTCGCAGGGTCGGACAGGGTCACTGAGTCGCAGGGTCGGACAGGGTCGGACTGGGTCGCTGGGTCGCAGGGTTGGACTGGGTCGGACTGGATCGCAGGGTCGGACAGGGTCGCTGGGTCGCAGGGTCGGACTGGGTCGGTAGGTCGGACTGGGTCGCTGGGTCGCAGGGTCACAGAGTCGCGCTGGATCACTGGGTCGCAGGGGCAAACTGGGTCAAACTGGATAGAAGCGTCGCAAGAGGTATTTTGGGAATTTTAACATTTATAAGGGTATCTTTGAAACGAAAACATTTTTTTTTCGGGAAGGATATTTTGAAATGTTTTAGTCCTACGAAGATATTTTTGAAGTTATCCCAACTTAACGTTTGATGGATTTACATATATATAATTATCAAACTAGTTATACAAATATTATTATAAATCATCAATTATATGGAGAAAATTTTTGAACCCGTAATAACGGACCGGTTTGGAAATATTCTTGAAATTATAAAAAATTGTAGAATTAATATTAGAATTCATCTCTAAATCATTTGTAAATTTACGAATAAATAATTTGTCTCTAAATTTATGATGCGTTAATGATAGAAGATAAAGTTATTCCTAAATTTATTCTAATCTAAGATAGATTAGAGACACAATAATTGACGCAATGTAAATATCATTCACTAATTTCTAATTTCCGATGTAAATTAATCTTTAAAAAATTGATGGTAAGTTATGTCTTTAATTTAAAAATTTCCGCTCATAAATTTTATATTTTTCCATACTTTTTCTTCTTTAGCATCTCATATTGTACATTCTTTTATCAAAACCCTAACTTTCATTAAGATAGAAAAGAGTTTTGTCTTTCTTGTCCTCCAAATTTTTCATTACTTCATCTATGGTTGACCAATTTTCGAAGCATGTAAAAACTCAAAAGTGTTCACCGTTTTCTAAGTGAAAAATCTAACAACCTTCTGTGATATCCTTAACCTTTTCGGCCATAATCTCTGTGATAGAAATCAATCCAATAACATAACTCAGCATAGATCTAGTTTTTAAAAAGATCTTAATACTTTAATAATCATATCATTGAAAAATAATTTTATTTATTAAAAATTTCAGACTAACTGTTGAATGTTTTTTAGACGGATTAAAGATTGATCTTTTAAACGTATTTAAAAAGAATATTGTCGTTCTTAATTTTAGATGGATTATAGATATTTTAAATTTTCAAAAGATTCTGTACGAATATATATACTTTTGTTTCTAAAATGTAAAAAAAATATTTATAAAAAATTTTGCTATCTGTGTGTCGAGTAATGAAAATGAAATGAATTGGTGTTTCTCATTTTAGGTTTCAAATTTTTATTTTAAATTGGTTATTCACATAAATTTTAATCTGGACGAGAGATGTAATGAATTGCAAAATGTTTTAACTTTTCTATGTTAAACAAAATTGTTAATGCAGTAAAAATAGGATCGAGTTTTATGTATATTGTTTCAGGTGGTTGAGAACATTGAGGGAGTTTGAATTTAAATTGAAGAAGGCTGGAACAAGTCAACTAGAAGAACAAGGAGAAGAATAAGGAATGATTTGAATCGACCGGATTCAATGCTGGAGACTTTCAGCACAACGGCGCAGCTGAAGACCAGGAGGTGGTTGCTGAGCCGTGAGAATGACAGATAAATTGATCTGAAATTCAAAATGAAGATCAACAAGTCTGTTCTGGTTGGATATCCAAGAAGAAGACTAAAATGGAAGGACCGAGAGACATGTACTCATTTGGTAAACTATTCATATTAGATTCGTCTCATTATGGGTACTGGAAAGTAAAAATGCGTGCAAGCATTCGAGGAATTGATGAAGACGCCTGGAGTGCAGTCAAAAACGGTTGGACGCCACCCACTGTTATCGATGAAAATGGAAAAGAGAAGGAAAAACCATCAGAACAGTGGACCCCAGTGAGAAGAGAAGCTCTACGTTCAACGCTAAAGCCCTGACAGCTATTTTCTCCTCAGTAGATATAAATGAATTTAAACAAATTCAAGGGTGCGAGTCAGCAAAGGAGGCATGGGACACACTAGAAACCATCCACGAAGGAACAACTAGTGTAAAAAGAACAAGGTTAGATATCTTAGAACACCAGTTTGAAAAATTGGAGATGGGAGAATATGAAAGTGTGAAGGAATTCAGTGGACGGATGAATGCGATTGCCAACGAAGTAAGTGTACTTGGGCAAAATCTGGATGACAAAAAACTCGTTAAGAAGTTGTTAAGATGCCTTCCGAAGAAATTTCATGCTCAGAAAGTGGCAATGAATATGTCCTTGAACACAGACACAACTAGTTTAAAGGAAATAGTTGGAATCCTAGCAGCGTATGAAGTAGAGGTGCAATTGGAACAAGGAGACATAGTCAAAGAAGGAAGCAAGGGAGTCGTGTTACAAGCTGTTTCAGAAAACACCAGGTTAGATAATCTTGAAGAAAATATTGCGTTACTAACCAGAAAATTTGGAAAATTGATGAAAAGGAAGTCAGGAACAAGAAAATTCCCCACTGAAGATGCAGGAGTCAGAAAAGAGAATAAGTCTAACTCCCAATGTCATGAGTGCAAAGGCTATGGGCACTTTAAATCAGACTGTCCAAGTATTACAAAAAGGGAGAATATGCTGAAAAACCTCAGAGAAACACAATGCTTCAAGTGCAAGGGTTTCGGTCATACAAAGAATGAATGCACTGAAAATAATACAGTGAGAGGTAAATCACTGATTATGCTAAGCGAATCCAGTTCTGATTCTGGAGAAGAATCAGAAGAAGAACAGTCCAGTTTCGTGGCTTTCATAGGAATTATTGATGAGGATGACAAGGATAGCGAAAAAGATGAACTGGAAGAGAATGATGAAGTTGATGTTGAAATGATCTATAATGATTGGATCAAGATGGGAAAGCTGAATGTCCAACTGTTGAAGGAAATCAAAACGTTGGAAACTCAAGTCCAAGAAATGAAAAATGAAGTGCTTGCTAAGGATGAGGAAGTGCACTTTGTTAAAAGACAACTAGAGGAAACCAATAAACAACTGAAAATGTTGTCAAACGGAACTAACAAATTGGATCACCTGCTGTCAATCGGAAAAATGAAAGGTGACAATCACGGAATAGGCTATGTTGAGAATACGGGCAGAACAGAAAATAAATTTGTATCTGGAGGAAATTTACAAGAAAAACAAGCAACCTACAACTCGTCAAAACATAGTCGGAATCAGCAGAATCTTGACAAGAAAAAGAATTGGAGTCATCATGGTACCAAGGATAGAGAACAGCATCAGAGAGTCTTTCATCATTACAACCAGAGCAGGAATATGTCAATGTTAAACTCTGGTAAACATGGGTGGAAACATCAATATGGAAATTACAGAAGAAGAAAATCAGTCACTTGTTACTTCTGTGGGATAAAAGGTCACAAACAACGTAAAGATGTTGTCTAATGGAACTAACAAATTGGACCACCTGCTGTCGATCGGAAAAATGAAAGGTGACGGAATAGGAATAGGCTATGTTGAGAATACGGGCAGAACAGAAAATAAATTTGTATCTGGAGGAAATTTACAAGAAAAACAAGCAACCTCATCAAAACACAAGCAATCTACAACTCACCAAAACCTAGTCGGAATCAGCAGAATCTTGACAGGAAAAAGAATTGGAGTCATCATGGTACCAAGGATAGAGAACAGCATCAGAGAGTCTTTCATCATTACAACCAGAGCAGGAACATGTTAATGTTAAACTCTGGTAAACATGGGTGGAAACATCAATATGGAAATTACAGAAGAAGAAAATCAGTCACTTGTTACTTCTGTAAAGGTCACAGCAAGTCTTCAAAGATCAAACAAATTTGGGTTAGAAAGAGTGATCTAAACTGTTACGTTGCATATATCTCTACTCACAAAGAAAACACAAATACCTGGTATTTTGACAGTGGATGTTCACGGCACATGACAGGTAACAAAGATTTACTGTCAAACTTTGTTGAAATAAAAAATGCAGGAAGTGTAGTTTTTGGAGATGGCAATAAAGGAAGAATTCTCGGTAAAGGAGATCTTGTATCACCAGGACAGCCAACTCTAACAAATGTTCAATTTGTTGCGGGCCTAACAGCTAACTTGATCAGCATCAGTCAGCTATGTGATAGCAATCACCAGGTTAAGTTCACTAACAAGGAATGTTTGGTTATGAATTCTGACAACAAGTGTGTACTCACAGGTTCACGATCTTCAAACAACTGTTATGTTTGGACTGAAGATAAGGCATGTTTCAAAGCAACAGATGATACACTATCATTGTGGCATCAGCGTCTAGGACATGTGAACTACAGATCTTTGGTGAAACTGTCAGACTCTGCTGCTGTAAGAGGTATACCTAAGCTTAAAATAGACAAATCTGAAGTCTGCAAACCATGTCAGCTAGGTAAAAAAATTAAGGTTCACCACAAAAGAATGCCTGAAGTTAAGACCGAAAAGATTCTGGAGTTGCTACACATGGACTTGATGGGTCCTATGAGAACAGAGAGTTTCGGAGGAAAAAGATATATCCTTGTCGTTGTAGACGATTTCTCTAGATACACTTGGGTGAAGTTTTTGCGAGAAAAATCAGAAACATTTGAGCTATTTCACTTTCTATATCTGCAATTGAAAAATACCAAAGGTTGCATTGAGCGTATCAGGAGCGATCATGGAAAAGAATTTGAGAATGACATTTTCAACAAATTCTGTCAAAAACATGGAATCATACACGAGTTTTCAGCGCCAAAAACACCACAGCAAAATGGAGTTGTTGAGAGGAAGAACAGAACATTACAAGAAATGGCACGAGCAATGCTTTATGGAAAATCTATCTCCATTCGATTCTGGGCTGAAGCGGTAAATACGGCATGTTATATCATAAATCGTGTATATCTTCGGCCAGGTATGTCAAAAACTCCATACGAGATCTGGAAAGGTAAGAGTCCCAATCTAAGTTATTTTCACATATTTGGGTGCACTTGCTATGTATTGAATGATAGGGAATGTCTTGGAAAATTTGACGCCTAGAGTGACGAAGGAATTTTCCTTGGTTATGGAAACAACACCACTGCTTTTCGAATTTTTAATTTAAGAACAAGAAAAGTAGTTGAATCAGTAAATGTTGTGTTTGATGAAGATCACTCTACTGAATGTGTTATTTTTCCCTTCTCGACAGGAACTATACAGGAACAGTCAGACTCACCACAGGATCATTTAAGTGCACCTACAGAACATCACATGATAGACAGTGAAACGGACGGAGATTTTTCAGAACAGGAGAGTCATCCAACGAATGTTGAGCGAATTACGGTACACAGAAATCACTCTATAGAGGATGTCATTGGTAATCTTGAGGATGGAATACGCACACGAAACAAACCACGAATTAATTATCATGACATGGTCAAGTTTGCATGCTTTACGTCACAGATAGAACCCAAAAATGTTCGTGATGCGTTAGATGATGAGTCATGGATTAAAGCAATGCATGAGGAATTAGAGCAATTTGTTAGAAATGATGTCTGGACCTTAGTTCCCAGACCATTGCATCAAAATGTAATAGGGACAAAATGGGTATTTAAAAATAAAACAAATGAACAAGGAGAAATTGTCCGCAATAAAGCTAGATTAGTGGCACAAGGTTATACTCAAGTGGAAGGAGTAGATTTTGATGAAACCTTTGCCCCAGTAGCTAGACTGGAATCTATTCGTTTGTTGCTCGGTGTTGCGTGTTTCTTTGGCTTTAAATTGTTTCAGATGGATGTAAAGAGCGCATTCCTTAATGGTATACTTCAAGAAGAAGTATATGTCGAACAGCCAAAAGGATTTGAAGACCCACACAATCCAGATCATGTCTATAAGCTCAAGAAAGCTCTGTATGGACTAAAACAAGCACCTCGTGCTTGGTATGAAAGGCTCACAAGTTTCCTAGTGCAAAATGGCTACAAAAGAGGGGGAGTTGATAAAACTCTATTCATTCATAATTCAGATGGCATGTTGTTGGTTGTTCAGATCTATGTGGATGATATTGTATTTGGTTCTAAATCGCAGGAAATAGTAATCTGGTTTGTGGAAACTATGAAGCGGGAGTTCGAAATGAGCATGTTTGGAGAATTGAGCTATTTCCTTGGACTTCAAGTAAAACAGTTAGAGGAAGGGATGTTTATCTCTCAAAGCAAATATGCCAAAAATCTGGTGAAGAGGTTCGAACTGGATCAAAGTAAGTCAGCTAGTACACCAATGTCGACGACAACAAAACTGACAAGGGATACAGAGGGAGAAGATGTCGAGGTTAAGCTATACCGAAGTATGATTGGTAGTCTATTGTATCTTACTTCAAGTAGACTTGATCTATGTCTGAGCGTAGGGATCTGTGCTAGGTATCAAGCCAAACCAAAGAAATCCCACTTACTTGCGGTTAAAAGGATTATCAAATATGTCAAAGGTACTGCAGAATATGGGTTACTGTATTCCAAAGATACTAATTGTGAACTTGCAGGCTTTAGTGATGCAGATTGGGGAGGAAACGCGGATGATCGGAAAAGTACTTCTGGAGGCTGTTTATTTCTAGGAAACAACCTTGTGTCATGGCACAGCAAAAAGCAAAACTCGACGTCACTCTCTACTGCTGAAGCTGAATACATTGCCTTGGGAAGCTGTTGTACTCAACTGTTATGGATGAACCAAATGCTTATGGACTACGGTATGAAATCCAGAACTTTTACTGCGTGGTGCGATAATACTAGTGCAATTGACATCTCTAAGAATCCTGTTCAACATTCTAGAACAAAACACATAGAGATCAGGCATCATTTTTTAAGAGAAAAAGTTGAGCAAAAACAAATGAATGTTGAATATGTCCCTACAGAACGTCAGCTCGCAGATATTTTCACAAAACCTTTGGACTTAAATCGGTTTATTTCCTTGCGAAAATCTCTTGGTATATGTGAGCTTTGATCATATCTTGCGTGGTACATCGATGAATTTGTGTTTCTGGGCAGTAAATGATTTCATGAAGAAGGAGAAAACTACTGTACTGTCTGCATGTTTTAAGTACACTTAAAAGATTTCTGTCCCATGGTTGTTATCTTGTTCTCTGACTAAGTAGTACAGTTTTTTAAGTGCACTTAAAACCACACTTACTCCTCTGACAAATTTACTT
>CM071876.1:20435998-20476230 GCA_036759665.1 Gynandropsis gynandra | reverse complement strand
CCTTGTCCCTCTGTGACCATTGGACCCCTGCGATCCTTGTCCCTCTGCGACCATTGGACCCCTGCGATCCTTGTCCCTCTGCGACCATTGGACCCCTGCGACCCTTGTCCCTCTTCGACCCTTGGACCCCTGCGACCCTTGTCCCTCTTCGACCCTTGGACCCCTGCGACCCTTGTCCCTCTTCGACCCTTGGACCCCTGCGACCCTTGTCCCTCTTCGACCCTTGGACCCCTGCGACCCTTGTCCCTCTTCGACCCTTGGACCCCTGCGACCCTTGTCCCTCTTCGACCCTTGGACCCCTGCGACCCTTGTCCCTTGGGGGAACTTCAATACTATCATTTACAAATCATATGAAAAATTTATTATTTATTATTTACAAATACAATTACTTATTTACAAATAATATGAATAATTTATTATACTTACTATTGAATCGGGGGAACTTCAATACTATCATTTACAAATCATATGAAAAATTTATTATTTATTATTTACAAATACAATTATTTATTTACAAATAATATGAATAATTTATTATACTTACTATTGAATCGGGGGAACTTCAATACTATCATTTACAAATCATATGAAAAATTTATTATTTATTATTTACAAATACAATTACTTATTTACAAATAATATGAATAATTTATTATACTTATTATTGAATCGGGGGAACTTCAATACTATCATTTACAAATCATATGAAAAATTTATTATTTATTATTTACAAATACAATTACTTATTTACAAATAATATGAATAATTATTATTTCGTGTCCATCTGCGACCCTTGTCCATCTGCGACCCTTGGACCCCTGCGACCCTTGTCCCTCGGGGGAACTTCAATATTATCACAAATGTTAACCATCCAAATACAAGACACAAATGAAAATCATCCAAACACATCTGAAAATCATCCAAATACAAGACACAACTGAAAATCATCCAAACACAACTGAAAATCATCCAAATACAAGACACAACTGAAAATCATCCAAACACAACTGAAAATCATCCAAATACAAGACACAACTGAAAATCATCCAAACACAACTGAAAATCATCCAAATACAAGACACAACTGAAAATCATCCAAACACAACTGAAAATCAAACACTGTCATTTTTAGGGAAAAACTGAAGCATGGGTAATGCTGAATTATCAAAGATTTCGACTACGAGGTTACAACCCTCGGTTAGTCGATGGTCGAGACAAAACTTTCTCCAACCCCTGCTGATGGAAGCGCCACCACGTGCCACGGGCCTTAGCCGTGCCTCCCACGCCGTGGAGTATCCTAGCATCAGATATACCTTAGACCGTCTATGGCAAAGACCGTTCGACCTCGCAAACCCTATCGGAAGTGTCTGCGACATCCGAAGAAAGGAATAAAAATCGTGAAAATCCTTACCCATGCAAGGAATAAAACCATATTGAAGTCACTTACCACTTCATCTGCGGCCAGATTCGAACGAGTGACTGGTACCACAGTTTCTCGTAAAATCCTTGGAGCAGGAGTGGCGAACTTGACAAGGAAGACCATGTCACCTTCGTGAGTGAAAAGTAAGTAATCCCCAACACTTAAGTCTAGGTCGTTGGCGAAATCTTTCCACCCATCAGTGAATCTGGAGCCATCCAACTTGACATACCATCTTCTGATAGACCCAGTCCATTTAAGCGTTGCTATTTCCCTCGTGTTCCCGTACATGACATCATCGAAAAATATCGTCGGGATGTCCTGTAACAAAAAATGAAAAAACAAGTCAAATCTTTACATTCTCTACGTGTAACATACCGACAGAGAGACTGATGAAGAAGATTACAATGTAGTTCTCTTCCAGATAGCGCGGAAAAATCTCTCTGAAGAAAGAAGGGAACACGAACATTTTCGGAAAAATTGAAGGAACGATAGTAGAGAGAGAGTTTGTGTCGTTATTGTTAAAAAGGAAACGACTGTAATTCGAAAAGACATGACCTGGATATCGAATCGCCGTCAGAGGGGATTCGAAAAGACATGACCTGCAGATGTTATTTTTTAAAAAAATTTCAAATATGATGAAAAGTTCGGCGGGAATTTTGGTGACGGAATTTTCGGCGGGTCGCATGGGTGCCATGGTCGCATATAAGGATCAATTTATGCGAAATCCACGAATTTACGATTACGAATTAATTAATTCCAAATGAGGGTCGCATATATTGATGAATAGATGCGAACTCGGCAAATTTACGGGTTTAAGATGATAAAATGACCAAAACCAAGCAAACAATACATTTATAACGTCAAACTAATTAATTACAAATTAGGGTCGCATGGGTCGCATATATTGATGAATAGATGCGAACTCGGCGAATTTACGGGTTTAAGATGATAAAATGACCAAAACCAAGCAAACAATACATTTATAACGTCAAACTAATTAATTACAAATTAGGGTCGCATGGGTCGCATGGGTCGCATGGGTCGCATGGGTCGCATGGGTCGCATGGGTCGCATGGGTCGCATGGGTCGCACGGTCACATTACATGCAAAATCTACGAATTTACGGGGTTTATAATGATAAACCGTAACAGACCAATCAAAACAATACATTTACAACGTCAATCAATGGTTAAAACAGATTATGACCCATGTGTCCCTATTTGAGTTGTGTATAACCAATGTCTGTGCTACAAAAGCGATAGTAGTGTTTTAAGAACTCGTCGGATGAGTTTGACAAAATTTCGAAAAATACATTCAACATTGTTTTCGAATGTCGATATTATTTATATTATAGTCTATTTTGATCCTAAATTGATAATGACATATTGATAATGGCATATTGATAATGGCATTGGTCGTATGGTCGTATATAATGATCAATACATACGAAATTGACGAATTTACGGATTAACAATGATAAAATGTCGAATGGGTTCTAATTTAATCCATGTGTTCTAATTTAATCCATGTGAGGGTCGCATTGGTCGCATGAGTCATATTTGTTCGCATGAGGTCGCATTGGTCGCATGAGTCATATTTGTTCGCATGAGGTCGCATTGGTCGCATGAGTCATATTTGTTCGCATGAGGTCGCATTGGTCGCATGAGTCATATTTGTTCGCATGAGGTCGCATTGGTCGCATGAGTCATATTTGTTCGCATGAGGTCGCATTGGTCGCATGAGTCATATTTGTTCGCATGAGGTCGCATTGGTCGCATGAGTCATATTTGTTCGCATGAGGTCGCATTGGTCGCATGAGTCATATTTGTTCGCATGAGGTCGCATTGGTCGCATGAGTCATAATGAAGAATTTATCGAATTATAAGGATGAAAGTCCCAAAAACTTTAATCAAAATAATACAAATAATATAGTATTACACAATTACTAACTTACTAAGCTTTCTTTTTTTTTTGAAGTCGGCGTTGTCTCGGTTGTCACGTTCCAAACACTGGCAGTGATGCTGGCTTTTGAAGATGGGGTTTGTAACGATGCAGCAGACGGGGTTTGTGGCGACACAAATGGGTTTTGTATCGACGAAGAAGACGGGGTTTGTGGTGACACAAATGGGTTTTGTACCGACGAAGAAGACGGGGTTTGTGGCGACACAAATGGGTTTTGTACCGACGAAGAAGACGGGGTTTGTGGCGACACAAATGGGGTTTGTCTCGACGCAGCAGACGGGGTTTGTCTTCTCCGAGCCTCACCGGGTCCAGGATAACGATTCACTTTAGGCCTCCCGCTTAGCCTTTTCTGAGACAGTATAGGAGGTTCAAACACATGCTGAGACACGTCAGGGGGAATGTCCCAATCACTGCAATCAGGAACCGGATACACGGTTTCTTGGTAAGCCAAACGCCATGTCTCCCGAAGGTAGTAGTGTGAACATAGATCTGGTATCTTGTCACCTTTACCAACCTTATGTGCTGCCGCAATTGCGTGACTGCATGGATACTTATCTACGTCAAACATTTTGCATTCGCACGTTCTTTTTTGAAGACTCACTACAAATCTTCTACCCATCTCATTTCTCACCTCATACTCATCAGTGAGACTGTTCAATTCAATAACATCATACTTGGATGCCTGTCCAAACCGTGCATGTAACGTTTTCTCAACGTAAGGTGTTAACTTTTGAGAATCATCACCGGTAGCTGCTTCCAACCTATACCTATTGAACCATTCCACTGTCTTTCCCAAACAAACATCTAATAGCCCTAGGATCGACAATTTTTTTGACTTCTTCAACGTTGAGTTTATTGACTCGGCGCCATTAGTTGTTAATAAGTTGTACCGTTCCCTCTTAAATTTGCATCTTGCCCACTTAACGGGATCAAGTTCCTCTTTCTCCAAATACTTTGCAACATTAGGATACCTGGCCTTCAAATCATTCAATAGCACTTCAAATTCGTTCTCCGTGTATGCTGACGCACATCTGAAGAACATTTCCGCCACAGTATCACCCCTTTTCGTCTTTCTACCATGGCCTTTATTGACGTAGCTCTTTATATTTTGCGATATATGACGCGCACAAAAACCATGATCAGCTTCTTTATACACTTCTTTGACTGCTTTGATCAAGCTTTTATGGCGATCAGATATCACAACGACATCACGTCCGTCCGGTACCACCTGTTGCAATCTTGACATAAACCACGTCCATGATTCGTCCTTCTCTCTGTCGACTATTCCCCATGCAAGAGGATATTGGTGATGTTCACCATCTTGCGCGGTCGCCACAATCAATGCTCCCTTGTACACTCCTGTCAGAAATGTCGCATCCACGGCAACCACTTTACGCATGTATTTCCATCCCCTTATAGCTGCTCCGACAGCCATAAAAAGGTATTTGAAGCTTTTCCCATCATTGTCGAACATTAGATTTGCGACAGATTCGGGATTTCTTATATAAAACATGTGCAACCACCCTGGAAGCCTCCTATAATGTTCAAAGTCATCACCACGAATATCCTTTTGAGCACCGCATTTGCCTCTTAATGCCATCAAATACGATACATTGGCACCATATTTTGCTTTTACACGAGCCATCAATTCTTTTGCTGGAGGTGTTTCATAACTTCCGGCAAATTCCTCCTTCAAATAATCCTTAACCATTTGCGCTGTACCCTTTGTAGCTTCGGTGCGTTTACATACAGGTGAACAATTATGAATGGGATGATGTGTTCTCACACTAAACCGTTTGGAATTCGGGATTGCTGCCACACGTAATTTCCATTTACAACCATTTCCGGAAAACTTGCATCGTACTTCCCACAGCTTCGTATCAGATCTCAATGTTGTATATCTAAACGAAGCTTCGATTGAACCCTTCCTTACAAATGCCTGTACATGCTTCTTGCTATCAAACTCTTGCCCAATTTTAAGATCCAATCCATCTCCGAACTCGAAGATATTATTTTCGCCATTGTGAACAACCATTTGCGAGTTGTTCTCACCATCACCATACTTATGCTCTGCTGGCACATCAGAAACAACATTATTCTTGTCACAAGTAACTCCATCAACTACCACAGTCATGGCACACCCACATTCTTCTCTTAACTCGCTTGTATGTTCACTATCAGAATCTATTGTCTCCGGATTACTCTCATCAACTCTACTTTTATCTAGATCTACAATAACACAGTCATCATAATCTACAACACCTCGATCCTCACCTTCTTTAGCAATGCTTCCAAAAGCCGGAATTAGAGGCTCAATTTCCCTCTCAAAAGCAGGAATTAGAGGCTCAATTTTCCTCTCAATTTCGATTTCACAATTCACACCTGCCGATTCTATCTCCACATACAGCAGTGGTCGAATTCCTCTTATGCGATCGAACAGATAACAAATAAGATGTTTGTCATTCATTATATATGTCGGCTTCCTATTTTCACAAATATTGGGCAAATAGCTTAACTTCAACTTCGTTGTATTATTATCCACCATCATCTCTGCGCATAACTCATCAATCAGTTGCTGGTATGTCAGACTAACCGGAGGACATAAGAAAAATACTCTCTGGTTTTCCTGAACTCTACCAACCCATTCAAATTCTCCATTTGGGTTTTTTTCCCATTTACCATCATACAAAAAATAAATCAGTGTGATTTTCTCATCCGCCGTATCCATTACACCTGTAATAAAAACATAAAAAGAGGGGTAAATTCTGTGATCCACAGCGACCGTGCGACCCTTGGACCCCTGCGACCCTTGGACCCTTGCCACCCTTTCAACCCTCTGCGACCCTTGGACCCCTTCGACCCTTTCAACCCTTTGCGACCCTTTTAACCCTTTGCGACCCCTTTCCCCTGCGACCCCTTTACCTCTGCGACCCTTTGAACCCTTTGCGACCCCTTTACCATGCGACCCTTGGACCCATGCGACCCTTTGAACCCTTTGCGACCCCTTTCCCATTCGACCCTTGGACCCCTGCGACCCTTTACCTCTGCGACCCTTGGACCCCTACGACCCCTTTACCTCTGCGACCCTTTGAACCCTTTGCGACCCCTTTCCCATCCGACCCTTGCACCCCTGCGACCCTTTGACCCTTTGCGGCCCATTTACCCTTGGACCCCTGCGACCCTTTCACCCTTTTCGACCCATTTACCCTTGGACCCCTGCGACGACCTTTGATCCCTTTGACCCCTCGATGAGACTGTGACCCAGTGCGACCGTACGACTCTGTGACCCACTCTGTCACCTTTGACATTGCAATAGACACAAGAGAAACACGAAAAACTCACTATACACACCTGGTTTTTCTGCGGAACGTGCTTAATTGCAAGCTTCTTTGTTGACAACAAAGGATTTCAACCTATTGGCAGCGAATCTGATGCCGATTGCAAGCTACTCTCGCCGAATCTGTTGTGGTGTGGGGGAACAGTAATTTTCGCGCGAGAATTAGAGGTGCTCTAGAGGAGAGAGAAAAAATATCGTAAAGGGTAACATGGGATTATCAATATTTTAAGGGTATATTTGAAGTTGAAACTTTTTTTTTTCAGCCAAGGATATTTTTGAAGCACTTTAGCCCTATAGGGGCATTTTTGATAATCCCCTTTTATAACGAGTTAATAACTTTTTTTTTTCTTCTCTTAACTAAATAAAAAGTTTATTGGCCCGTCACCATAGAGAGTTGGTATATTTCTTTCAGTATTCACGTGAACTTTTTATATATTTTTATTTTCTAATTTTTGCTTTTTTGAATTATAGTTATAGTTCTCACTGAACACTACGAAACATGTTAATACCATTATACATTTACATTTACAATTATATTATATTATATATATATAACTATTGTATATATATATATATAACTATTGTATCCATAAATTTTTTTAAATCAAAGATAGATTATGTTGGAAGAGATAAAAGATAATTTAATGGATAATTGAATGAAACAAAAATGTTATTCACATCTCAAATTCAAGTTTTATGTTGAAAAAATATTCCTATTTTTCAAAACCTGAATTAAAATATAATTTGATATATTACACCGACGTATTGTCGGTATTTACAATGTAAAAACTAAATATGATAATTATCTACAAAACGACGATAATGACACATGCGGCTATCTGTATCAGTGTTCAAACGACAATAATGATATTTTATTAAACTTAAATCCTAATACCAATGAAAGTCCAACTATATATATATATATATTGCGGGAGAATATCAGATATATCTTCATAAGGCTAAATTACTTCAAAAATACCATTCTCTAAAATAATTATTTAATTGGAAAAAAACTGAAGAAAAGACAAATTTGCCTTTAAATTTCGAACGTGAAAAAACCCACGTTCTGCAGTTTTTCGACATGAAAAACTGTCAAACCGTGTCAAAAGCAAGAAAGAATAAGTGATTTCGAAGTTGAGAGGGATTGATTTGAAGTTGGCAAGAAGGAAATCAGCTGCAGCAGTGAAGAAAAGAGCACTAGTCAATCTTCAATGGTGTCAATAAGTGTAAGTAGATCGATTTCTAGGGTTTTGCAGGTTGTCGAGTCGCAAAATGGTTTATTGATTTGAAATGGTGTGAGTGTCAGTGAGTCTGTTGAGTCTCAGTGAGTCAGTTGAGTTGCAAGAGTCGGTTGTCTTAGTGAGTCAGTTTGGGTCACAATGGTTATTTGAAATGGGTGTGAGTGTCAATAAGTCGGTTGAGTCTCAGTGATTCGGTTGAGTCGCAAGAGTCGGTTGTCTCCGTGAGTCGGTTTAGGTCGCCATGGTCGCTTGAGCGTCGTAGGGGGTCTCAGGGTCGTTTGAGTCGGTTGTATCAGTGAGTCGGTTTGGGTCGCAATGGTCGCTTGAGCGTCGCAGGGGGTCTAAGGGTCGTTTGAGTCGGTTGTCAGTGAGTCGATTTGGATCGCAATGGTCACTTGAGTCACATGTGTCGGTTGAGTAGCATGGGTCGGTTGAGTCGGCATTGGTCGGTTGAGTCGCAAGAGTATCAGTGAGTCAGTTGAGTGTCGTAGAGGGTTCGAGAGTCGTTTGAGTGGCATGGGTCGGTTGAGTCGCATTGGTCGGTTGAGTCGCATGGGTCGCTTGAGTCGGTAGAAGTATAATGTATTCTTAATTAATTGGTCATTCTGCAAGTGGCGCCAAAGCCGAAGTTTGTGTATGAATTCAGGTACATGGACTGAATGCCAAAGATCACCACCAAGTGTTATCCTCACGAGACAATTACGAAGCTGAGAGGAATCTTAGATGAATACGAGTTGCATTACTTCGAGAAGGAGTCACAATTTAAGCATTTATTGCATTTCCAATGTGACTCCACATTGACTAAGCTTCAAATGTCTATCCTCCTAAATCGCTCCGTGATTGTACAAGACAAGAATGAGTTATGGTATATCCCAAAGGATGGGAGTCCAAAAGGGGTGATACATTCAGGCGGAAGAATTTCGGCCGTGGAATGGTGACCCCTGCACAAATCATTGGAAAGCTTATGAAGGCGAAGAATGTCGAGGACCAGAAAAGGTTGGCAATTTTGATGTTGTTGGCGCAAGTTATGGCTCACAAGCCTTCATCAGACAACTCTATCAGCCATGATCTCATTGACATGGTTGATGACTTGGAATTTTGTGAAGACTTTCCATGGGGGCGTTACACATTCGAGAAGATTGTGGATACTTGCCGCAAGCACGTTAGCGGGGAATCACCGAAACCAAAATGGTATTGTGGCGGTTTCATGATCCCACTAATGGTAAGTTGTATATTTTATTCGAATAACTTGAATATTTTCGTACTTTTTGCATTCTTATCATTTTGTTTTAATTTTTCAGTTACTTCCATTCGAAACCATCCTTAGTTTTGGCAGAAAGGGATGGTATATTGATGTTATGGATGCAGATCCATCATGCCCAAGAATGTGCAAGAAGATGGTTAAATCTAGTATTAACCTGAAGTATGTAGATGTGATAAGGCTGATCGAAGATTTTAAGGTAACAATTACACAAGGGTCACAAGGAAAACAAGGGTCACAGAGGGTAATAATGATTATTTTTTGTTTTTCAGGATATTCGAAGTATTCTTCGTGGTGAACACCAAGAGAAAGGTTTAATTTTTGATCTATACGATTATGAAGGATGCCACGATCTCGATGTATAGATATGGATGGAACATATTCGTAGAAATCCGAAGGGTATTTGTTGGGAGGACATCCGTAAGCAAGAATTGCTAACGCGAAAAGCAGTTTTTGGTGATAAAAAGAAGGGGGAAAGGGAAGGGGAAATGGAAGGGGACTAAGAGGAAAAATATCGTGGGCGAAAAAATGATAGAGATTGAAGACTCAGAAGATGAAGGAAAGGTAGGTGTTGCTGAAGCTGATGAAGAAAGAGATGGTGATGCTGAAGCTGATGCTGAAGCTGATGCTGAAGCTAAAAGAGAAGGTGAGGATGAAGCTGAATGAGTTGAAGCTGCAATCCATCTAACACTGGAGCAGAAATTAATGAAGGAAATAAAGGAGTCGGAGAAAAGAATCGTCAACGCTGTAAGAGATCTTCTAAGGGATGCCGGGTTTCATTTGCCTAATCCAAAAGCACAGGCGGCAAACCAATCTTCTGACACTGTTAGAGATGATGATTTTGAATTCCTTCAACGTCCATATCCAATGTCAAAAAAAGAGCCAAGCGAAGATCCGGTTGAGTCAGAGTCTGAAAATGACTCAGGAGATGGCTCAGAAGAGGATTTGACAAACATTTCGAGATTAGTCGAAAATATCGCATCTGGCGCCACCATTCCTCTAACTGAATACATTTCTGGAGAGGTTACTGCAGTCGTTGCTCATGTTGAAGTTCCACCAAGGAAGTAATAAATAGTGAAAAAGTTCATTTGAGTCAATTTCCATCGAGAGTCGGCATGGGTCGCAAGGGTCGCAAAAGACGCATAAGTCGCACGATCGGATAAGTCACACTGCCGTATAAGTCGAAGGGTCACATAAGTCGATGGGTCACTAGAATCGCATGGGTCGCATAAGTCACACGGTCGTATAAGTCCAAGGGTCACATATGTCGCACGGTTGTATAAGCCCATGGGTCGCAAAGGTCGCATCTAATGAATGGAGTAATTTTATGCAGATGGTGCTGAAAAGGCAAAATCAAAATCTGCCGAGATAGATGTGAGCACCGCAAACCAATCTTCCGACAGTGTTAGAGATGATGAATTCTTTCAACGTTCATATCCAGTGCCTACAGAACAGCCGGTTGAGTCAGAGTCTGAAAATGACTCAGGAGATGGCTCAGAAGAGGATTTGACAAACATTTCGAGATTAGTCGAAAATATCGCATCTGGCGCCACCATTCCTCTAACTGAATACATTTCTGGAGAGGTTACTGCAGTCGTTGCTCATGTTGAAGTTCCACCAAGGAAGTAATAAATAGTGAAAAAGTTCATTTGAGTCAATTTCCATCGAGAGTCGGCATGGGTCGCAAGGGTCGCAAAAGACGCATAAGTCGCACGATCGGATAAGTCACACTGCCGTATAAGTCGAAGGGTCACATAAGTCGATGGGTCACTAGAATCGCATGGGTCGCATAAGTCACACGGTCGTATAAGTCCAAGGGTCACATATGTCGCACGGTTGTATAAGCCCATGGGTCGCAAAGGTCGCATCTAATGAATGGAGTAATTTTATGCAGATGCTCCAGTGGTTACTGTCGATGACGTCGCCGACGAGGAAACTACAGTTGGTCCAGTCGAAGAGGTCGCCCGTAAGGATAAGGAGGTTCCTTCTGAGGAAACTACAATCGGTCTAGTCGAAGAGGTCCCCTTTAAGGGTAAGGAGGTTCCTGCCGAGGAAACTACAGCGGATCCTGTCGAAGAGGCCCCCTCTAAGGATAAGGAGGTTCCTTCCGAGAAAACTACAGTGGATCCTGTCGAAGAGGCCCCCTCTAAGGATAAGGAGGTTCCTTCCGAGGAAACTATAGTGGATCCTGTCCAAGAGGCCCCCTTAAGGATAAGGAGGTTCCTGCCGAGGATACTACAGTGGATCCTGTCGAAGAGGCCTCCTCTAAGAATAAGGAGGTTCCACCAAGTAAGTACGGTCTTTTGAGTTACAAAGATCGAATTGGCCGTATGGGTCGAATGGGCCACAAAAAGTTGAATGGGTCGTATGGGTCACAAAAGGTCGCATAGATCGTAGGTCATGCATAGGTCGCAGGGTCGCATTGGTCGCCATATGTTTAATGAAGTAAATTTTTATGCAAGTGCTGAACCTTTATCGAAGGAATCTGCGGCATATCTTGAACCTCCACCGGTACCTAAACGAGTTTTAAGACCATGAAAAGTATATGTTGAACCTCCACTAGCGAAAAGAGCAAGAATAGTTCGAGGGAGGTGGCGAGGGAAAGATGATGGTGGTGTCCAAGAATCTGAAAAGAAGGTTGTTCAAGAACTCGAAAAAAAGGTGGTTTAAGAATCCGATAAAAAGGGGGATGAAGAACCTTCGTTCTGGTGGAAGCCCAAGGGATTAGAAAAGGGCAAAATAACCCGAGAACCTCCATTCATTAACGCAAGAGGTGAAAGGTTGACTGCTCTATATATGTTCCTGACGAAACCTGGCAATGAGAGTTGGTGGAAATCTGATCTAGATACTCTCCGGGGGCCAGAATTTTGGAAGATTATATTAACGCCCAACGTATGGCTTGAAGATGATGTAAATTATTTTAAACCCGAAGTCACAGAGGTCATTTTGTGTCATATGTATTCATGTGTGTTAATTTTTTTTTATTTTTTGCAGCAATTGGACGAGGTGTTGTTGATGCAATATTATCGAATGAAGACATTCCCCGCGATATTTAAGATACTTTACGTTTGTCCTCTTAATTTCATGCAGATCCTCAAGTTGTGGTCATACGAGAATATGGACACTTGCCGGAATTTCTTAGTTATTGTTTGAATGGCAAGTATCCATTCAAAAGTACGGAACCAATGAGTGCTTTCGAAGACTTTATCTCGGTTCTAAACATTTCATCGCTCAAGAGTATATATGACGGATGTCATTGGGTAGCCATCAAAACGGATTTCAAAATCCGATGCATCACGGTATACGACTACCAGATGAGGCTTAAGAAAATGCATATCGATCCGGTGATTGAAAATCTAAGAAAAGCTATCCCCAAGATGTTTATTCTCGTATGGTTTCCTTCTTTGGCTTCTGGAGAAGATAAATGGAAATATGAGTATTATGAAAGTGACACAGAACAAAAGCGGGAATGACTGTGGTGTTTATTCCTACAAATTCGTAGAAGCCTCGGTAATAAAAGCACGTAATGATCTGCACTGCATTTGTGACGAAAATGTTCTTTCCATGCATGAGAAGATTGCGGCGGAGGTATTTAGTAATGGAAAATGTATCCCTCCACCCTGAGATTAACTTGATATTTGGTATATTGTTATTTTTTTAAATATTTGGTACATTGTTATTTTTAAATATTTGGTACATTGTTATTTTTATAATATTTGGTACATTGTTATTTTTAAAATATTTGCTATATTTTTAAAATAAAAGGAGAAGCAAGGGTAAAAGGGTCGCAGGGTCAAGGGTCGAAGGGATCCGATGATCACAGGGATCCGAGGGTCGTAGATGTACAAAGGTCGCAGAGGTTCAAGGGTCGCAGAGGTTCAAGGGTCGCAGAGGTATAAGGGTCGTTCGACGATTTTACCCGTTCGACCCTTGACCCTGCGACCCTCGGACCGCTGCGACCCTCGTACCCCTGCGACCCTTTTATCTCTACGACCCTGGTATCTCTGCGACCCTCAGACCCCTTATATTTACAAATACAATTATTTACAAATAACATGAATAATTTATTATTTCTTATTTACAAATACAGTTATTTACAATTTTACAAATAATATGAATAATTTATTATTTCTTATTTACAAATACAATTATTTACAAATAATTGACTCGAATCTCTGTGACCCTTGTCCATCTGCAACCCTCGGACCCGTACGACCCTTGTCCCTCTGTGACCTTTTTATCTCTGCGACCCTTTTATCTCTGCCACCCTTCTCCTTCTATGACCCTTGGACCCCTGCGATCCTTGTCCCTCTACCACCCTTGTTCCTCGTGACCCTTGTTACAATAATAGTAAATCCACAAAAACAACGATTCTAAAAATAAGACTTACTATTGAATCATTGTAAAAAACCATCCAAACACAAACATGTAGTTCAAGTTCAAATTAATTCTCTTGTTAAAAGGGGGTTTAGAGCAATCAAAATACAACTGAAAATCAAATACTGTTATTGTGAGGCCCTGTTTGAGGGAAAAACTGAACCACAGGTCTTGGTCTACTCGCATATATTTCGACTGAGAGGGTACAACCCTCGGTCAGTCGATGGTCGAGATAAAACTTTCTCCAACCCTTTCTGATGGAAGCGCCACCACGTGCCACGGGCCTTAGATGTGCCTCCCACGATAGTCTGTATCCTATCATCAAATATATCTTACATCGTCTTTGGTAAAGACCTCTCGACCTTGCAAACCCTATTGGAAGTGTCTGCAACATCCGTAGAAAGGAAGAAAAATCGTGAAAATCCTTATCCAAGTCGTGACATCACCCAAGTCCGTATTGAAGTCACTTACCAATGAATCTATGGCCAGATTCATACGAGTGGTGGTACCACAATGACTAGTAAAATCCTTTGAGTAGGAGTGGTGAAGGTGACGTGAAAGACCATGTCACCTTCGTGGGTGAAAAGTAAGTAATCCCCAATACTTAAGTGTAGATCGTTGGAGAAATCTTTCCACCCATCAGTGAATCTGGAGCCATCCAACTTGACTTCCCATCTTCTGTTAGACACATTCGATTTAAGCGTTGCCGTGTTGTTGTCCCTCGTTTTCCCGTAAATATAATTATCGAAGAATATCTTCGGGATGTCATATAACAAAAAATGAAAAACAAAGTCAAATCTATACATTCTCTACACTTAACATACCGAAAGAGAGACAAATGAAGAAGATTACAATGTAATTATCCAGATAGCGCGGAAAAATCTCTCTGAAGAAAGAAGGGAAATGCGACATTTTCGGAAAAATTAATGGAAGACGATGAGAGTTGGAGGGAGAGAGAGTGTGTCGTTATTGTAAAAAGGAAACGACTGTAATTCGAAAAGACATGACCTGGATATCAAATCACCGTCATTTGGAATTCGAAAAGCCATGACTGCAGAAAGTGAAGTGTCGCAGATGTTATTTTTTTCAAATTTTTTCAAATATGATGAAAAGTTCGGCTGAAATTTTGGTGACGGAATTTTCAGCGGGTCGCATGGGTCACATATATGCAAAATCGAAGGAATTAGGGGTTGAAAATGATAAAATTGCAAAAACCAATCAAAACAATACATTTAAAACGTCAAACTAATTAATGCCAAATGAGGGTCGCATGGGTCGCATGGTCACATATAAGGATCAATACATACGAAATCGACGAATTTACGAGTTTATAATGATAAAATGTCAAAAACCAATCAAAACAATACAATTAAAACTTCAAACTAATTAATCCAAATGAGGGTCGCATGGGTCGCATGGTCACATATAAGGATCAATACATGGGAAATCGACGAATTTACAGGTTTATAATGATAAAATATCAAAAACCAATCAAAACAATACATTTAAGACGTCAAACTAATTAATGCCAAATGAGGGTCACATGGGTCGCACGGTTCGCATGGTCACATATAAGGATCAATACATGCAAAATCGACGAATTTACGGGTTTATAATGATAAAATGTAAAACCAATCCAAATAATACATTTACAACGTCAATCAATGATTAAAACAGATTATGACCCATGTGTCCCTAGTTGAGTTGTGTATAACCATTGCCTGTGCTTCAAAAGCAATAGTAGTGTTTTAAGAACTCGTCGGATGAGTTTGACAAAATTTCAAAAAATACATTCAAAATTGTTTTCAAATGTCGATATTATTTATATTATTGTCTATATTGATTCTTATTAGACGTATACAACTCAAATATATTGATAATGACATGGGTCGTTTGGTGGCATATAAGGATCAATACATACGAAATCGACGAATTTACGGATTAACAATGATAAAATGTCAAAAACCAATTAAAACAATAGAATTATAATGATTCTAAATTAGACATGGGTCAGAAGAGTCACATGGGTCGGAAGGGTCGCATTGGTCGCATGAGTCATAATTGTTTGCATGAGGTCGCATGAGTCCGATGGGTTCTAATTTAATCCAATTGAGGGTCACATGGGTCGAATTATAATGAATAATTTATCGAATTATCATGATGAAAGTAACAAAATGTTTAATCAAAATAATACAAATAATATAGTATTACACAATTACTAACTAACAAACCTTTCTTTTTTTGAAGTCGACATTGTCTTGGTTGTCACGTTCCAAACACTGCCAGTGATGCTGGCTTTTGAAGATGGGGTTTGTCTCGACGAAGAAGACGGGGTTTGTCTCGACAAAAAATGGGCTTTGTATCGACGAAGAAGACGGGGTTTGTCTCGACAAAAATGGGTTTTGTATCGATGAAGAAGACGGGGTTTTTCTCGATAAAGATGGGGTTTGTCTTGATGAAGCAGACGGGGTTTGTCTCGACGAAGATGGGGTACTTCTCCGAGCCTCACCGGGTCCATGATAACGATTCTCTTTAGGCCTCCCGCTTTGCCTTTTCTGAGCCAATATAGGAGGTAGAACCGTAACTTCAGTCAATTGAGGAGGAATGTCCCAATCACTGCAATCAGGAACCGCATACACGGTTTCTTGGTAAGCCGAACGCCATGTCTCCCGAAGGTAGTAGTTTGAACATAGATCTGGTATCTTGTGACCTTTACCAACGTTATGTGCTGCCGCAATTGCGTGACTGCACTTATCCACATCAAACATTTTTCAGTCGCTCGTTCTTTTTTAAAGACTCACTACAAATCTTCTACCTATCTCATTTCTCACCTCATACTCATCACTCAGACTATTCAATTCAATAACATTATACTTGGATGTCTGTCCAAACCGTTCATGTAACGTTTTCTTAACGTAAGGTGTTAACTTTTGAGAATCATCACCGGTAGCTGCTTCCAACCTATACCTATTGAACCATTCCACTGTCTTTCCCAAACAAATATCTAAAAGCCCTAGGATCGTAAATTTTTTTGACTTTTTCAATGTTGAATTTATTGACTCGACGCCATTAGTGGTTAATAAGTTGTACCTTTCCCTCTTAAATTTGCATCTTGCCCACTTAACGAGATCAAGTTCCTCTTTCTCCAAATACTTTGCAACATTAGGATACATGCACAAAGGTCACAAGGTAAAAAATGGTCACAAAGGTCACAACAGTCACAAGGGTGGCAGAGGTACAAGGGTCGCAGAGATACAAGGGTCGCATGGGGTAAAAGGGTCGCAAGGGTACAAGGATTGTAGGGGTACGAGGATCGTAGGGGTACAAGGGTCGCAGGGATACGAGGGTCGCAGGGGTACAAGGGTCGCAGGGGCACAAAGGTCGCAGGGGCACAAGGGCCGCAGAGGTGCAAGGGTCGCAAAGGGTACAAGGGTCGCAGAGGTCACAGTACAAGGGTGGCAGAGGTGCAAGGGTCGCAAAGGGTACAAGGGTCGCAGAGGTCACAAAAGTTACAAAAGTCATTTTTGCACCAGGTCTTCAAATCATTCAATAGCACTTCAAATTCGTTCTCCGTGTGTGCTGCTGCACATTTGAAGAACATTTCCACCACAGTAACCCTTTGAAGTCTTTCTACCATGGCCTTTATTGACGTAGCTCTTTATATTTTGCGATATATGACGCGCACAAAAACCATGATCAGCTTCTTTATACACTTGTTTGACTGCTTTGATCAAGCTTTTATGGCGATCAGATATCACAACAACATCACGTTCGTCCGGTATCACCCCTTTCAATCTTGACATAAACCACGTCCGTGATTCTTCCTTCTCTCTGTCGACTATTCCCCATGCAAGAGGATATTGGTGATGTTCACCATCTTGCGCGGTCGCCACAATCAATGCTCCTATTTACACTCTTGTCAGAAATGTCGCATCCACAACAACCACTTTACGCTTGTATTTCCATCCCTTTATAGCCACTCCAACAGCCATAAAAAGGTATTTGAAGCTTTTCCCATCATTGTCGAGCTTAAGATTTGCGACAGATGCGTGATTTCTTTGTGTAAATATGTGCAACCACCCTGGAAGCCTCCTATAATGTTCAAAGTCATCACCACGAATCTCCTTTTGAGCACCGCATCTACCTCTTAATGCCATCAAATACGATACATTGGCACCGTATTTTACTTTTACATGAGCCATCGATTCTTTTGCTAGAGGTGTTTCATAATTTCCGACATATTCCTCTTTCAAATAATTCTTAACCATTTGCGTTGTACCCTTTGTAGCTTCGGTCCGTTTAGATACAGGTGAACAGTTATGAATGGGATGGTGTGTTCTCACACTAAACCCTTTGGAATTCAGGATTGCTGCCACGCGTAATTTCCATTTACAACCACTTCCGACAAACTTGCATCGTACTTCCCACAGCTTAATATCAGATCTCAATGTTGTATATCTAAACGAAGCTTCGATTGAAACCTTCCTTACAAAGGCCTGTACATCCTTCTTAATATCAAACTCTTGCCAAATTTTAAGATCCAATCCATCTTCGAACTCAAAGATATTGTTTTCGCTATCGTGAACTACCATTTCCAAGTTTTTCTCACCATCACCATACTTATGCTCTGTTGGCACATCAGAATCAACTTTATTATTGCCACAAACAAATCCATCAACTACCATATTCATGGCACACCCAGCATCTTCTCTTAACCCGCTTGTATATTCACTACAGAATTATCCGAATCTAAAATATTTATTGTTTCCGGATTACTCTCAACTCTACTTTTGTTAGTTGGACCTACAATAACACAATCATCATAATCTACAACACCTTGATCCTCACCTTCTTTAGCAATGCTTTCAAAAGAAGGAATTAGAGGCTCAATTTCCCTCTTAATTTTGATTTCACACTTCACACTAGCCGATTCTATCTCCACATACAGCAGTGGTCGAATTCCTTTTATGTGATCGAACAGATAACAAATAAGATGCTTATCATTCATTATATATTTCGGCTTCCTACTTTCACAAATATTGGACAGATAGCTTAACTTCAACTTCGTTGTATTATTTTCCACCATCATCTCTGCGCATAACTCATCAAGCAGTTGTTGGTATGTCAGACTAACAGGAGGACATAAGAAAAATACTCTCTGGTTTTCTTGAACCTTACCAACCCATTCAGATTCTCCATTTGTTTTTTTCCATTTACCATCATACAAAAAAATAAATTAGTGTGATTTTCTCATCCACCGTATCCATTACACCTGTAACAAAAACATAAAAAGAGGGGTAAATTCTGTGACCCGCTGCGACCGTGCGACTCGATGAGACTCTGTGACCCAGTGCAACTGTGCGACCCTTGTACCCATGTGACCCTTTGACCCCTCTGCGACCCTTGTACCCCTTTGCGACCCTTGTACCCCTCTACCACCCTTGTACCTCTACGACCCTTGTACCCCTTTGTGACCCTTGTACCCCTCTGCCACTCTTGTACCTCTGCGACCCTTGTACCCCTTTGCGACCCTTGTACCTCTGCAACCCTTGTACCCATGCGACCCTTGGACCCCTGCGACCCTTTGAACCCTTTGCGACCCTTTTCCCATGTGACCCTTGGACCCCTTTGCGACCCCTTTACCTCTGCGACCCTTGGACCCCTTCGACGACCTTTGATCCCTTTGACCCCTCGATGAGACTCTGTGACCCAGTGCGACCGTACGACTCTGTGACCTAGTCTCTAATTGCGATTATTTGACATTTCAATAAATATGACTCGTTTAGATTCGTTTTCAATAAACGAGTCTTATATTGACCCGGTGCGTCATAACTCACAAAAGAAACAAGAACAACACAAGAGAAACACGAAAAACTCAATATACATACCTGGTTTTTATGCGGTACGTGCTTAATTGCAAACTTCTTTGTTGACAACAAACGATTTCAACCTATTGGCAGTGAATCTGATGCCGATTTCAAGCTACTCTCGCCGGATCTCTTGTATTGTGGGAGAACATTAATTTTTTCGCCATAGGAGAGAGAGAACTAGAGGTGCTCTAGAGGAGAGATAAAAATTGTCGACAAGAGTAACATGTGATTATCAATATTTTAAGGGTAGATTTGAAGTTGAAACTTTTTTTTTTCAGAAAAGGGTATTTTTGAAACACTTTAGCCCTACGAAGGTATTTTTGAAGTTCCCCATATATTGCCTTGGGATATTAATTAAAATTTTTTGAAAAATAAAATATAAATAAATACTTTTTAAACGAGATGAATTTAATTAATCGCTACTAATGCATATACTATCTCCATATATCAAACCATCCATTCACAATATTTAAAAAACTTCTTTATCAACAGGGTTCAAAGGGTTCAAGATACTCTCATCACTAAGAATAATCAAACACTCTTTATTCTAGAGAGTTCAATTAATCCTTCACCTTGGTCACCTACCACTTTGAAGAGAAAATGAAATATTTGTTTTTTTTTCCTTTTTTTAGAATTATCATATTTGTCAATATGTATTTTACTATTTTGTATTTACATTATGTCTATATTCTATATTGTAAAATGAAATTTATTCCTATTTGTACAAGTCCAATTAAGCAATCTAATTTAATGGAATAATCTTGTTCAATTCAAGTCTATTCTATTCTCACATTCTCTTTTATTCTTTTTCAATTCTTAAACTTTTTAAGGATATTAGAGTCTGGTTCCAATTTTCTTTTTGATGATATTAGAGTCTAGTTACAATTTAAAATAGGTTTTGAATGCTTTCGTTGTCTCTTTGCTTCATCTAATTTCGATCAAGGCCTGTTCTTCTTTTTCTTTAAGTTGAATCTCAATCAAAGAGGAATTTCAATGATTTTTACCCGCATAAAACTACGTTGTGTGGTCACAATTGGCGAAATAAAACTAGGAAGTAGAGGTATATGGAAGTATGTGGTGATAGTGTTACAAACAACTTTCAATCCTCATGTTAAGAATGTAGAAGATGATACTCTAACCGCGAGGCCTATAATTCTCTCATGATGCACCAAAATTCCCTTGTTCCTCATATCTTTAGGTGATATGGGAATAAAAGCAATGTCTACCTTCTAGGGAACGAGCTCAAGGACACGTCTAATCTCGCTCATGTGTTTGATATCAAAAGGACACTGAATCAATTGCAACATCACAATAAACCATTTAACTACCATATGGGGGACTTTAAAGACTTGCCTTAATGAACTTTTCTACCACATCGAATTCAAAACAATTACTTGATCGGGACAACGAAGATCAAGTATTCGAGTTCCTTCAAACTATAGTACGCAAACATAATTAACCACATCATTTGCCAGAACCCATTACCTCTATTCAACAAGGTATGCATGCATATCCAAAAGAAAGAAGGATCTTTGAGACTATTCGACAAAGAACAATTGAAGTTATCCACTTCAACAAAGGGGATCTGAGGAATAATTTCAATATTACCTAGTGTGACCACTACAAAAAGAACGAACACACAGAAGAGAAATGATAGTTTCTTCATTCTTATCTCACACAATTTGGGGATTCACAAGGAGACAACTCACTACACTGAACAAATATCTTATACAAAAATATCATATATCGAACAGATAAAATTTCTCCTTAGATATGGGTAGGCTCATAAAAAACAGAAGTGATAACTTTTTTCTCATTTTAAAACTTGAAAAACATATTATTATGGAAGATGGAACCACAAATGATATGATAAACAAGTGTTACTGTATTATGGTCAAGTAAAAATTGCTAATGTTAAAACTATACCCATAAAAGGAGTAGGAAAACTTAATATCTTAAATAAAAATACAACTTCCCTATTTGTTTCCGATTTTTGAAAACAACATGTTCAATTCATATACTAGCTAAAGATTTAAAGTATCTTATATGCTTCATTTCTAAAAATTTGAGATTCAGGATATTTAGAAGAGAAAGGTCATCAAAGAGGGCATTATTACAGACGAACTACATATTCTACAAAATTTAAATTCTATATTTCTAGACTATTTTCTTGGAGCTATGTTTGCTTCGGAAAAATCATTTAGTTAATGACAATAATTCTAATATTGACATGCTGGTTATGAAATTTCATACTAAAGCAGTGGAATTTTTTCCGTATATAAATACTAATCATGGAACATGTGAAGTATTTTCCTAGAAAAATATTGCAAAATTATATTTCTCGAATCAACTACTAAATATAAAAAGTATTTTGAATTAATACAACAAGTCCAAAAGACTTGGATCCTCAAACAATCACCGTCTCTTTGTCCAAGCAATGAATCCATTAATTCACTGAAGAATTATCACTACTCTGACAAATCATTTCAAGATCAACGTGATGATGAGCATGATGATCTAATAGAGTTGGACTTACCACATCCACAACTTACGATGAGTGATCGTATTGGGCATATTTATATATATTATATGTATTTGGTTTATATTGCTTGGAAGTTTTCCAAATACAGTTTTAGAAAATATTTCTTGGAAGTTTTTCAATTACGGTCTTGTAATACATTTACTAGAAGTTTTCTAATTACGGTTTTGGAATCTCTTTATATATATATATATATATATATATATATTCCGATTCATTGAATGAAATCCAAGGAGAATTAAAACTTTACATGGTATCAGAGCCTGCGTCGATACTGATTAACTTTGTTTTTCGATAATTTTTTATCCTAGTTCTCTGTTCTCCTTCACTTTTTTTCTTTCTTTTTTATCTCTATTTTTCCTTGGAAAGTTTTTTCTTCCTTGGGACGTAATTTTTTTCTTTTTTCTTCGACATTTTCAACTCAACGCAAGATGAACCTCGATTGAGTTATTGATAACCCCACGTGTGGGTATATAAGCACAAGATAACTCTTGATTAGGTTATCGAGGACCCCACGTCTAGGTATATAGGCACAAAATGACGATTGATTGGATTATTACTGTCTCCACGCTTGGGTATAAAGGCCTAAATGACCTTCAATTGGATGACTGTTGATCCCTCATGTAGATGCAAAATGACTCACGATTGGTTACATAACCAACGACTCTAAGGTTAAGTATATAACCATTTTTATTGATTTTGAAGTGCAATAGAAGTACGGTGGAGCTGATCTCTCATTTATCTTTTTACTCGGCTCTGTTAGCCACACGATATAGCTCTAACCGATAAAGATAAAATCCACAAATGGATCTGACTCGGCCTCTAACCACTGAGTTATTGAAGTTTTTTTCCAAATTGGGCATCTACGATTTGCACGCTCCAACTCAACGGATGGTATTACGACTGCTGCTCAGTTTCCATCGTCCGATTTTCGTCTTTGTTCCACAATTCGAAAGGAGTTACGATGGCATCATCTAGTTGACTGGAGTCGATTTGTTTTTTTTTTGCAACCATCGTCATTGTTTTTGTGTCTGCAACTCTACACCCGTCTTTGGTTCTCCTTGTCCGTCGGTGTTTATATATAGTGTTGACTGGTGCTTTGTTGTCCTCGTCCAACTTTCTCCTCTGTTTTGAGATTGAAAGAGAATTACAGCCTTCGATGCCAATTTCCAATTAGCTCGTCGGCATTTTTCACGAAGGTTTTGGGACAACATCTTTCTCATATTCATTCCATGTTGAGCATTTGTGATCTTCATGCTCTAACTTTAGGGGAGTATTGGGAATATTTACATATATTATGTATATTTGATAAATATTTCTTGGAAGTTTTCCAATTAATATTTTGGAAAATATTTATTGGAAGATTGCCAATTAAGGTTTTGGAAACTCTTTGTATATATATTTATCCAATATAATATGTATACAATCAACTAACTTTTCTAATGAGCATCAAACGTCTGCGAATAAAACTAAAAGTGTCCTGGAACCACCCAACTACAAAATAATTTGACAACACGCCATGGTAGAATAGATATCAGCTCTTGAAAAGAATGGAACATGAGATTTAGTAGAGCTTTCCAAGGGAAAGAAGCCTGCCCGATGCAAATGGATCTACAAAATAAAATAAAAAACGAAATTGAATGCTACAAGGTCAGATCATCGCGCATGGGTTTACACCAAAATATGGCGAGGACTACACAAAAATGTTTGCACCTGCGGCTAAGCTCCATACAGAATATATACTTCTATCAGTTGCTACTAATTTTAAATGGAACATGTGAAAATTAGATGTCAAGAACGCGTTGCTTCAAGGATACCTATAATTAGAGATCTTCATGACGCCACACTATTTATGTCATGTCCAACACAACCATGTGGAAACTAAAGAAGTTAATTTCCCGGTTACAATAATCTCCATGTGCCTGGTATCATACTCTTTAAACTACTATTTTAGAATATGGATATAGTAGATGTGAAGTGGACCAACTAGGAATTTTTCTCAGACTAATATCGTAGTTACATGTAATGATAATAGGAGAAATGAAAAAATCTTTCTTAAGGATTAAATTTAAGTAAAGACTTATGGGACAAGCTGCTGTTTCTGAAGGAAATATGGCCTTGATCTGATAAGTGATACAAGCGAACTTGGAGCAAAACCATCTAAGACTCCTATTGATGAGAAATTGAAAGTCCATCACCAAAGGGGATTTTATCCAGGACTTCGAAAGATATCATATAATTGTAGGTAAATTCATTTAGCTTATGAGTACATGTGTTGATATATGTTTTGCTATGATTCATGTCAACATGTTTATGTATGCACCGCTAAATGTGAACGGATATGGTGGAGCGGATTTTGAAATACATAGAGGGTGCTCATGAAAAAAGGATACAAATAAAGTGAAATGACAACTTAATATATTTGGATATTGCAATAGAGACTGTTGCACACATGGATGATCGAAAATCCAATACTCGATTCTTCATGTCTATAGGAGGCAAGGTTTTGAGTAGGAGAAGCAATGAGACTATCGAGGCTATATCAATGGCAAAAGCACAATACACAATCATGACCAATATAACATGTAATTTAGTTTAGATAAAATAAATTCTTGAAAGAAGAGATCAAAATGGTTCTTCATTGTGACAATGAAGTTCCGTTTCCAGATTGCAGCTTACTCTGTATTCCATGAACAAAACAAGTACATCGAGCTGAGCTTTCATTTCAGTTGAGACAAAATTCAAGACGGAGTCATAGCCACAACATACACCCCTAGTGCCAATCAACTCTCACACATCTTCACCAAAGCCACTAATGGCTAAGTATGTTTAATTTTCACCATCAAATTGAACTTATGGATCTTCGTCAGCCTCAGTTTGATAACAAACTCGACCAATCTAGTTATCAAATATATGAATCGTGAGTTTATTTTTTATTCCCTAGGGATTTATTTGGTAAGGTTTTAACGAGGCATCACTCATGGTGTTAAAAACATTTCTAATTTGATGGATGTTAAACTCTCTCTTTAATCGAGAGGGTCCAAGACATTCTCACTTACCTAGAAGGATAAAATAGTCTTTATCTCCTAGAGGTTCAATTGGATCAAATTATTTATTTCCTTTTTTTTACGAAATACCATATGTGAATATGTATTTTACCCTTCTTGTTTTTATATTAATGTTTATATTTTATACTATAAAAAAGGAATTATTAATATTTGTACAAGACCAATTCTTCCATCTAATTTAATTTAATAATCTTGCTCAATTCGAGCTGTATTATAAAATATAAATGTAATGTATGACATTCGATAAGAGACTCTCCTCGAAATACTACATACACATGCTAGTTTCAAAGCACCATCGTGGTTGAAAATTTTGTTGAATAATTAACATTATCAATTGATAATTCAATTGAAACTATTAATCGATAATGCAATTAAAATTACAAATGAATGACAATTGAAAATGATTAAAGGATCAAGGTTGAAATTTTTTCGAATGCATTTCAACCGGTGTTCGTTGAAAACTTTTCTCTTTAAGATCAATTACAATTCATTTTTCACCAAATTTATGCAATTTTGCTAATCTTTTAAAGATTATTTAAAAAAAAGTAATTTGATTTATATTTTTTTACGTCAATGTCGTATCTATATATGTTATTCGAAAGTTATGAATCTAGGGAAATTCATTAGACTATTAGAATTTAAGATTGACTTTTTTAAAACTCTATTAACAATATATTTGATTATATTGAAGTTTTTATAATAAAATATGACTTATAATAATTTATATAAAATTTAGATTTAGATTTTTGGTAATTAAAATATATTTTATTTTTCATATGAATAATGTGTATTTAAATAATAAAAATATAAATCTTATTATTTAAATTAATATTTGTTATGAAATTAAATTTAAATAGTATATTTAAAAATATCAACGGATGAAGATTGAAAATATTGATTGAATTATCAATGAATGTTGGTTGAAGAAATCGATCGGTTGAAGTTATACCAATGAATGACAATTGAGAATTATCAGCGATTATCAGTTGAAAATAATAATGAATGACTGTTGAAAATTTCAATATATTTTGGCCATTGATAACTTATGAAAATCTAAATCTTTTAAAACAAATTCATTTGTACAAATCTCCATACTAATGGCTCAAATTTGTTAAAATTAGTTTAGAATTTCAAATTTCAACGAATTTTTAGTATTTTTTCAATCTAGAGGATACCCGTGCGTTGCACGGATTTGTGATAGTTAAATTGTATTTTCCTTAAATATTGTTTATAATTTAATAGTTCAAACATTGTAATGATATTTTATATATGTATCGGTTAATACAAATGCATAAATTTCAATTTTCAAAGTAAAAAAATAAACAATAGATATATAAGATGTAATGTCAACCAACACTACAATTTATTCATACTATTTTTGAAAGTTTAAAACATAATTTGTCGAAAAAAATGATCCCATGATTTGGAATGAGTTTTTCACATGATTCTTTTTCCTATCTTTATATGATTAAAAAAATTATTGAGGCATTAACATAATTTTTACTTCTTTTTGCATTTTTTATTGTTTTTAGGTTTTGACTGGGGTAGATGTTTGTAGAGCAAAACGGTTAAAGTGTTAACAAAACTAATTGATACATAAAAAAGAATAATTACGTAACGACATAAGACTGGACAAAATATTGATTAATATAAATGTTAATTTAGTTTTGTAATAACACTGATCATGATAGGAATAACACTTCTCAGGATCATGGCTAGTTTTTATACAATCATTTGAGCAATATTTGAATAAAAATACGTAGCAAGTCTATCCATATCGACATTTTTAAGACATATTTTTCGGATTTTAAATGGTTCATGCAAAGTAAACAAATTATTGCGGAAGACGTGGTTCAACTTTCACATGTAACCGAGCGGATTAGGGATTTGCATGGAACGAAAAAATTCAGTTGAGAAAATAATTATCCGTAAATTTAGAGATTTCAATTAAATGATACCTAAAATAGAAAAATGAAATTGGATTGAAACATATGCGTGAGAACTCTTCCTCAAATATTGTTATATTTCGTAAAATATGTTTTTTTCATACTATCGTTTCATGTGTATTATCAACATTATATTTTAAAAATAAACATATCTTATATATAATATAATATTTTAAAACTCGAAACCGGAAGATTTCTAAAATCAAACTCAATCAATACTAAAAATAGGTTAGTTTTTAACTAATGGTGATTTATATTTGATAATGTACTACCATCAATAATTTAATAATTTACAATTTATAAAGCTTTATAAGTTATATTGAATATTATAATACAAAATATAATTGTAAATTGGTATAATATTGTTAATTTGGTATTTTTTTTCTAATAATTTTCCCGAATTGATGTACCATTAATTTTATCTTTGGAAATCTTATATGTTATATTTTATACAAATATAATACTAATGTTAAAAAAATAAACATTTTTTATTTCAAAATAAACATTTTTTATTTCAAAATAAACATCATATGGAAATACAAATTCAATGGGCTTAAATCTAAGCCCAACATGGTCTATAATTGCAATTCCGGCTTCCACTATGGCTTCTACGGCAGTGATCCTAGAAGGTGATCCTCCTGCAAGTTTAATAGTATCCATTCCTCCTTCCTTCAAAGACCTTGACTGCAGTATCTACAGCCTAATCATCATTTAAACCAAAACATCCTCAAACAAATGATGTTCAGCCCAAAAAATTCAAGAAGTATCAGGCCAAAATGTTGATAAGATGCGTGTACTTCACAGTTAAAAACCAACCTTTCGAATGTCACAAGGACTTCATTCAAATTCCAACTACCCAAACAGAGCTTACTAATTAACCCATATTTTGAGAGACTAACAGAAGAGCAATCCCTAATCCTCGAACTTATTATCTTTTTCTAAGTTCAATATAGATTAACCAATTACTTCTCATCCGGTTCCTAGTAGACTGTGCACATTCCCATTAGAAGTTTTTGTAAAGATCTACAAACGTATGTTCTATTTCAAGCTATTTCCCAATAAATCACCCATTTCCGAGGAGAATGCACACATACCTCTTTCTCGAGTATGGTTCCTTTAACCTATCCAAATCATCGAGAAAACCATCAATTTCATCATTGCTGGATTACCACTTTGCCGATATAGCAGGAGCTTGAAATTGAAGAACTGTTGGAAGGTTTTGCAAGCAGAAGGGGTTCGGCGACTCAGTTTTGATCAATTCACTATTTTTCTTAACATTTGTCTATGTAAACGGACGCAGGGGATCCAGAACAGAGACTCGAGCAAACTTCATCATCAAAAGCTAAATTCCTTAGAACCACTCCGCTAAAAATCGGGCGCATTCTAAAGCTTCTAATCCTGTCATAATGCTCTCTTTAAATGAAAAATTGGGATGACAAGAGCTGCATTCAAAAGTCCAGCCACAACAACCGCATCACATATGTGAGTATAAAAAGACATTTAAAAAAAATCATTTAATCAATCTGAGAACATCATCCATGCAGAAGAATTAATAAAGATACCATGCAACCTATTAACCATATCCTTAGAGCAGATAAATGGGAAGTCGATATTCGAATCTGTGAAAACAGACATACCAATATACACTGCTGATTGAAACCGTCATTTGCTTCAATTATAAAGAAACCGTTGGTTTGTGGTCCTGCTAAAGCTTAAGGCTGACAAATTTCAATTTTCACATTTTTTCAGATCCTTCTCTTCTAGTGTTTAGCATATTTTCAGATCCTTCTCTTCTAGTGTTTAGCATAAAGTACATACCTACTTCTCCAAGGTGATAATTTCCTTGCAGGCAACATGGACAGATTGCTCTAATAGTTTCAGCGCGAGACAAAAAAAGATTTTGTGTGCATTTTGACGTGTTGCTCCTTCCCTATAATCAATAAAGTATTAAAACGGGTGTCTATGAAGAACATGATTACAATTGATAAATTACAACATCGAGGCACACCAATTATAAGTGAATCTCTATTCAACAAACCTGTTCCTTTAAAATAACAGTTGCAACATCTAAAAGGAACTCCCAAGCAAGTTCGGGACTCTTTGCATGCTTCTGCGGACAAGCTCATTCCCCGTCAAGCTCATTCCCATCTTTTTTCATCAAATCTTCATCCTTCAATTGCGTAAGAACACAAAACTTTTAAATAGTAGAAAGCAAAATTCCATAATTTTAAACATTTGAGAGAGTTCGGTTAAGGAGTTAGTGAATATCGATCTACCTCTTCTTCCTCAGCCTTTTCAGCATGTTCAAAAAACCTTCGAATGTTTTATCCTTTCTCTATTGATGCAAAACCATCCCCAACCACAAGCATGCAGTGCACACATTCTTGACCTTTCAATGCATGGATTTTCACGGATATCTCAGAGCAACGGTAATCTAGTTTAAAAGCCCTATGGGTGATGTAGAATGCATTTAAAAACGAAGGTCCAGGCAACTGACTTGTACACTGCCATTCAAGCCAACATTTTCAAATTCAAGGATATCAGATTTTTTTTAACCAGTTCAATTGCCTACTCGAAGTGATGGTATATTCCAGCAGTCACAGCGAATGTTTGGTGCCTATCTACTTGGACTGAATCAATGGATACCTGAGTCAATATAATCAAACGTTTGATGTTGTCTTGTGATATCAGCTTCTCGAGAAACATTGATAAATCCTTCTCAAAACCTAAATCTCCAGCGCAAAGGGAAACTTCAATAGCAATCCACAAAACAAAACAAAAATGGCTAAAAGATAACTGACCTCGTATTGGAAGGCTGTATCAGCAACACAAAACCAGGTGGTGCATCGATGCTCTCCCTGCATTCGTTTCAATTCTTTGAGTTCTTTAGACTCGCGAATAACATTTCTTCTGCAATCTCTACAAAAACTCTTGCTATCGAATCTGTCATTTGAAAGGTGAGTTTATCATGGGAAAGAGAAATCAAGAAAAAGTCTCTATAAGCCATCATAATAAGAAGGAGTTAGCACATAGAATACCAGATGGCGTAATGTATAGTATGATAACTTAACCAATAATACTTCAGATTAAAGGAGAAGGAGCAAACAGATCATATCCAGATCTTTTCTCGGATTAAATTTTGATAGATTATGTAAGAATATCAGTGTCGACTAATAACATACCTTTACATTAGCTTCTCAATGAAATCATCTTCTTTCATCCTAAAAAGTGATACATCTATTTGCTGCATGTAGTTATTGATTTCATTGACATTCTAGATCTTCATACCCTTCAATTTAGGCTGCATGTAGACGTAAAACATGTTGAAATGAAGTAGCACCGTAAGAATCAGGCTGATACATAAGAAAGATCATGAAAAGTACCTTTAGAAGATTACGTATTGCTGAACCTCTAGAGGATATTCTAAACACAAACGATACTTGTAGATATGCAGAATACTAACCTCTAGGGCTCTAAGAGATAAACACAGGCCGGTCTAACTTGTCCTAAAAAATGCAGCAAGCTTAAATACATATGGAAGAGGTAAAAGCCGTTCAAAAGCGAAATTTGAAAAAAATAAACCATCAGATCTTGTCCTTCAAATACAACATCCCCATGTTTCGTAACTAGAGAACCAGTTCCAATTGCCACTCGAAGTGATGGTATATTCCAGCAGTCGCAGCGAATGTTTTGTGCCAATCTCCATGGATTGAATCAATAGATATCCGAGACAATATAATCAAACGTGCGATGTTGTCTTGTGATATCAGCTTCTCGAGAAATATTGGCAAATCCTTCTCAAAACCTAAATCTCCAGCGCAAAGGGAAACATCAATAGCAATCCATAAAGCAAAACAAAAATGGCTAAAAGATAACTGACCTCGTATTGGAAGGCTGTATCAGCAACACAGAACCAGGTGGTGCATCGAGGTTCTCCCTGCATTCGTTTCAATTTTTTGAGTTCTTTAAACTCGCTAATAACATTTCTTCTGCAATCTCTACAAAAACTCTTGCTATCGAATCTGTCATTTGAAAGGTGAGTTTATCATGGGAAAGAGAAATCAAGAAAAAGTCTCTATAAGCCATCATAATAAGGAGTTAGCACATAGAATACCAGATGGCGTAATGTATAGTATGATAACTTGACCAATAATACTTCAGATTAAAGGAGAAGGAGCAAACAGATCATATCCAGATCTTTCCTCGGATTAAATTTTAATTGATCATGTAAGAATATCAATGTCAACTAATAACATACCTGTACATTAGCCTCTCAATGAAATCATCTTCTTTCATCCTAAAAAGTGATACATCTGTTTACTGCATGTAGTATTCTCGATCTTCATACCCTTGAATTTAGGATGCATGTAGACGTAAAATAGGTTGAAATGAAGTAGCACCGTAAGAATCAGGCTGATATATAGGGAAGATCATGAAAAGTACCTTTAGAAGATTACATATTGCTGAACCTTTAGAAGATATTCTAAACACAAACGATACTTGTAGATATGCAGAATACTAACCTCTAGGGCTCTAAGAGATAAACACAGCACGGTCTAACTTGTCCTAAAAAATGCAGCAAGCTTAAATACATATCGAAGAGGTAAAAGCCGTTCAAAAGCGAAATTTGAAAAAAATAAACCATCAGATCTTGTCTTTCAAATACAACATCCCCATGTTTCGTAACTACAGAACCAGTTCCAATTGCCACTCGAAGTGATGGTATATTCCAGCAGTCGCAGCGAATATTTTGTGCCAATCTGCATGGATTGAATCAATAGATACCTGAGACAATATAATCAAACGTGCGATGTTGTCTTGTGATATCAGCTTCTCGAGAAATATTGGCAAATCCTTCTCAAACCCTAAATCTCCAGCGCAAAGGGAAACATCAATAGCAATCCACAAAGCAAAACAAAAATGGCTAAAAGATAACTGACCTCGTATTGGAAGGCTGTATCAGCAACACAGAACCAGGTGGTGCATCGAGGTTCTCGCTGCATTCGTTTCAGTTCTTTGAGTTCTTTAAACTCGCGAATAACATTTCTTCTGCAATCTCTACAAAAACTCTTGCTATCGAATCTGTCATTTGAAAGGTGAGTTTATCATGGGAAAGAGAAATCAAGAAAAAGTCTCTATAGGGCATCATAATAAGAAGGAATTAGCACATAGAATACCAGATGGCCTAATGTATAGTATGATAACCTAACCAATCATACATAGAATAACAGCATCCCCATGTTTCGTAGCTAGAATTGCCAACCACGCTGGAACAGTGCTTTCGATTTAAGGAGTAGGACAGGGTCGCAACTACATCGTATCTAGGAGCGAAGAAGGCGGAGAGGCACGCTGCAAGATACCGAGGAGGGCGGGGGCGTAGGAACAATGAATCCAGAACGAAAAAGGTGAATAGTCACGCGGAGGGGGGATGAATCTCTGGCAAAATCGAGCACTAGTGGAAAGAACTCGAAATCCTTATAGCTTACGCATGGAAGAACCGGCGACGGAGCGATCAGAGGTGAACGACAATGGAGGCTAATGCTAATCCAGCTCCGACGGGATGCTTCAAATGCGGTAGTCCAGGACACTGGTCCCGTGATTGCCCGTCCTCTGCACCCAATTCCGCCAAGCTCTCTGTGTCTGCTTCCATATGTCCTCCGCAGCCGAAGCCGGAAAAATCGAGCTTTTAAGGTGTAGGAGCTTAACCATGAAAAAAACCGGCGACGACACCGATCAGAGGTGATTGACAATGGAGGCTAATGCTAAGCGAGCTTCGACGAGATGCTTCAAGTGCGGTCCTCCCGTGGGCGGCGGCGGAGACGACGAGTAATCGAAATCAAGAGCTGGGCGCCTCTGCTTCTCAGGCGCTTCGCTTTTCTCCCTTCCCCGCATCATCTTGGTTTGGCTCAAAGCTTGCATCCATGCTGTAGACGAGAAGGAATTAATTTGTTTCGTGTAGAGGGGAAAGAAAAAACCTCCTTTTTATATATATAATTTGTTTATATATATGATTTGGCCATTGAAGGAATATGATTTGGTGAAAGAATATTCACACTTTAAGACATGTACTCCGCCGTGATCGTTGCTCACAAGATCCCACTGCATCCAAACTACTGCAACACTTGTAAGGTCCATCAACCATAGTATCCCGAAGCAACATTCAAAAGATGCCAATATATACTTGATGACATATGAGTGTTTGCACAAGGTCCACTAACCCTAGTTTCCTTCCTCCATTAGTTGCAAGATCACACCAAATCCCAGAATGGGTTGCCCTTCCGTTGTGATCCCAAGGCACCATAATATTGTTGCTCTTATTGTTTCTAGACCAACATATTCTCTCTTGATCATATTATTAGAATATTCGACATGTCGTAATAAATGTTTTCCATTCGATAATCTCGTATGTATTCCATATGCAATAAACTCTCTTTTTGTGACAAATGATCTTTTATCCTTTTTTGCAACTATCAATGTTTGGTATCTCCTGAGAGAATCCATATTAATTATTAGGGAACACCAATGAATAATGCAAATTCATAGACAATGAATGAATATCACAAACTCTATAAAATTGACTTGGAGGTTTAGTTGTAAAATAACATATTTTTCTCTTATAGTTGTTGAAAGGTCTTTGAAAACCAAACCAATGATTTCTTAGCTTGTAGGAAAATCATATTATCTGCAATCTTTTTGACTCTATAAACTTAAACCAAAATTTGAGAAATCTTTAACTTAAAATTGATCACGTGGCTTTCAAAAAATCTTTGCGGAGTGGTTATTATTACAAACCATTTTTATTAGTTGTGCAACAATGTTCTTAATCAAATCAAAGTACTAACAATTCAATCTAGAATATTTATACGATTACGAATCTCATTTACAATAGAAGTGATCCTATTGGATGGTGATTTATCTACGGCGCTATCTGATGTTACAAAGTTGTATATCTTTGCACCAACATATATGAATGTTAGGATAGAATTATAAGTTGTAGTGTTTGCTCGAAATGCAATTGATTGTTATATAGACATTTAGCAAAGGGGGTGATCATGCATCATGAGTACGCTAATGCATCCTTCCGAGAAATAAATTTCCTTTTCTCGTTTCTTGTCCCCGACTTTTATGAAGTCATACAAATGCATTACAATAGTGGCAGAAGATCTCCCCATCGATATTATTTTTTGCTTGTTATACCTATTTATTTCCATTGGGATTACGAGAATTATACAAAATTATATTTTGAATGAGTAAAGTATGATGCGTATATCATTTCAAATTATTATTAGCTAACCTCTCTGGTATGATGTTGAAGGTCTGGTAGATCTTGTTGTAGTTATTGTCGTATTAAAATTTTAAATATCACCTGTATAGTACATGGTTCATTCCACTCTAGTTACTCTTTTTTTTTTTATTCGCAAAACTATTAAATCATAGTTACAATTTGAGGTTTATTCTATTTTATTTATTTTCTAAGGATAGTTATTGTTTCATTTCTAATGATTCTAATTTTGTTCCGTACCTTGTTCCTGATGGAATGTTAGCTTTCCGAACATAATGACTCTTTTTAGACCCTATGTCATTTTGCATTATGTTGGAGTCACGAAATTACTAAAAATTCAATTTAAATAATTTGCGTATGATTTAATTAATTTAGAATAAAATTATTTAATGATGAAAACACAAATTGTTCTAATGTATTCATAAAAAATATTAACGCTTATTGATTTCCCGTCAATTGTTAATATGTTTTATACATAAAATAGATAAATCATATGATCTATAGTAAATTAGATATTTTGAAATTTTAAGAATACTCTATCACAAAAAATATCGAGATAGTGTTTGATCACATTTCCTCTTTATTTAGCATGCTATAATTGTGTTTGGTAGATATTTTTTCCATAGCTATAGACATCATTCATCTAAAAAATAAATAAATTAATGTTATAAATAAATTCTTATAGAGCTAATAACTTTTTAAATGAAAATAAATGAGGCATAAAGTACACCATTATTCCTAATTTTTAAATTTCCCTTAAATTAGTAATGCTTTTAAAGACTCCACATTTGTTTTTTTCACCTTGTTAAATGATAGTATTGGTTCATGTGTTTTTATATACTTAAAAATAGTAACAAAACCAGATCAAAGATATAAATTTGATTGAATTAATATTAGACTCTATGAATTGAATAATTTAGGATTTAATTATTTTAAAACAATAGAAATATTTTTATTGATTTTAACATATATTGTCTAGGGATACAAAATAAGTCGTTGGCTCACGAGCCAACTCTAACTCAGATGACTTTGGCAAGCTGAGCTACGTATTTTTTAGATCTTTTGAAAAAAGAGCTAGCGAAGCAAAACATGAGTTAGAGTTCAAACGAGCGAGCTCATGAGTTGGCGAGCTGGTTCGTGAGCTGGAAAACAAAATCATTTAATTTACTTGTGATGAAAATATAAGTTAATATTTGTTATATAAATATGTGTCTATGTATTTCTTTTGTTATACAGATTTTGAATGAGATTAAACCATTACTACAGAAAGATATTGGAAGGAATGTAATGATTAGAGTTAGAGCGGCCAAATTTAAATTTTTTTTTGTGTTTTTGATGTTCTATTTTATATTTGATAAATTTATATTCGATTTAATATTTTGATATTTAATAAATTTTTATTTAAATTAATAGTTTTATGTTTTAGATTATTTATTTTCTTTAGTTTGATAAATAACGTATTCTAGAGTTATTTTAAGTTAAATGGTTATCTCGTAAGCCAATTCGTTTCTAGGCGAGCTGAGATGAGTTGGAATTTTATGCTCGTTTAGAAATGAGATAAGCAGAGCCAACTCGTTTTCTGATGAGTAGAGGGCGAGCTCAGCTGAGCTAAGTCGAGTCTGATTACACCCCTACCATTGTCGTATAATATCTATGTAATTTCTGATGACCATGACCAGATTGGTCTCCAACACAATCGCTCAGTGACCGACAAAGATCAAGGATTTGAGAAAAGGGGAAGAATGATCGAGAATGTCGAGCCTCATCTTGACTCAAGTTACAGACTCGAACCAACAACAAGAGTGTGCCAAACATACAAACGACCCAACCGAGTACAAGAGAATCAAAGAGGACAAAGGCCTAGACGAAAAAAATAAGGAGGAAGTCCAACTAAGATGTAAGAAGCCCAAGTCCAAACCAAGAGAAGAATCCCACGGTAGGAGTCAACGTAACAAACATGAAGAATTTCGAAAATTACCTAAGATAGAAGAACAAAGAAGAAGCTTTTGTTTTTTTGCAACGTTTAAATTGATGTAATAAGCTAGACATTAGTCTGCTAAAGTTTGTCAAACAACAACAATATAACCCAAAATATAATATGGTGTGAAAGTGATATTTTGAGGATATATGAATATAAAAAGGAAGAAGAGAGAAACTTAAAACTCTCTCAAAAACCCTAATTTTGATTACTCCTTCTCTCTTTGTAAATAAAACATAAACCATATTGTCACAAACCCATATGTTATTTAGTTTCTTTTACTTTCTTGTTTGCACATATATGTGAGGAATTAGTGAAGGTTATGGGAAATAATTTTCTTTTATCATTAGAGATAACAAGTGGTATCAAAATTCTCTGGTTTATGGACTTTAGAGCCAAAGCACAAAAATACAAAGTACCATCTTAGGCACAAGGAGGCACCAAACACGAACAGTTACAAAAGCATCATTGTCATACTAAGGAAAACTGGGATAAAACTCTAAACCTTATACTAAGACAAGTTGAGTATAAGAATATACCATGTAGAATTCTACACCACCAATACTAGTTTATAGAAATACATTATGAAAATAACGTTTCTTTCTTTGAGTGTGAAAGAGAACATGACCTTTATACCTCAATCAATGAATTTCTTTATGCACAAAAGGTGATATTTTCTAAAAAATTAATTCTTCTTGAGTCTAGCTCTATTCCCAATTAATTCCAGGGTTCTTGAGATGGTATTTCATACAAGGATCCAACAGATGAAAAGAACAGACTACATGTGGTGCGAACAATCTTACTGAGAGAACTGGTGTGGGTGCATGCACAAAATTGATTCTATATAGGCATAAATCACATCTTCTGATGTAAGGAGATAGACTTTTTAGCATATGTAAACACATCAACCCTAGTATCTACGAAAGTGAGTTACCAGGTGAGTACATTGGACATTAAATTTTCAATGTTACCAACTTGGCTCGTGTCAGTGCAGGTGAAGGACTAGATTTGAGGTAAAATCCTTTTAAAGGAAGAGGAGTTGATGAGGATGGGATCTTGGAGCCGCCACAAGTAACACTAGGACCAAAAACAAGGGTTAGGGTAAAAGAGCTTCTAGACTTATTTGCTCACATGGACTTGAAAGGATGGATAACGACTCTGTGAGGACATTAAGGAGAACTGAAGCAAGACTGTAAAAGCTGCTTACACTCAGAAGATACCAAGTGGAGTAATATTTTGATTGGTAAAAATGCTTCGCTAGAAATGCTTAGCAAAAAAGGATGGGTTAGAAATGCTCGACCATAATTGCTCAGCTAGAATTGCTAAGCCAAAATTTCTCAGCAAGAATCACTCAACTCAAGGGATTTTCTCGACCATTGTATTTTTTATGATTTTTACGGTTAAGACTTATGCAACACTTGACCAAGCTGCTCGATCGAGCAATTTTAACGGGTTTTGTTAATTTATTTATTTTATATAGTTTTTCACTATTTTTTTGTCTTCATAAATAGGAGACTCATTGTATGATTTTTAAAAGCCAAGTTTTCATCATAAGAGAATTCTTTTCTTTGGTAAAATTCTTGGAGAGATTTTGAGTGTTCACCAATATATCAATACTAGATAACAAGTATTTTGGCGTCATTGTCTAATTTTGGGTTATTCTAGTTGGGTTGTAGTTAGGGTTTGGTATGTCTTTTCTTAGGGAAGACAAGTTGATATCAACGAGATCATGGATCCACTACAACTTGCATGAGAGAAACCAATGATAGACACAACAAAGGAGCTTCAAGACATGTTCGTACAAGGACACACAATGAGGAGAAAGGCAAAGAAGTTTCTAGACATGTTTGCACAATTGAGAATGAAATGATGGATAAAGTCCCCACAAGAACATCTAAGAATACTGAAAAAAGATTATAAGAGGTCCCTACAAGGAGAAGATGCCGAGAAGAGCAAGAAATTGGAGGATCACACAATGTTTAGCTAGAGCAAAAGGGTGTCGGCGAAGGTACTCGGCCAAAGCAAGAAAACGCTCGATCTGAGCATTTTCTCTAGACCAATATACTTTAGTTTTCAGAATTTTAAGGTTAAAACTTATGCGACGCTCGACTGAACGATCCATCTGCTAGACGGAGCGATTCAATCGATTTTTTAAAGTTAGCGTATTTTATTATATTTTCTATTATTGTTTGGTCCCTATAAATAGATGACCCATTGTATAATATTAAGAATCTAAGTTTTGATTAATAAATATTTTCTTTTCTTTCTAATCATATATATTTTGCTATCGAAATTGGAGAGATTCTGGGTTGTTCACCGACCTATCAACCTTAGATCACAAGTATTGTGGTGTTCTTCGTTAAGTCAGAGGTTCTCTAGTCAGGTTGTAAATGGGGTTTATGACGTCTTTTCTTCATGAAGATAAGTTTTTGGTTCTGCTACTGGGTTGCAAGTGGATTTAGGTCCAAATCCATCCATATAACAAAAGAACATTGATATATGATTATATCAAGTTGTATCAGAGGTTCGTTCTTCCCTTAGCCTATCTTTCTATTATTTTATTTTTATTTTACTTATTTTTTCTTTAATTTTTTTCAATTTAGTTTTTTAGTTTGTTATAATTCTAGAAAAAAAATAAAAGAAGGAAAAAAAGAAAGAGGAGAAAATGAAAAAAGAAAAGAAAAAAAATGAAGTAGAGAAAAAGGAAAAAGAAAAAAGAAGAAAATGAAAAACACAAAAAAGGAAGAAAAAGAAAAGGACAAGTAACAAAAAAATGAAAAAAAACGACAAAAAATGAAAATAGAAATAGTTCAAATAGGAAAAAGTCCTAAAAAGATAGAATTGTCTAGGAATTAAGTTAGGAACGTAGACATGGTGACGATGTTCTGCATTTATAACGTCAAGATTTAGTTTAAATTTTTTTAAAATTACCTTCGAGTTTGTTCTTGTGTTGTGAACTAAATCGAATATGAGAAGTGGAGAAAAAAAAGACAGACGAGTGAGTTTGAGAAATTGAATGAAACATTTTTTTAGAGATTGTGAGCATCATTCATCTTATTATATTTTAATTATCAAAATTCTAGTTCGGGAACATTTGCAACGAACCACCGGACGATGAGGAAGCCGCCATGATGTAGTTGTTGACGAATGAATTAAGGCGCATGTGGCAAGAATTCAACCAACGACTTGATCGGATGAAGAAAGCAACAATGGATTCACCCAGAAAAATGATGGAGGAGAGCATATGCAACTCATAATTCATATTCTCGAGAAATGGATGAGGATGAGTATGATGGAGTTCTAGACAAGGAGTAGGATTGTTCCTTTAGGCGCAATCAATGCAATAGGGATTGAATCGTGATCATCTCGTTTTCATACGTATTTCTTGTACGATTTAGGATACGTTTTTGACACATATGTGATGTTTTACGTATGATTCCGCTTCCGTTTTACTTGTTTTCGTGTTTTCATGTTCTTACAGGTCTTTACGCGTATTTGGATCATTTTGGAGCTAAAAGGACATGCACGGAGCTAAGGAGCAACTTCGAGGATCATCACGGGACAAACGGGAGGAGATTGAGCAAGAAAAGCCTCCACCCGGTCGGGCACAACCCTTGCACGACCGGGCAAGACCTTCGGCCAAACTTGTGCACCATTTGCACGACTCGGGCGTGACTTGCCCGACCCTTTGCCTTGTGCCCGAGCGGGCACACATACCATGCCCGATCGGGCATGCATTCCAGCCCACACATCCGCACGACTCGCCCTAACCGCACCCGAGCGGGCACACTCCATGCCCGAGCGGGTAGTGGCCAGAAACTACCTTTTAGTTAAGTAAACTTAATTTAAAACAAAGGGAACTCGTGGGGGAAATTTAGGCAACATATAGACCGACTTAGGAGGCTTGAAAGGAGGCAAAAGACGTCATTGGAGCAAGCTTACATTGGAGAT
>CM071876.1:20389461-20404340 GCA_036759665.1 Gynandropsis gynandra | reverse complement strand
AGGGATAATGATTGCGTTCGTAATGCTGCCATGGTACGGGTTAATCACTGCTGGAAGGTAGGGTTGCACGTATTCATGGTTAGGAGGTTTAGGCTCGGAAGAATCACTCCTCACCTTAGGGCATGAATTTCCCGTTGTCAAAAATAGTTGATAGATCTATGATCCTTAGTTGTTTCATCTATGCGATTCCCGGTATCCCGTACACCCGTAGTGTTTGCCATATCCGACTTTATCCCCAACCTAGTATCGTTGTCACCATTTAGGTTAGTTTTAGGAATTTAGGATCACATCCCTTTTTATCTCTTTCCGTTTTAGTTTAGTTCTAATCTTAGTTTGGCTGCTTTAGTCCCTAGAGATCGACCCTGGTACTACACGATCCGTATACTTGCGATGAAGTGGTCTAGGAATATTTATAACTCGTGTTTCCAGCACATCAGTTAGCTAAACTGCATGGTCCATGTACCATTGTTTCTTGTACTGCAGCATAGAGAATGTGATTTGTAGCATTCTTTAGAATCTCAGCAGATATTATTGAATCAATATCACTTGATGTGGGTATCTTTGACCGTCTATTGAGGAAGAGCAAAATATGTGCATGAGGGAGTCCGTGTTTTTTGAATTCAATCGTGCATATAACTATAAAAAAATTGCAAAGTAATGTTGTTAGATTACCAGGAAAATGTCATTAAGCACGTTACAGTGATAGAAAATTACCTGCTTTCATTTCGCCTAAGAATTGATTTTGTTTCAAATCTGTTAGTGGTTCTTCGAGTATTATTTTGAATAATCTAACTAAAAGATCTGGTCTATTCTCTGATGCGTCGTTGTAATGATGCAAAATTCATTGTAACTCAGGCCTTTTGGGATTACATGTAAAGGTTAAAAATAAATCTGGGAATCCCAAATTTTTGCAAAGAACCATTGCGTTTAAATAATTTTGCTTCATATATGGAGAACTATCTAAGAATGATGATGGAAATATTATTTTTTTCCAATTCTCATATGCTAAAGCGTTACTCGATTGGACAACAGTTTCGATATTTTTGTAAAGTTCGCAACGTAATTTGTTTTGGCGGTTTTGTATATACGAAATTCTCTCTGATTCAACCACACAGAAACCATCCACAACAAATTGCTAGAAAAGTCTCCCCGAATGCATTATATTAGAGGATTCAGAACTCCTTTCTTGCAAACGATAAGCCATAAATTCTATTAAACTGATTATGGAGCGTGGTTTTTGTGATAACGAAGCTGTTAATCTCAAATTTAAACCAAGATGATAACCATCTTCACCGTACGGAAATAAAGAGGATATTGTAAAGGAAGGTAAGATGGATGCAATTCAGTTATTCTCAGATATTCGTTACTGTGTTTTTGCGGAATGATATCTCTCGAGCTTAACCGTTCGTCTAGGTCTCCAACGATCAATGCAGCGACCTCGGTGGATTCGGGCAAATCGTACAATTTATCTTTTTTTTTGCGTTCTGCTATTAAACATAATTTCATTTCTAATTGATAAGACAATGTGAATCTATCACGACCATTTAAAATATTTTCACATATGGATTATGGTGATCAAGCATTTGTTGAATGTTCTTCACGATGTCTTCGCGTAAACTATTTTCAAATTGTGAAGATGTATTTCGTCCGCCGCTGCAGCCCATGGGAAACTCATTTGTTAAAAAATATTACTGTACAGAATAAAACATAACAATAAGAGGATGATGCTAACATACTTGATTGCATTTATTCTGTTAGTAACCTCATTTTCTGTATCATGGATATATAATTGGGAAAATTTCGCAGGTTCTCCAAAATACGGTAATAAACTTCCAATTCTATGATAATTTTGGCCGTGTATTTGAAATATATATGGTTGTTGATGAATATTTATTGAAGTATCAATATGACTGCCCATTGATGTAAAATGCGAACATCATGTTGTACGCACGAATATGTTGTTTGAAATGGTTATGATATTTGTGTTCTTTCTGAAGGAGACGTGTCAAATGTTGGGGAGGTTCTGATAATTTCGGTAGTGATATTTTTCCTTTCGAACAACATAAGTTAAATTTTGGATTATTAACATTATCTTTTTTATTTGAATACTCCGCGTACCACATTTTTGCATTGTAATATTCACAAAAAAAGTATTGGTCTCCAACATTTGTATAGGAAACAATATCTGTATAGAAAAGCAACGCCAAATGAATTGAATAATTACGTATAAAAATTGCATTATCACAGAATGCGGGGAAAATGCATTATAAGTAGTTATTTATGATAGCACAATTTAAAATACACACCGGAAAACGTATTAGCAGCTGGAACAATCATCTGACTGTCTATATTAGAACGCTAGCAACTGCCTATCCGATTGTCTATATTAGAACACGAGCAACTGCCTATGCACAATGACTGCTTATCGGTGAGTACAGCCAACATGCGTATCCGCTGGAAATCAAAATTTTGCGATGATGAAAGTGTGGCATAGAAATATATTGTTTCAAAATTGTTCAAATTCAATGAATACAAACATAATGTTAATAAAAAGAACAAAAAAATTGTAAATCAGTTATATTCGTGAAGGAAGAGGTTAGAGGCAAGGCAATATTAGTAACAAACCAAGAGCGATTTATACAACCAAAACAAAACCATCAGTAATTATATTATGTTCAGTAAGCTCAGAATTATCCACAAACCAAAATACACTGAGCCTTAGCAAAGAGTCCATCTAAGTTAGTCGAAAATATATACTACATACAAAAGCGAGCCTTGTTAGACGCAGAGCTCGAAAATGTTTTGAACACGGTGATTTGAACAACACATAACGGTTTCTCGCATAGCCTCTATCTGAAAGTTTCGAACAAATGATTTTGCGATCCGTTGATTTTACCTTTGACGTACTTGACTGAAGAGATGATCGGGTATCACTGTCTTCGGCATGACGCTTGCCGTAGGAATTGCTGCTGGAAGGGGAGCTCGGAACGGTTCCCATGGAACTATCATCTGGAGAGATCTAAGGTAAACCAAATAACATAACAGATGTTAACCAATAGTATCGCCGTTGATGGCGATACCAAAAATTCGATCGAACAGAACACTCGATCTAGTTGCCCTACAAAAACGGATACTCATGAATTCAAATGTGGAATTGTAGAGTACAATATGACAACGCAGACAATAAGAAGGGACATTCAGAAATTTACCCATTCATCACACACTAACACTTCCCAGTTCGAAGTTGATCTCGGAACGAGAATAGTATCAAAGTTCCACACACGAACAAAACAGACCCGAACTCTAAAGGATATTTCTTGTATAGGACGTATATCAGAAAGAGGGCAATACATCTCTGGTGAACTGATTTAATATGGAAACGATATGTTTACATTGTTTACAAACACAATTAACTTGGTAAAATATGTAAAAGGAAAATGCTGCTATTTATAGCGTAAAATATGTTTAAGACATGTAGGATACCAACATAGTTGTACAATACAATTATCCGACTCAGACAGAAGAATCATCAAGCAATGCACACATCATTTACCACATTGACACGAGTATTTTACTTAGACAGGAAGAAGTTAATTTTGCGGTGATTCACTATAAAATGGCATAAAAAACAGCCACGAAATTAAAACTGTGGAAAACCATCATATTTGTACAGTGAAGTCAACCGACTCAGACATAACTATCATCAATTGAAGGACACGTCAATTACCGCATATAAACGTCTACTAAACTCAGAAGAAAAGAAATATTGTATGTAATGGTACATCGTAAAACCAGCCCTAAAATAGCCACGTAAGCCAAAACAGTAAAAAATTAATGTACATGTACCCCGAATGAAATGTAGTATGCAAACAAAAGGAATTCCAAGATGTCCACCTCACCTGCACCAGCAAGATATCAGTACGTAATAACCATGTAACTAACAACCCCAAAAAAGGGTATCAAAATTACCAACAAATTCGGGCCTCATTCAAATTACCCAGTAAATGATAACAGAATTAAACAAAAGACAATCCAGCGGTAGAATGGCCTGATATCCTAATGGGCCATACCTATTTGAAAAACGCAGTTGAAATTTAAATTACCAAAGCTCATTAAATTAATAGAATATGCATACATATAATCAACTACCCATCATGATATTCAAAAACACATTCAGACCATAAATTAATCAAACAAACGAAAAATCTTTTACAGTACAGATATGATCAACCATGGAAAACAAACCTTTTTGTCAAACATAAAACAAAACATACATCTATACAGAGATAAATTGAAGGGACAAAACTAACAGGAAAACAAACAAGAAAACATCTTAAGAATGAGCATTGCATAAATTAAAACTAAGTACAGATAAACACGCAACATAGCAAACGTAAAAAATTCCATCAAAGCAAACCAACCCCGCACTACGACTCATGTTTTTTAAGACATATCCACAAATTCTAAGGTAATACCTAAACCGAATTGCAAGAATCCAAAAAACCAAGAATAAACCGAGAAGACCGGTGAAACTCGACAACTAGCGAAGACATTGAACCATCGACAAAAACAAACGGGAAAAATCAACCGGTGAATAAGGAAGCAATATCGGAGAAGATGTTGAATCTACAACAGACCTAAACAAAGATGCCGAGACCCAAAACCCTAACAATGCAAGAGTAAATCGAAGGAACCAAAATAACAGAATGGTGAAGGGACAAAAAACACACAACAAAGAACAAAAAACGACAATGAATCATGGATTGAAAGGCAGAAAAAAGAGAGAGCATAGAGGAAATGACTGAAAAGCATGTGCAAAACGACTCTGAAGAATTTCAATTGCAAAGAACAGGAGAAACCTAAGTGCAGATCGGACAACTGGAATCACTGGGAAGGAGTCGGTGACGAAATTGAGCCCTTCATTTCGAAATAAAAAAAACCAATTGAACGACTGAGATGCAATGTAAAGGAAAAGGAAGAGAAGAAACACGATCAGAAGGCTACGAGAAACGGGTCGGGTTTGTAACCCGCGCGCGACCCGATTAATCCCAGCCACACACCTCACCTGCGAGAAAACTAAACGGCGGGAACGCCGCCACGTCACCATAAACAATTGTTCACAACAAATAATAATCTATTATTAATTTTTTAACATGTTATCAACACGATCGCTTTAACAAACTAACAATAAAAACCATATATATTTACGCCATAAATAATTTACTCAGTAAAAAAATTACACCGTAAAAAAATCACGCCGAAAAAAGTATACAGTAAAAAACATTTTACTGTAAAATTATTTATTTATTTATTTTAATTTTAGTATTCAATTTAGACTGGGTTTAGAATATATATATATATATATGAACATCATGAACTGAATATCGGACATAATAGAATGAATATCATAGACTGAATACCGTACATCATGGATTGAATATCGAACATCAGAGACTGAATATCGAACACCATGGACTAAATCCAATAGATCATGTACTAAATATCAAACATTATAGACTAAATAAGAAACATAAAATATTGTTTTATATTATATAATTAATGAGATCGACTATCACATATTATTTTAATACTTTTCTATTTATCTTTTGTTTATTTTTATAAAAGAGGCTATGCATCCTAATTAATTAATTATTTATTTTATTTAATGTCATATTCTAAAAATTATTATGATAATGAATAAATTTAATTTGTTTAAAATATAATTATCATGTCGAATTTGTTGAATCTCATCTTATGACACTTAATGTCTCAGGGAAAAATTACAGGACATGGGCATTTCATGCTAAAATGCATTCTAAAGGTAAAAGTAGGGGTGGGCAATACAGGTTTCGAGACGGGTTCTTCGGGTTCGGTCCGGGTTCGGGTTCCTCGGGTTATAAAAAATTGAACCCAAAAACCCCATTTGGTTTACGGGATCAGTTCCTCAGGTTTCAGTCCGGGTTCGGATTGTTCGGGTTTTGAAACATTGAACCCAAAAAACCCGGATTGTATTTGGACTATTTAGATGTTTTGGGTAATTCGGGTTTTTTGGGTTATATAAGTACAGGTAATTTGGGTTTTAAACGGGTAATTCAGGTTTTAAACGGGTTTTAGACGTGTGAGTGAGAGGGAGTTATGTCATGACTCACGGTTTAGGGTTAGGGTTTGTGTAGTTTTTTTTCTTTTTTCGAGTTGTTCGGGTTTCTCGGGTTATCCCGAACCTGAACCCGGACTGACCCGAACCCATTTGGGTTTTTGATACCCAGGGTTTTCTATAAAACCCATATATCACATGGGTTGTGTTATTTAGGTTGGGCCGGTCCGGGTCGCTCCGGATAACTCGAAATGCCAACCCCTAGGTAAAAGGTTCATTGGCACAATGATAAAGACAATAATTCCTCTAAAGAGGAAAATAAAAGTCATAATCTTTCTATGATATCATATTGTCTATGATTTAAAAGATGAATATCGTACAAAAGAAGATCCAACAGATTTGTGTAAGTCTCTTAAAGATAAATTTGATCACAAAAATATGCGATCCACCCAATAGCAAAGAGTGATAAGCTAAATATGAGATTCCAAGATTATAAGCTCGTGGACGAATATCATTCTGCGATATTTGGAATAATCTCCAAAATAGAGCTATAAGTGATTATGATAAATTGGATAATATATAATCGACATTACATGCTGATAATGTCATAATATCGAGCGAAGATTTTCAAAACCTATCGTGAATTATTACAAATTCTCCTTGTTGCAGAATAATAAATAGAGCTACTAATAAAAAATCATCATGCTCATCCCACTGGGTATGCACCATTCTCTGAAACGAATGAACATCAGAGATTCTATTAACAAACTTAAAAAATGATAAACTATGAAAAAGATATCGACATAAATTTTTATTAGATTATTTATGTAATATGTTTTGTTAAATTGTTATATGCAACTTTAATTTCATATTTTTCAGGTTCATCAATATCTTTGTCGGAACAAAGTAACATAAAAATTAATATGTTGCGATTTTATATAACCGATGGTGATATATGTCTAGCGGATTGTGCTACAAGGCACACAATATTGTAAGATAAAAAGTATTTCTCCAAGTTGAGAATACATGAATTCAGTGTCAATATGATATATGGAAATGCCAAAATAATTGATGGATGTGGAGAAACAAAGTTTATAATGCCCGAAGGGAAAAAAATTATTATACAAGATGTGTTATTCTTTCCACAATCCCGAAGAAACTTATTAAGTTTCAAAGATAATCTCCAAAATGACTATCATGTTGAAACAATGAATGATGAAATCGTGAATATCTTTATATCACAACAATGATTTCTAGAAAGAAACATATTGTTGAAAAAATTATCAGTTTTATCATCTGGATTATATTTCACAAAGATAAGAGTGGTCGAATCATATTTCACCTTCACCCCAAAGAATAAACATGTGTTTAATATTTGGCATGATGGACCGAGTCACCCTGGTTCAATAATGATGAGAATCGTTGAAAACACCAATGGCCATCTATTAAAAAATTAGAATATATTTCAAGGTAATGAGATCATATGTACTGCTTGTTCTCAAGAAAAATTGATAATAAGACGAACATCGGTCAAAGTTGGCATGAATCACCATCGCTTTTAGAACGAATACATGGGGATATATATGGACCAATTCATCCACATAGTGGACCATTTCGATATTTTATGGTATTGATCGATGCTTCAAGTAGATAGTCACACGTTTGTCTATTATCGATCCATAATGTTTCATTTGAGAGGTCTCTTGCTCAAATAACAAAATTATGAGCTCAATTACCCGATTACCCTATTAAGAAAGTGATGCTTGATAACGCTCGTAAATTCACTTCCCAAGCATTCAATGATTATTGTAAATCGATTGGCATTGAGATTGAACATCTCGTACCATATGTTCATACACAAAATGGTATGGTTGAGTCGTTGATTAAGCGTCTCCAACTCGTTGCTCGACCATTACTAATGAGACCAAAACACCCAGTTTCTGCTTGGGGACATGACATTTTACATGCTGCAGCACTAATTCAAATAAGGTAAAATGCTTATCATAAATATTATCCATTGCAATTATCAAATGGTTAGGAACAAAATATATCTCATCTTTGAGTATTTGGTTATGCAGTATGTGTTCTGATTGCTCCTCTGCAACGGACAAAAATCAGTCCACAACAAAGATTAGAAAATTATGTTGGATATAATTCACCATCCATCAATAGATATCTTGAACCACAAACGGGTGATATGTTAACAACTCGTTTTGTTGATTGTCATTTTAATGAGAATGAATTTCCAGCGTTAAGAGGATGAATAAAAGAAGTCTTACAATATTTAACATAAAAACACAATCATTGTTATATATTGAACCTTATACAAAACAATGCAATTTGGAAGTGAAAAGATTATACATTTGCAGAATATTGCAAATCAACTTCCAGAAAGGTTCAATGATACAACACAGGTTACAAAATCAGATATACCTACTACAAATACACCTGCTCGTATAGAAATGCCAAAAGGTCATGTGGGTGAAAGAATTTAAAATGTGTCTACAGCACGGTTAAAGCGTGGAAGACCACTTGGTTCTAAAGATAAAAATCCAAAAAAAAAATTAAAGTTTGATAAAGATTTTGGTTCTCAAATCATAGAGAACATCTCAAAAGAAACAAACAAGGAAGATGATATTCAGAATGAATGTGATGAAAATAATAATGAGCATAATGAGATTTCTATTAAATATATCTATAATGAAAAGATCATAAGAAGAGATGAAATAAATGACAATGATGAAATATTTTCATTCTTTATATTCAAAGAAATTGAAAATGATAATGAAGATCCAGAACCAATGTTAGTGTCTGAATGTCAAAAGAGAAATGATTGGATAAAATGGAAAAAAAGCTATGCAAATGGAGTTAGACTCATTGAATAAAAGAAAAGTATATGGACCCATTGTTCAAACTCCTAATGTTGTTAAACCAGTTGGATGCAAATGGGTTTTGTGCGAAAGAGAAATGAAAATAATGATATCACAAGATATAAGACACGTCTTGTCGTACAAGGGTTTTCCCAGAGACCTGGAATCGATTATGAGGAAACATATTCCGCTGTTATGGATGTAATCACATTTAGATACTTGATGAGTTTAACTGCATTCAAAAACTTAGATATGTACCTTATGAATGTGGTTGCGACATATCTATATAAATCTTTGGATAATGATTTGTACATAAAAATTCCTCAAGGATTAAGAATACCAGAAACATCAAACTCAAAACCTTAAAAAATATGTGCAATCAAATTGCAACCATCTGTATATAAGTTGAAACAATTTGGGCGTATGTGGTACAATCGTCTAAGTGAATATCTATTAAAAAAATTGATCTGTGAATAAGCTTATTTGTCCTTGTGTATTTATTCAGAAGACAACAAGTGGATTTGTGATTATAGATGTTTATTTCAATGATTTGAGTATAATTGGGACGTCAAAGGAGATTGAAAATGCTAGAAATTACCTGAAAAAAGAATTTGAAATGAAAGACCTTAGACAAACAAAGTTTTGTCTTTGTTTACAGATAGAGCATTTAAAGAATGGTATATTCATACATCAGTCAAATTATACAAAGAGAGTATTAAAATACTTTAACATGGATAAAGAAAATCCATTAAGCACTCCAATGTTATATAGATCTTTAAATTGAAAAGGATTCATTTTGTCCTTATGAAAAAAATGAAGTTATACTTGGACCAGCTCTCTTGTATCCAGTAAGTTGTATTCCTCCTGATATAGCATTTACTACTAATCTCTTTTCACGATATAATTCATCCCCTATACGTCGTCATTGGACAGAGATTTAACATATCTTTTGATATTTATAAGGAACTATTGATTTAGGATTGTTTTATCCTAGAGATTTCAAACATGAGTTGATCGGTTTTGTAGATGCAAGCTATTTATCAGATCCTCATAAAGCTAGATCACAAACTGGATATGTTTTTACAATTAGAGGTACGGTGGTATCTTGGCGCTCTCAGAAGCAAACATCAGTTGCAACATCTTCAAATCGTATCGAAATCATTGCACTCCACAAAGAAACTAGAGAATGTGTGTGGCCAAAGGCTATAACCCGACATATACAAGAAACATGTGGATTATCGACTAACATCGATCCAACAATATTATATGAAGATAATGTAACATGTATCGCCCAAACAAAAGAAGGATACATCAAAAGCGATAGAACGAAACATATCCCTCCAAACATTTTCTCATATACCAAGAACTTGAGAAGAAGAAAGAAGTTGACGTTTCTTACATTAGATCAAATGAAAATATAGCTGATCTATTCACAAAGGTGCTCCCTACTTCAACATTGAGAAAATACATTCAAATTACTGGGATGTATCACCTTCGAAGCTTATGAACAAACAAAGGGTTGACAAATCGATGATGAGTTTTTATAGTTGCACTCTTTTTTCTTCATCATGGTTTTTATCCCAATGAGTTTTTCAATGATGAGGTTTTTAACGAGACAGACAATAGAATTCAAGGAGGAGTATTATAGTTATAAACTTTATAATTATATAAAATTGTGAATGTCTAAAACTTTTATGAAGGATCATACTGAATTTATGATTTTTAAATTGAAGGTCATATCTATTTTCCTATAAGTAGACAATATAACAATTCATTTCAATACACAATTTACAACCTCCAAAACTCTTCTCATTCTCTCATACTCTCCTCATTCTCTTATATTCAACTTCTAGGTTTTCTATCTTTTGTTTCATTAAATATATATACATATATATCATATATAAGATATAATAATAATATTGATATATTATATATATCATATATCATACTACATGCATATATATACATATAACAATATATATGTTAATATATTATTATATAACATATATCTATATATATATATATATATATGATCATAATATTATTATTAATTTTTTAGCAAAATTTAGAATTTAAACTCAAACTATAAATTTATAAAAAGAATATGCTATGATTCTTGTATAGGTAGAATTTATGATTTTGCTTCAATCTAAGTAGTTGGATATAGAGAATAGAGAAGGACAGACATAATATTTTTATCGTACAAATATCTCCCACTCATTGATCTTTTGGCTTGCTCTGGATATTTTGTTCCCTGAATACTTTAGCAGCTGAATGACTTAATGTTCCTATTCCTTACAAATATCTCCTACTCATTTATCTCGTAGTTTGCTCGCAATCTTTTTGTTGACGCCACTTATTGAGGGTATTATTAGGATTATGTTAAAGCTTCGGGCTGTTGAGAATTTCAAGGAGAAGAAAATTTGTTTAGGCATTTACAAAATCAAACTAAAACAGTACTAGAAAAAAAGCGATTGAACCGTAAGACTAGGTGAATCTATTCATGTGTTTACGCAAAGGTTTGGTGTGGGAGCACACTTTAAAAAGGGTTGTAACATCTAGGGTTAAATATTGAGAAAGTGTGGCAATAATTGATAATTTATCATTGAGTATTGCAAGTGCATTTTAAATGATACAAAAATCCATTTACGAGTTAGAAACAATAAGTTGTTTATTTACGGTCTAACTGTGTAAAAGTTATCTGTAGAAGTCTTAATTACTTTGTACTAAAAAAACAAATGTACTTAAAAGACTGATTCGTAAATAAAATTTGTATTGTTTTCTGATATCTACTTCCTCTATTTATAAGATTATTAAAATTGTATTTCTATTATTTTCACTTTTGTTCCTTGGTTACTTTAGGAAACTAAACTGTTAGCGAATAATATATAATCGAAATCATGCTTTTTCTTTTTTTATTGTTATTTTTGCATCGAAGCAAATTCATATAGATGGAACAAAAGTTTGATCTGGTCACACCAAGCTAAAAGAACTAATACCAAGAATTTGGGAACCAATTTACTAAAGGGAAAAATGGGCGGAATATCAGAAATACCCTTATAGGGCTAAACCGCTTCAAAAATACCCTTCCCTAAAATAATTATTAAATCGGAAACAAAAAACTGAATAAAAGACAAATTTACCCTTAATGTTCGAACGTGAAAAAAGTCACGTTCTGCAGTTTTTCGACGTGAAAAACTGTCAAAAGCGAGAAAACCGAAAAGTTTTTTGACGTGAAACCTGTTTCAAAGTTTATAGCAAGAAAGAATAAGTGATGTCGAACTTGAGAGGGATCGATTTGAAGTTAGCAAAAGGGAAAATTGCTAGAATCAGCATCAACAGTGAAGAAGAGAGCACGAGTCAATCTTCAATGGCGTCAATAAGTGTAAGTAGATCGATTTCTAGGGTTTTGCAAGCTTTCGAGTCACAAATGGTTTATTGATTTGAAATGGGTGAGTGTTAGTGAGTCGGTTGAGTCGCAAGGGTCGTAGGAGTTGCATGATCATCTTCGACTCAGTGGGTCCGTTGGGTCGCAAGGGTCGCAGGAGTTGCATGACCATCTTCAATTCAGTGAGTCGGTTGTCTCAGTGAGTGGGATGGGTCGCAATGGTCGTTTGAGGGGTGCGGGTCGCTTGATGTTATGCTTTGTGGGTCGGTTGAGTCTCAGTGAGTCGGTTGAGTGTCGAGAGTGTCTGAGGATCGTTTGAGTCGCATTGGTCGCACGGGTCGGTTGAGTCGCATGGGTCGGTTGAGTCGCATGGGTTGCATGGGTCGGTTGAGTCGCATGGGTCGGTTAAGTCGGTAGAAGTATAATGTATTTGTAATTGGTCATTTTGCAGGTGGAGCCAAAGCCAAAGTTTGTGTATGAATTCAAGCACATGGACATAATGCCAAAGATCACCACCAAGTGTTATCCTCACGAGACAATAACGACACTGAGAGGAATCTTAGATGAACACGAGTTGCATTACTTCGAGAAGGAGTCACAATTTACGCATTTATTCCATTTACAATGTGACTCCACATTGATGAAGGTTCAAATGTCTATCCTACTAAATCACTTCGTAATTATACGGGATAAGACGGAGTTGTGGTTCGTCATAAACATCATTCCAATTCGGTACTCTATAGTGGAGCACACACTAATTTTCGGATTGAAATGCGGACCATATCCCAAAGGATGGGAGTCCATAAGGGGTGTCACATTCAGGCTGAAGAATTTCGGCCGTGGAAAGGTGACCCCCGAACAAGTCAGTGAAAAGCTTGTGAAGGCGAAGAATTCCGACGACCGGAAGAGGATGGCAACTTTGATGTTGTTGGCGCAATATATATTATTCGAATAACTTGAATGTTTTTGTACTTTTTGCATTCTTATCATTTTTTTTAATGTTTCAGTTACTTCCATTCGAAACCATCCTTAGTTTTGGCGGAAAGGGATGGTATGTTGAGGTTGTGGATGCGCATCGATCATGCCCAAGAATATGAAAGAAGATGGTTAAATCCAATTTTAACCCGAAGTATGTAGATGTGATAAGGCAGATTGGAGATTCTAAGGTAACAATTACACAAGGGTCACAAGGGAAACAAGGGTCACAGAGGGTAATAATGGTTATTTTTTGTTTCTCAGGATATTCTAAGTATTCTTCGTGCTGAACACGAAGAGGAAGCTTTACTTTCTGATCTGGAGGATTACAAGGGATGTGACGATCCCGATGTTCAGATATGGATGTAACATCTTCGTAGAAACCCGAAGGGTATTTGTTAGGAGGATATCCGTAAGCAAGAACTCCTGACACGAAAAGCAGCTCTTGGTGATAAAAAAAAGGGAAGGAAAAGGGGACTAAGAGGAAGGAGAGCGTGAGTGAAAAAATAATAGAGGTCCAAGATGATGCTGATACTGATGCTGCAGTCCCTCTGACACTGGAGCAGAAATTAATGGGGAAATAAGGAAGTCGGAGAAAAGAATCATCAACGCTGTAAAAGACCTTCTAAGGGATGTCAGGATTCATATGCCTAATCCAAAATCAAAGGCTGCCGAGAAAGTTGCGATCACCGGAAACCAATCTTCCGAAATTGTTAGTGATTTTGGTTTTGAATTCCTTCGACGTCCAAATCCAGTGTCAGAGCCAAAGCCAAGCGAAGAGCCGGTTGACTCTGGAGATGACTCAGAAGAGGATTTGGCAAACATTGCTCCTGATGGAGTTCCACCATAATATTTAGATTTAGTGAAAAGGTCCTTTGAGTGTTCTCTCTAAATTTCTCTCTCCTCCGTCCCTCAAGCTCTCTTTCTCCCTCTGTATTTTCTTGAGTTTTCCAAATCTTGATTAAGTTGGCCACGTTTCCATTACTTTCTCCAGCGAAATATGACTTATTCCTCTTCTCTAAAGGCGTTTTCCTTATTGTATAAGTCCCCCACGAACTCCCACTTGTTTTACGTCAAATTAACTTATTTGGAGTTGCAGGTGACGGACGCGACCCGCACGGGCAGGGTAAGTGACCCGCTCGGGTACGGCAATGACGATCGCGCAAGAACGCGATGGAAAAGGGCAGCCCGCTCGGGCTGAAGTGCTGCCCGCTCGGGCTGAGCTGCTGCTCGCTCGGGCTGGCTTGATGCCCGCTCGGGCTAAGGCCCCAAGCATGGTTTTTCTTGCCCGAGTCGCACACAATTTGCTGGACAAAATCGCCGTAACAAATGCCCGCTCGGGCTAGGGAAGTACCCGCGCAGGTAATGGCTATTCCTTGCCGATTCTCGTCCCGTTTGTCCCGTGATGATCCTCGATGTTTGTACTTTTTCTTGGCACGTCCTTTAGCTCCAAAATGACTGAAAACGAGATGATCATGATGCTTAATGCTTGGTAAAATCAAATGAATGATGAAACTAACTATGAAAATAGATGAAAATACTAGAACAAAAT
>CM071876.1:20376104-20388937 GCA_036759665.1 Gynandropsis gynandra | reverse complement strand
ACCCTTAGGACGTAGAAAAACCGCCTCGACCCACCACTTAGACCCGAACCATCAATATGATGCACTCATGTCAATGTAGGGCTGAAAACGTTAAAGAACTTAGTCTATTGACAGCGGAGTGTAAGTGCGTGGAAATATAATGATCGAAACAAAACAAGTAATGAAAGGTTGCTCGGAGATATAAGTGCTTGGAATTGAAGCCTAAGGGAAGGAATACAACTATAGGCTATGGATTCATGCACAACCACTAACAAATTGATATCTAAAGGTATGTTTAAGCAAACCTAGACTTTTGTTCCCGATTTGACAAAGTTGCACAAGGTGACTAAAGTTCGAAATTTTTCGTACTAGATATCCGTCCGTCTAATCCTAAAAAAACAAAACGAAGAACTCAACATCTAAATCCTAATCACAATCATGACATTCGAAGAATACCCCCCAGACTTGAACGGAACACCGTCCCGGTGTTCAATACCTAAGAGAAGGACTAACACGCAAAAACTCAGGGAAAAATACTATAAATAGGAACATGTGTACCTGATGCGTGCTTGCTGTCCCGAGTTGATGCAGCTGGGCGTACACGTCTTTCGTTATGTTATGGATGTCACACAATCCAAAGGAGACAGTACAATACATCGGTGTTGTTGGTAAGGAGCATGCTTGTGAAAAGAATTAGAGTCGAATACTAAAAAACTAAAACGAAATAACTAAAGGATATGGGGCTCGGGTTGCCTCTCGAGAAGCGCTTGTTTAAGGTCACGAGCCTGACCAAAACGTGCTACTCATTAGGTGGACGTCCTCGACGTCGTCGTGTGCGTAGCGTCTCGCATGCGTAGTGTGCTCGAGTGGGTATAGCACGCAGATAAGTTGGATTCCTTGCACGATCAGTCATGTTCGCCCTAAGCTCAGTTGTGTTGTTACCTATGTTGGGGGATAGATCGTGCTGTCTAAAGAATTTAGCTGAGCTATCCACAAGTCTGGTTATGAACTCCATGAAACCGGTTAGGCGTTCGTCTTTTGTTCCCTTCAATGTTTCCGGAGTTTGTTGGTGCGTGAGCCCTTGCGGTGAAGGCTTCATCTTAACCTTGGGTGCCTTATCAATGTCCCGATTAGGTGCTGGACGTTTGGTGTGGCTGTTAGGCATCTCGGGAGTGGTTGAACTCGCGCTACCTGCTGTTTGATGCGCGCTGGAATCTGCCTTGGATGTGCGGAGATTTGCGCATTGATTTCGAACGTTTTCATGATTCAAATTGATGTCCAATCGAGCTGTACTTATGTGTTCGTGGGTTGAGCACTCCTCTTGATAAGGATTGTCCGAAATTTCACCTTTTTCTTTGCTTACGAACTGTTGTGCTCGGATCGCACAGAAATCTGCTCGGAGTGCGTCTAGTTCGGTGTTTGGAATCTCTGTATTTTCTTCGTGCATCAGCTTAGTACAGTATGTTGCATCGTTCGGGTCTTTATACACTTCTTTTTCAGCTGCTAAAAGAGCTAACTCAACAGAATCCATATTCCTGAACTTGTCAAAGACTTCTTCGGCTAGTCTCTCTAGGACGTCGATGTGGAATACCGAATCCATCATACAAGGTTGCTTGAGCGCGTCGTTCAGATTGAATTCCATTTCTTCATCCCCGAATTTAAGTGTGAGTCTACCTTCAGCACAATGTATGATCGTCTTTGCCGTATTGAGAAATGGCCTACCGAGAATAATTGGGATTTTCTTGTCCTCCTTCATATCCAAGACGACGAAATCGACCGGGACGAAGAACTTCACAACTTGTAATGGCACGTCTTCCAGCATCCCCTCGGGTAACATAACACTTTGATCAGCCATGGTGAGCACCATTCGTGTAGGTTTAAGATCCAACCTGTCCCTAAGATCCAGTTTTTCATATAACGGCAATGGTAGCACGCTTACGCTTGCTCCGACATCAATTAGATAATGACTAATTTCATAAGCACCTATTTTATAAGGGATGACGAATATACCTGGATCGGGCATCTTCTTGGGTAGGTTTGGCTGCAACATCGAGTTAGTCACCATGACGGTTTCCATCTCTACGTCTCGTTTGTTCGCAAGCACCTCCTTCAAGAACTTAGCATATGAAGGCATCTCTTCAAAGCATGAAGGCATCTTCTTCAAAGCCTCGTGGAATGGAATGGTAATTTGCATCTTCTTTAACATCTCAGCAAACTTAGGAAATTGAGCATCCTCATTCTTTTTGCTTTGACGTTGGGGAAACAGCAAAGGAGGCGGTCTTGGATCGGATTTTACGTATTTCGGCTCTTCCTCCTCCTCGGGTTTCTTTTTGTGCTCTTCAATGCTACTGCCCTTTCCCATTACTGTACCAGACGGTTCACCTATGTCAAATGTCGAGGGAATGGCCTGATCCATCAATCTTTTACGTTGACGTTGTGTGAATGGCAAAGGAGGCGGTCTTGGTTCGGGTTTCACATATTTTGGCTCTTCTTCCTCCTCGGCTTTCTTCTTATGATTTTCATCGTTTCTGCCCTTCTCCACTGTTGTACGAGGTAATTCATCCCTTTCAAACATCAAAGGAGCGGACTGATCTACCGTCTTACCACTCTGTAGATATATGGCATTGACGTGCTCACAGGGATTTGCTTTCGGCCTCCTCGGTAGAACTCCTTGCGGTTGAGAGGAGTTCGCAGCGAGTTGTGCAACTTGAGTATCCAAGATCTTTAGGTGCGTCTTCATCTCCACAATTTGTTTCTTTACCTCTTCATGTCCTTGTAAGAGTTGAGCTAGCATAGACGTGATATCGGTATTAGCTTCTTGTTGTGGAGGAGGAGGCGCACGTGGCTGGTAATTCTGTGTTTGGGGCTCTGTCCTTGGCTGAAAATTTTGATTCCTTTGCATCATTCGTGGCTGAAAGTTTCCCGATAGTTATTGCATGTTGGATGCACCGTCAGAACTCTTGTAGGAGATGTTTGGGTGATTTCTCCATCCGGGATTGTACGTGTTCCCAAAGGCTGTTTGTTTCTCACGTAGTTCACTTCCTCGTACACTTGGACTTCATGATCCTCTAATTGCTTTGAATATTGTGGACGACGTGATTCGGATAGAAAATTGTAAATTCCAGCGACTTGATCCTTCATCTCAGCTAAACCGGCATATAGAGCATGTGTGTCGTTCACATGAGCTACCCTTGCTGGATCATTGCGATTATACTCTCCTGCGGCGTTGCTGCCTCATCGGCCATACGATCAATCAAGTTTTCGATTTGTGGAAAAGAGAGGTTGCTCAAAGAACCTCCAGCGGCGGCTATGATCAGAATCCTCGTGTTATCCATGAGTCTTTGTAGAAAGTTGTGTATGAGATAGCTCTGATCCATGCCGTGGTGTGGGCAAAGGCGTTGATAGCCTTTGAAACGTTCCCATGCTTCGTATAGACTCTCAGTTGCCCCTTGAACGAACGTGTTGATTTGATTCTTGGCAAGCTGAGCTTTACTCTGAGGGAAGAATCACATCATGAACTTTTCCTCTAGCTGCCCCCATGATCCTATAGAGTTTGCCAGTTGGGAATACAACCAGTCTTGTGCTTTATCTTTCACTGAGAATGGGAAGGAAGCGAGCATGACGTCCTCATCCGAAATTCCTTCTCCGTTTCTGATGGTTTGGCAAAGCATCTTAAAATCAGTAAGATGCTGATTTGGATCCTCGGTGGGTCTCCCTCTGAATGCTGCGTTACCGAGCATCTGAATGAATGCTGGTTGGAACTCGACGCGGGCATCCCTTCTTACGATGCAAGACAAGAGTTGCGTATGCCTAGGAGCCATGTATGTTCCATAGGTTAACGCGGCTGGAATTTGCGGCGCGTTTAGAATGCGACGTTCTGCCATTTGTTCTTCTTCGATCTCGCACGATAATGTACCTCACAAAATAGAAACACAAGAATCGGTTAGGCTCCGAGAGGTAAAAAGATTTTGACTAAAAAAAAAAAGAAAACAAAAGCAAAAAGAAAAAATACGAAAACAAATAAAGACTCCAGAAAGGACTATATCCTAATTCAAAAGTATCCTAACTCTAAAGCCGTAATCAATTCTCCGGCAAAGGCGCCAAAAACTTGATGTGGTTAATCTCAAGTAATAATTTACCTAGACTAATGCTTACGCAAGAATACGGATCGTATAGTACTAGGGTCGAACACGAGGAATCAATGCAACTCTAAAGCTAGTAAACTAATGAATAAGACGTGTGAAATCGATGAATGATGGGAATAAGAACGAAACTAAACTAAACTAATTAACGGGATAAACTCAATGACTAAATACCGCATGTGTCGAGAGATGCACGATGATGCAATGAAGTTCTAACAAGATCATGGTCTCAGATATTATCACGAGTTCAGGGAATTCAAGCTCTAATATAGGAACTGACTGGCATAGACTTGTCCACTATCTAGCCTGCGTATACCAATCTCCCAATTGTGTATCTCACCTACTAGACGAATTAAGACCGCTATCCTAATCCCTAGATTCAATCGATCGACCTGGCGTAGATTCTAAACCGATTAAATCCTAAATCATGGCTAAGTTCCAAAGTCTAATCCCCTGGCGTAGATTCATAAAACTTATATGATCATTCATTCGAGTGGCGTACAAGAACGAAAGCATTAAGAACAACCAATCAATCTGAAAACGATTAAATACAAAAATCATTCATTCAAGTGGCGTTCAAGAACAAAAGCATTAAGAATCACCAAGCATTAAGAACAAGACTTCGTTACATATCGGCCAAGCTCTCTAACCTATGGCTATGGACCTACTCGAACATGAACTTAGAAAAAGAAACACAAAAGATAACTATATTAGACATGGATAAAGAATGAGATCCCTCCATATTCTATTACCGATGTCTTCAATAGCTCTTCCACGCTCAGGCTTCCTCGTTCCGTCCTTCGCCCTTGTGTGTGTGTTCGGCTCTCCTCCTCTCTCTCTGTGTGCTCTCTTTTCTCTCTAACTTTCTGTCTAAATTTTGTCCCTCTGAAGCTCCCCATCCTTCGTTACATCAGCCACCTCTCTTTGTTGCCTTTTCTTGAGTTTTCCAGATCTTCATTAAGTTTGTCACGTTTCCATTACTTTTCCAGCGGAATATGACTTATTCCTCTTCTCTAAAGGCGTTTTGCTTATTGTATAAGTCCCCCACGAATTCCCACTTGTTTTAAGTTAAATTAACTTATTTGGAGTTGCAGATGACGGACGCAACCCGCGCGGGCAGGGTAAGTGACCCGCTTGGGTACGGCGCAGGCGATCACGCAAGAACGCGATGAAAAAGGGCAGCCCGCTCGGGCTGAGGTGGTGCCCGCTCGGAATGAGCTGCTGCTCGCTCGGGCTGGCTTGATGCCCGCTCGGGCTGAGGCCCCGAGCGTGGTTTTTCTTGCCCGACCCGCGCACAATTTGCTGGACAAAATCACCATAACAAATACCCGCTCGGGCTAGGGAAGTACCAGCGCGGGTAATGGCTATTCCTTGCCGATTCTCATCCCGTTTGTCCCGTGATGATCCTCGATGTTTGTACTTTTTCTTGGCACGTCCTTTAGCTCCAAAATGACTGAAAACGAGATGATCATGATACCTAATGCTTGGTAAAATCAAATGAATGATGAAACTAACTATGAAAATAGATGAAAATACTAGAAAAAAATAGACGTTATCAGTTTATCTCGAAAAGAGGAATAAAATGTGAAAAAAATCATGTAATTTGGAGCTTCGTACGCAAAGTTATGGTATTTCAAAGCCCATCGTACAATTCATTGTTTTAGTCGTCTAATCACGTGAAAATAAAAACAAAAAGCGGAAAAGGGGTGCAACACGAGAGACAAACGCAAATAGGAAATAGGAAACAAAATGAATATCCGAGAGACAAGCGCAATGCAAGAGGCGTATTGACAAGAAATGACATTCGTATCCTAACAAACTCGAAAAGGGCATCTCACGACTCTAAAAATGAAATGCATCGACCTAAATAAAGCATTTTGAGCTCGAAAATAGGGTCGGGCTGCCTTCAGCAACCCGCGGCATGTTTTATATCGAAAAAGAGGAATAAAATGTGAAACAAATCATGTAATTCGGAGCTTCGTACGCAAAGTTGTGGTATTTCAAAGCCCGTCAAACAATTCATTGTTTTAGTCGTCTAATCTCGTAAAAACAAAAACAAAAGCGGAAAAGGGGTGCAACAAGAGAGACAAACGCTAATAGGAAATGGGAAACAAAAGGAATATCCCAGAGACAAACGCAACACAAGCGGCGTATTGACAAGAAATGATATTCGTATCCTAACAAACTTGAAAAGGGCATCTTCTGGCTCTAAAAATCAAACGTATCGACCTAAATAAAGCATTTGAGCTCAAAAACAGGGTCGGGCTTCCTTCAGCAACCCGCGGCATGGTTTATCTCGAAAAGAGGAATAAAATGTGAAAAACATCATGTAATTCGGAGCTTCGTACGCAAAGTTATGGTATTTCAAAGCCCGTCATACAATTCATTGTTTTAGTCGTCTAATCACGTGAAAACAAAAAAAAAGCGGAAAAGGGAGGCAACACGAGAGACAAAGGAAAATAGGAAATAGGAAGCAAAAGGAATATCCAAGAGACAAAAGCAACACAAGCGACGTATTGACAAGAAACGACATTCGTATCCTAAGAAACTCGAAAACGGCATCTTTCGGCTCTAAAAATCAAACGTATTGACCTAAATAAAGCATTTTGAGCTCGAAAATGGGGTCGGGCTGCCTTCAGCAACCCACAGCATGGTTTATCTCGAAAAGAGGAATAAAATGTGGAAAAATCATGCAATTCGGAGCCTCGTACGCAAAGTTATGGTATTTCAAAACCCGTCGTATAATTCATTGTTTTAGTCGTCTAATAATTTGAAAACAAAAACAAAAAGCGGAAAAGGGGTGCAACACGAAAAAAAGACAAACGCAAATAGGAAATAGGAAGCAAACGGAATATCCAAGAGACAAACGCAACACAAGCGGCATATTGACAAGAAATGACATTCGTAACCTAACAAACTCGAAAAAGGCATTTTCCGGCTCTAAAAATCCATCGTATCGACCTAAATAAAGAATTTTGAGCTCGAAAACGGGGTTAGGCTGCCTTCAGCAACCCGAGGCATGGTTTATCTCGATAAGAGGAATAAAATGTGAAAAAATCATGTAATTCGGAGCTTCGTACGCAAAGTTATGGTACTTCAAAGCCCGTCGTACAATGAATTGTTTTAGTCGTCTAATCACGTGATAAAAAAACAAAAAGCGGAAAAGGGGTGCAACACGAGAGACATACACAAATAGGAATTAGAAAGCAAAAGGAATATCCGAGAGACAAATGCAACTCAAGCGGCGTATAAGTCGTCTAATCACGTGATAAAAAAACAAAAAGCGGAAAAGGGGTGCAACACGAGAGACATACACAAATAGGAATTAGGAAGCAAAAGGAATATCCGAGAGACAAATGCAACTCAAGCGGCGTATAGACAAGAAATGGCATTCGTATCCTAACAAACTCGAAAAGGGCATCTCCCGGCTCTAAAAATCAAACGTATTGAACTAAATAAAGCATTTTGAGCTCGAAAACGGGGTCGGGCTGCCTTCAGCAAACCACGGCATGGTTTATCTCGAAAAGGGGAATAAAATATGAAAACAAATCATGTAATTTGGAGCTTCGTACGCAATGTTATGGTATTTCAAAGCCCGTCGTGCAATTCGTTTTTTTAGTCGTCTAATCATGTGAAAACAAAAACAAAAAGCGGAAAAGGGGTGCAACACGAGAGATAAACGCAAATAGGAAATAGGAAGAAAAAGGAATATCCGAGAGACAAATGCAACGCAAGCGGCGTATTGACAAGAAATGACATTCTATCCTAACAAACTCGAAAAGGGCATCTTTCGGCTCTAAAAATCCAACGTATCGACCTAAATAAATCATTTTGAGTTTGAAAACAGGGTCTGGCTGCCTTCAGCAACCCAGGACATGGTTTATCTCGAAAAGAGGAATAAAATGTGAAAAGAATCATGTAATTCGGAGCTTCGTACGCAAAGTTATGGTATTTCAAAGCCCATCGTACAATTCATTGCTTTAGTCGTCTAATCACGTGATAACAAAAAAAAGCGGAAAAGGGGTGCACACGAGAGACAAACGCAAATAGGAAATAGGAAGGAAACGGAATATCCGAGAGACAAAAGCAACGCAAGCGACGTATTGACAAGAAATGACTTTCGTATCCTAACAAACTCGGAAAAGGCATATTCCGACTGTAAAAAAAATGTATCGACCTAAATAAAGCATTTTGAGATAAAAAATGGGGTCGGTCTGCCTTCAGCAACCTGTGGCATGGTTAATCTCGAAAAGAGGAATAAAATATGAAAAAACCATGCAATTCGGAGCTTCGTACGCAAAGTTATGGTATTTCAAAGCCCGTCGTACAATTCATTGTTTTAGTCGTCTAATCATGTGAAAACAAAACAGGCGGAAAAGGGGTGCAACACGAGAGACAAACGCAAATAGGAAATAGGAAGCAAACGGAATATCCGGGAGACAAACGCAACGCAAGCGGCGTATTGACAAGAAATGACATTTGTATCCTAACAAACCCGAAAAGGGCATATTCCGGATCTAAAATTCCATCGTATAACCTAAATAAAGCATTTTGAGCTCAAAAACGGGGTCAGGCTGCCTTCAGCGACCCGCGGCATGGTTTATCTCGAAAAGAGGAATAAAATGTGAAAAAATCATGTAATTCGGAGCTTCGTACGCAAAGTTATGGTATTTCAAAGCCCGTCGTACAATTCATTGTTTTAGTCGTCTAATCACGTGATAAACAAACAAAAAGCGGAAAAGGGGTGCAACACGAGAGACATACGCAAATAGGAAATAGGAAGCAAAAGGAATATCCGAGAGACAAACGCAACTCAAGCGGCGTATAGACAAGAAATGACATTCGTATCCTAACAAACTCGAAAAGGGCATCTCTCGGCTCTAAAAATCAAACGTATCGAACTAAATAAAGCATTTTGAGCTCGAAAACGGGATCGGGCTGCCTTCAGCTAACCGCGGCATGGTTTATCTCGAAACGAGGAATAAAATGTGAAAAAATCATGTAATTCGGAGCTTCGTACACAAAGTTATGGTATTTCAAAGCCCGTCGTACAAGTCGTTTTTTTAGTCGTCTAATCACGTGATAAAAAAACAAAAAGCAGAAAAGGGGTGCGAAACGAGAGACCTACGCAAATAGGAAATAGGAAGCAAAAGGAATATCCGAGAGACAAACGCAGCTCAAGCAGCGTATAGACAAGAAATGACATTCGTATCCTAACAAACTCGAAAAGGGCATCTCTCGGCTCTAAAAATCAAACGTATCGAACTAAATAAAGCATTTGAGCTCGAAAACGGGGTCGGGCAGCCTTCAGCAACCCGCGGCATGGTTTATATCGAAAAGAAGAATAAAATATGAAAACAAATCATGTAATTCGGAGCTTCGTACGTAAAGTTATGGTATTTCAAAGCCCGTCGTACAATTCGTTGTTTTAGTCGTCTAATCACGTGAAATTGAAAGCAAAAAGCGGAAAAGGGGTGCAACACGAGAGACAAACGCAAATAGGAAATAGGAAGCAAAACGAATATCCGAGAGACAAACGCAACGCAAGCGGCGTATTGACAAGAAATGACATTCTATCCTAACAAACTCGAAAAAGGCGTCTTTCGGCTCTAAAAATCCAACGTATCGACCTAAATAAAGCATTTTGATTTCGAAAACAGGGTCGGGGTGCCTTCAGAAATTCGCGACATTGTTTATATCGAAAAGAGGAATAAAATGTGAAAAAAATCATGTAATTCGGAGCTTCGTACGCAAAGTTATGGTATTTCAAAGCACGTCGTACAATTCATTGTTTTAGTCGTCTAATCACGTGAAAAAAAAGAAAAAGCGGAAAAGGGGTGCAACACGAGAGAAAAACGCAAAAAGGAAATAGGAAGCAAAAGGAATATCCGAGAGACAAACGCAATGCAAGCGGCGTATTGACAAGAAATGATATTCGTATCCTAACAAACTCGGAAAGGGCATCTCCTGGCTCTAACAATCAAACGTATCGACCTAAATAAAGCATTTTGAGCTCGAAAACGTGGTTGGGCTTCCTTCAGCAACCAGCGGCATGGTTTATCTCGAAAAGAGGAATAAAATTTGAGAGCAATCATGTAATTCGGAGCTTCGTACGCAAAGTTATGGTATTTCAAAGCCCATCGTACAATTCATTGTTTTAGTCGTTCTAATCACGTGAAAACAAAAGCAAAAAGCGGAAAAGGGGTGCACGAGAGAGAAACGCAAATAGGAAATAGGAAGCAAAAGGAATATCCGAAAGGCAAACTCAACGCAAGCGGCGTATTGACAAGAAATGACATTCGTATCCCAACAAACTCGAAAAAGGCATCTCCCGGCTCTAAAAATCCAACGTATCGACCTAAATAAAGCATTTTGAGTTGGAAAACAAGGTCGGGCTGCCTTCAAAAACACGCAGCATCGTTTATCTCGAAAAGAGGAATAAAATGTTAAAAAATATATGTAATTCGGAGCTTCGTACGCAAAGTTATGGTATTTCAAAGCCAGTTGTACAATTCATTGTTTTAGTCGTCTAATCACGTGAAACAAAAACAAAAAGCGGAAAAGGGGTGCAACATGAGAGACAAACGCAAATAGGAAATAGGAAACAAAAGGAATATCCGAGAGACAAACGCAACGCAAGCGGCGTATTGACAAGAAATGACATTCGTACACTAACAAACTCGAAAAGGGCATCTCCCAGCTGTAAAAATCCAACGTATCGACCTAAATAAAGCATTTTGAGTTCAAAAACGGGGTTGGGCTGCCTTCATAAACCCGCAGCATCATTTATCTCGAAAAGAGGAATAAAATGTGAAACAAATTATGTAATTCAGAGCATCGTACGCAAAGTTATGGTATTTTAAAGCCCGTCGTACAATTCATCGTTTAGTCGTCTAATCACGTGAAAACAAAAACAAAAAGCGGTAAAGGGGTTCATTACGAGAGACAAACGCAAATAGGAAATAGGAAGCAAAAGGAATATCCGAGATACTGATAACATGTTATCCGTCGTAGTATTTACATCATTATTAGGGTTAGATTTGATTATATTTCTTGGACTTTACCGATTATTTGAGTTTATTCAAGGCTTTTATATACTATTTCGTGTTTTGCGTAGGAAACGAAGACTTGAAGCAAACACGAAAGATCACGGCAAATCAACCCCGAAAACGTGACAAAGTGAGCAGATACGATATGTGCACGGCCATGGAAGCAATCAGAACACTCAAACCTCGAGCGAAAGGAGCGGAAACAGCAATTGCATGTGTGCCCGCTCGGGCTGTGTATGTGCACCCGATCGGGCTGAAAATTGGACCAGAAAAACGCCGAGAGTTTGCCCTACTTGGGCTGCTAGTTGATCCGCGCGGGCATGGGAGCCCGACCAGGCTGGAAGTGGTGCACGAGCGGGCTGTGGTCTGCCTGAGCGGGTGGAGGTTGTGCTCGAGCGGGCCGGCTAATTTGGAACAACCTCTTTTGAAGGTTTGAACGGGCAATTAAAGGAAAAACAAGCCATCTAAGGCAAGGGGACGAAGCACAGACCAAAGAGGACACCTAGAGACACACAAGAAAGAGGAGAGAACACGGATTGAAGACTTTGGGCATCCGAAGGATTCATCCGAAGACAACGCTCGGGATGATAGGGAAGACGAACACTTACTTCGTTTTTGTTTGTTTCTCTATAATTTCTGAGTTGATCTGTTGCCATGGGTTAGGGATGCCATTGTAATGGATGTTTTATGTTATTAATTCTTGATTTTCGGTTTTGTTCAATTGAAGTGTTCGATAGGTTATAGATTTGCGCTTAATGCCTTCATACGTTGTTGATTTCAATTTTGGATAAGACTAGATCTATTCTACTGAGATTAGGCACGATTCATGGAGAATAGAGACACGTCCTGGCTTTGAAGAGTCAGATTTGAGTCTCTAGAATGAACCTTCGAATGAATTAGATTAAAGCCCGTCGTACAATTCATTGTTTTAGTCGTCTAATCACGTGAAAACAAAAAAAAAGTGGAAAAGGGGTGCAACACGAGAGACAAATGCAAATAGGAAATAGGAAGCAAACGGAATATCCGAGAGACAAACGCAACGCAAGCGGCATATTGACAAGAAATGACATTCGTGTCCTAACAAACTCGGAAACGACATCTTCCGGCTCTAAAAATCCGACATATCTACCTAAATAAAGCATTTTGAGCTCGAAAACGGGGTCGGGCTGCCTACAGCAACCCGCGGCATCGTTTATCACGAAAAGAGGAATAAAATGTGCAAACAATCATGCAATTCGGAGCTTCGAACGCAAAGTTATGGTATTTCAAAGCCCGTCGTACAATTCATTGTTTTAGTCATCTAATCACGTGAAAACAAAAACAAAAAACGGAAAAGGGGTGCAACACGAGAGACAAGCACTAATAGGAAATAGGAAACAAAAGGAATATCTGAGAGACAAACGCAACGCAAGCGGTGTATTGAAAAGAAATAACATTCGTATCCTAAAAAACTCGGAAACGATATCTCCCGGCTCTAAAAATCCAACGTATCAACCTAAATAAAGCATTTTGAGCTCGAAAACGGGGTCGGGCTGCCTTCAGCAACCCGCAGCATGGTTTATCTCGAAAAGAGGAATAAAATGTCAAAAAATCATGCAATTCGGAGCTTCGTACGCAAAGTTATGGTATTTCAAAGCCCGTCGTACAATTCATTGTTTTAGTC
>CM071876.1:20207671-20260698 GCA_036759665.1 Gynandropsis gynandra | reverse complement strand
AATTAAATCAATAAATTCAAATTTAATATTATAATAATGGATAGATGAGAATATGAAAAGGTTAAAACGTCTTTTGTTCTAAATGGTCATTATTATGCAAATTAAAATAAAAGTTAATGCATAATTTAACCATTTTCTCACGTTTCTCCAGATCTCTCTTTACTTGCGTCACTTTCCGGTAAAACTCAAAATCAATGACTTTTCAACCTTGGCCATTTGAAAAATATATCCCTTACCCCATATTGGCCGGAGACGAATCCTAAGCAATTGTAGTAGGATGGTGCAAATCTAGACATACCAATAATATTCTCTAGGATAACATCCTTCGTCTCAGAATGGCCAGAGATGCATCCATCAACGTTCCGTCTCAAGTCTCCACTATGTAGGTTTCGCTGGGTTAGGGTTAGATTCAGATTACGTAGAACATTATATTTGACTCATTTGAACGCCGACTGTTTGATTAAATGTCTCACTCACATCTTCTTCAATAGTTATGTGCAATGTCCTTTTAAATCGACTAGGTAAGTCTCATCTCCAATGATAAAAACAGGGTTGGAGAATGGATTACGAGACTGGGCTAGGGTTAGCTTCCGATTTCGGTCTAATCTCCAAGGATGAAAACGGGATTGGAGAATATATTGCGGGCTTGCGACATGCAAGTAGAGTTGAATATCTCATCGTCGCGATATTTTGCCATTGATTCTACTTCTGTCTATACTGGTAATTCATGGGTTTCAGTTGCTTGATATGTGGAGTTTAGTTTTCAAATCCATAGATTTGAGATGGATACGCTATGTGAATTCTCTTGCTTTTGTCCATGGGGTTAACCGTATTACTTATGTACTTAAATTTCAAAGTCAAATAAATTCATTTAGGTCTAATTTTATTCAATTACAATATTTAGTTTAAGAATTTGTTTTCTGTATGGATTTTTTTCTATATTTTACATTTTAAAAATTATTTTATTGAGTTGCAATCTAGAAAATGGCAGATTGCAGTTTTGTTTCATGAAATCTTTGTTGTCATACAGGTTTTCGTCGATAAAATTTCTCCATTGATGTCCACTCCTCTTTGCGGTTTGACAAAATCTTTGTTTTCATTCAGACTAATATTTCAAACCATTGCATGATTTGAGATGTTCATTGTAATACTAAATTTTTCCAGTTTTACTGTACAAGCCAATGCATGATTTCAGATGTTCATTATAATGTTTGCGAACATTATAAATTCAAAAAATTAGTTCTCTCCTTGGATAAATTGATGTGGGCATAGAATGATGGTGTTAGATGATTGTGTGAGGGAGAGGTGAATGATTATTGTGGGCATAGAATGATGTTGTATGATGTGATGATTTTGTAAAGGCATAATCTTGAGTTATTCTTTTTTCTTTTTCTATCTAAAAAGGTATAATATAATTTTCAAGTATGATGGAGTCAAAACTAACGTTCATAGAATTTCATAGGTGATATCTAAAGTAAGGAATTTCTGAAGCAATAAACGACCTATCTTTTTTTGGCTCGATACCCACTTAGTGTCTTCCATGCCATCCAAGAGCCAAACAAGTATCACTCAGAGCAAGAGGCCAAAGCTGGTAGGTTAGGTGTACTCCGAGCCAAGTTCTCCTCAAAGGCCTCAACAATAGGAGAACAAAAAGATATACATGTACATGAGCGAGCACAAGCATTGTAATATTATGTAAATAATCTTATATTTGCCTTAGTATGTAGTTTTACCTGTTTGGAGCTCCCAAATGTTGCTCCTTAACCGGTTAAAACACCTCTTTTGAGAAGAAGACTCAAAACATTCTTTTTATGTTAGGCTGGTTTTATTTGGGAATGTATGATTTTTGTGAAAGATGCACAATTGGATTCCTTCCAACTTCACTCTCTACTATTTTTCGATCGTTGTATGATCAACAGTTAGTTTGCATCTAAGGCATGGATATTTTAGCTTAGATTTTTTATTTTGAATAATCTATTATATTTTTTCTTTTTGTGTATTATTTGATTCACATGTTTTTACTAAAATACCCTTTTATTCATGCTCAATCTTACTAATGATTTTTAGAATTTAGAATAATACTCAATGAAGAATGCATACAACAATCCTCCATTACAAGCGTTGTTTACAAAAAAATATTCAATGGGCTACCCGATACGTCCACCTTTCAATAAGATATTCTATTTTTCTTTTGATTTTTTATTAACTTCATAATTCTACTAATTCTCATGAGTTATAAATGGCTTATAGCATCTCCCATCGTTTTCAGCAACTTTTGTCCACCGTTATTAACAATACTCTTTATGCCTTTTTTATTTTTGCAGTCAATGCAGAAGCCCTAAACGAACGAATATCATTCCAAACGAAAACCAAAAACACATTTATCTTTCTATACTTTATTATTTTCATTCGTATATATTAAAACGATGGCATAACTTTTGTTTCAAACACTTTTTTTAAAATTATGTTTCTAATTTTGAAAAAAATAAATGTATTTATAAAATACATACAACAATATAAATTTAATTTTTATAGATCCCGCGCATCGCGCGGTTTGGTTTCCTAGTAATACTAAGTTATAACTCGCGTATTGTTTGGCTAAATTTTTGTTTTATAACGATAAATTTGAAATATATATATATATATAAATTCAAAATAAATTATGATATTATATTCGTTTATTTATATATTTTAATCTTTTATGGATTATTTTCTTTGTAGAAATTTAATATATGAGAAATTATTTATTTATTTTAATTATGGAAAAAATAGAAATTAATTAAGAGATAGATTGAATCTAAATTGTATAGAAAATATATATTAATTAGAGAGGGCAAATGATATGATGAACATTCCTTTTTTTAATAATATATATAATTTTTAACACTTATAATTATAGTTTTTTAAACTTAAATTTATTAAAAATACGTTAAGTTTAAGTTTTTTTCAAGATGATAATTAATTTAAAATAATATATATAACAAAAAATATTTTTTAATAATTATTTTGTCAAGTTTCATATTTTTATTTCAGCACTATGTGGATAAATTTTTATTTTGTAACGATAGAGTTGAAAAATATATGTAAATTAAAAATAAATTATGATATTATCTTTGTTTATTTATATATTTTAATTGATATTATCTTTCTTTATTTATATATTTTAATTTGTGTGGATCATTTTCTTTGTAAAATTTTAATATAGAAGAAATTATTTATTTATTTTAACTCTAGAGAAAATGATAATAATTAAGAGATAGATTGAATCCAAATTGTATGAAAAATATACATTAATTAGAAAAGGTAAACTATATGGTGGGTATTAATTTTTTTTTTTTTTGAATCTAAAATTTTCTTTTAATAATATATCTAATTTTAAATACTTGTAATTGTAGTTTTTAAAAATTTAAATTTATTAAATAAGTTAAAATCAAAATTTGTCTTTCAAAATAACTAAATAATATATATAACTAAAATAAACATTTTTTAATAATTTATTTGTCAAAGTTTATACTTTACTATATTTTATTAATTTATTAATTTTCTACTTATTTACATATATAATTACTAAAACATTATCTAAATGAAATATAAATATTTTATGTTTCTTAATGTATTAATTTGAAGTTTAAGAAAAGAATACTGCTTCTCCTACCCGTATCGAATAGAAGATGGAATGGGCTAAACCCGGTCAATTTTTAAGAACAATAGCTAAGGGACGTGATACTACTACTTGGATCTGGAACCTACATGATGATGCTCACAATTTCGATAGTCATACACAATTCATATTACTAATATATAATTCTTTTAAAGTAGTTTATGAATTGTAATTAATGTAGGGATAAAAATTAAGAAAAGAACTTAACTTGATGAAGTGGGAATTTGAGAAGAAATAATAAATGAGAAACCAAATGTTATCATACTTTTTATGTATAGATTGTATTTTAAATAAACATATAAACATTTTTTGTTTTTATTTATTTATTAATTTTCTATTTATTTACATATATAATTACTAAAATATTCTCTAAGTTTAATATGAATATTTTATATTTCTTTAAAATTTATTACTAATATATAATTCTTTTAAAAAAATATTAATTGTAATTAATGAAGGAATAAAAAGAATTAAAACAAAAAAAAAGACTTAACTTGATGATGTGGAAGCTTGAGAAGAGAAAATGAATGAGAAGCCTCCATTTATCTAACTTTTAATAAATAGATTTGAAATGTTATTTTACGAATCGTTAGAAAATGTTGGTTTACTGGCAATGTTGAAGTTAACTTATTTCTTCTTATCAGAGTTTTAAAAAGTTAATGGGTAATGAGGCATCAATCTGTTAGAAAAGAGTTTTCGTTAGTAAGCTAATAATGTTTGTATTATAATCGTAAGTATAAAATAATAAGTAGATAGCTATTACGATGTTTGTCTTATGTATTTGGTAGGAAACATAGACCAAAATGGTTTTATTCTTTTTGAAACGTCAAGACCATTTATGACATTAATATGAGAATTAATTTTTTTCTCTCACTGAAATTACAGAGGAGAATTACGAAAAAGACACTTGGATTTTGCATTAGAAATCCAAACATATAAACACATTTGTAATTTGTGATACGCTGAAAAAAACTAGATATTAATATAGAAAACCCCAGCGAAAAACTTATATAGGTATAATTCAGATATAAAACATATGCCACACACCGAGATTTGGAACTGCAAAAAGGTATCTCTCCATAGGGTTCTTACAGATGTTATACAGGATAAAGCAAAACCTCATACGCTTCTTAAATTAGTTTGAAGCCAAATACTATCCATTCTTTTTAACTTGTTTTGCTTCTTTTGTCTCCTCAGCATCAAAGAATGCAACAAGTTTGTCTGGATGAGGTCTGGGTGATCTTTGTGTTGTTTACCATTACTTCTTCTTCCCTTTGATATTATAAGAATGATATGATGGAACATGATGGAAAGCATGTCTAGTAGAGCCAAGTTTTAATGACTTGCACTTTTATTGTAGTTTTTGTTTATTTTGGTGTTCTTTTGTAATTAGTGTAGCCATCACATGGAGAGATAAATCAAAGATAAAATCAAATACATAGAACAAAAGTGTTGTTTCTTTTTGCTTACATTTGCTCAATTTTCCAAGCATAATATCATCATAATAATTTGGTACTAATATAATAGTAAAAATTAATATGGATTTAATTTTCTTTTATGTAAAGAAAAAAATATAAAAATATCTTATATTAAAAATACATCTTGATCCTAAAACTTTGTTGTAATTTAAACAATAATTATTTAAAGGAATAAAAAAACACAATATTACCTTACAATATGAGCTACAATTTGAAGATAATTTCTAGACTAACTCTAGATATGTCACCATCTTTCTTTTCCTTGTTTTTCATCTTCTATGACAATGGTTACTACTTCACGTAGCAATTACATACACAACATAAAACCAAATTGAACTTAATGAGCTAAGAAATCCCACAATTAGATTAAATCTTCTTAAATAATCTTCAAACAACAATTAGCGGACATATTTATGCACCATGTATATCAATAAAATAAAAATTTCAAAACCAATTTATTAAAGAATTTCAAACACATATCCAACAATGTAATTCCACATAAAGGTCCCTCTAACACTAACACTCAATAGTTGTCTTCTGCATCTTCTTTATATTCTTTTTCTTATACTTCATCTTCTTAACTGAATTGACATCAGATAATCTCTAGTTTCGCCAAAAAATAAACGCTTTATCCATACATTGATTTTTCCTTTGTTAGTGGATCGTAACCAATATAAAGGAAAGAAAACTATCTATGAGTAATAATATCATAGCAAAGACAACAAAGATCTAACCTTCTCATTCCGAAGAACTTACATTGATATTAAAATCAACACAACAACATGTAAATCAAATCTAATCTTAGTGGTAAATTATTCGATAAAACTACCATTTGTATCTGTCTCTGCTTGGCAGAATCTATTTTTTTATTTTTAAGTGTTTCATTTTAATTGTAATCTTTATGTGAGTGTAACATTTATTTATTTTTAATTGATGATGGTGTATTTTTTATCATTATAATAACTATGGGTCGCACCAAAACAAAAAAAAAATCTTGGGGATTCTTCCCCAACTAACGAATAGATAATATCAAGAATATTAAGAATAATAAAAAAAAATTATTGTAACATTCATTTATTTCAAATTGATTAATATGTAATCTTATTACAATATTTCAATTAAATTTATTTCAATACATTTATTTATTTCTTATTATAATATTATTTCAATAAATTTTATAACATTTATTTATTTTTAATATAACATTTTAATACAATAAAATTTTATTATTCATTTATTTTCATATTTATTAATGTTAATTATTATGGATGTAACATTTATTTATTTTAATTAGTATGGGTGTAACATTTAAATATTTTTAAATGTTTAATTTTAATTGTAATATTTATGTGGATGTAACATTAATTTATTTTTAATTGGTGATGTTGTACTTTGATCACTATAACAATATCAAGAATATTAAAAACAATAACAAAAAAAAATTGATTGTAACATTCATTTATTTTAAAATGATAAGCATGTAACCTTATTCTGGTAACAAAAATATTATATTACATTCACATAAATTAATGTCCATTTTTCTGTAAATCTCAACTTTTAAAATAGTAATAATAATAATTTTACGAGCATGAAAAATTATATATTATTTACAAGTGATAAACTCATCCTTGTGAAACAAGTCATCACATTCATTTCGGTTCAATCCTCCACAACACTCCGTAAAAGATAATGGAGAAACTTTGTTTGATATGAAACGTTGTTTGCATATGCATCAACCGTTGTTGGACTCAAATCTATTTAATTGGATGCCTTTGATTGATGAATACAATTTTTGTGATATTCATGAATGTCACATAAATAATCAGATAGTGAAGGAGAAAGTTGGTTAGAATTTCTTTAGGACTGAGAAAATAAAGTGGTTAGGGCTTTTAGGAGATTATAACAATTAAATTATATGAAATTTTTTATTTTAGTTTTTTTATCTAGGTAATGGTTTATAAAAAAATTGATGAAATTGAATTTTTCTACTATGTATATATATGTTTATATATAGTAACATTTCAATTTTAAGAAAATAATTAATTCTTAATACTAATACTCAAGGTTCAAGAAAGCGCTAGGCACTAGGCGGGCATACACCCAACGCCTAGCGCCTAGAGCGCCTAGGCGGTGTCTAGGCGGGCTAGGCGGATTTATATATATATATATAATGTAATATTAATCTAAATTTTTAATTTAAAACATTTATAATCATTCAACTTATTTTATATTCTTTATTGAAATGTTGTTAATCAAATTCAAACTGTATGTTAATTTCTTCTTCTTTGGAATCAAAATATGATTCATCAAACTCTCTATTTATAAGAAAATCATCCATTTGCTCGATCTCTTGAACATTCATACGTCAACACATTCAAAGTCTTGTTCATTTATTTTTATTTTAAACCATCAACCTCACATTGAATTAAAAATAAACAAGATTATTCAACCTTTTACTATCAAGTCGGATTTGTCTTTTTGTGCATACCTACTTACACAAGAAACAAATGATTACTGATAACACGTAAAATGTATCAGTTTTAGGTTAGGTATTAGTATCGTTTTCGCATAGATTTGATAGTTAGAGTTACATTTTCGATACGATTATTCTTTATATACGTCCATTTTGTTGGTTTTCAGGTTTTAAGGCGACAAGGCCTAAACGAGCGTGAAAAGGCAAATTCCTGGGTCAAACCACTCAAATTGAAGATACAATTCACTCGGAGCCAAAATCAAGCCACGGAACTCAATGGAACACCCGAGCATCGAGCGGAAAAGAGCAAAAACATGAAGTGAAGCGTGCCCGTTCGGGCACTGAGGTCTACCCGCTCGGGCAAAACCTACGGGGTTTAATTGCAACACCTTGCACGACCCGGGCACGAAGACTACATGATCGGGTAACCCTACCCGATCGGGCGCAACACGGTACCCGGTCGGGCGTTAATTATTCCTGAAAATCCCCGAGAGTTTACACGACTCGGACTGTTCAACCACGCGATCGGGAAACAATGCCCGATCGGGCAAGACGAACCACATGATCAGGCGCGCCTCTGCACGACCGGGTAAAAGATGTACCGAGCGGGCCGCCTTTCTCGCAACAACCTAGATCTAGAGTTTGAACGAGCGAATTAAAAGAACAGAACAGATCCAGACGCAAGGGGGCGACGCCTAGGGCAAGGAAAGGCTTGGAAATCATCAGGAAAGGCTCGGGAGACGCTGGAGAAGGAGAGAAGCATCAATCCCCACATCGGTAACACAATAGGGAAGGTCGAGGCATCGGGTTTCCTAGGGCTTATCATGTTTAGGGTTATGTCATCTTCTTTGTTAGCAAACTCCATGAGTGAGCAGATTCCCAACTATGGGTTAGGGACATCGGATTGTAACGGATGTACGAACTTATGCGTTAATGCCTAGATCTATTGCATTTATCTTGATATTCGGTTCTACAATCAACACCGTAAATGTCTATACTAGTGCTGCCCGCTCAGTAACATAGGAATTCGTATTTTGCTGGAAGGTTAAAGTATGAATCCGGAATCGTTGAGTTGTAGGTTAAGTTCGATTAATGAGAATCTGACCGGTCGGTTAATCGACTTAGGAATTAGGATTGCGCTCGTAACGCTGCCATAATACAGGTTAATCACTGCTGGAAGGTAGGGTTGCACGTACTCATGGTTAGGAGGTCTAGGCTCGGCAGAATCACCCCTCACCTTAGAGCATAAATTTCCCGTTATCAAGATAATTCGATAGGTTTATGATCTTTAGTTGTTACATCCATACGATTTCCGGTATCCCGACACCCGTAATGTTCTTTATCGTCAAGTCTTCCACATCCCTTCATCGCTGTCCTTATTTGGTTTAGTTTTCTAGATAGTTACACCACGCCATCATCTACTTCTCACCTTCTTAGTTTAGTGATATTCTTAGGATTGACTGCATTATTCCCTAGAGTTCGACCCTGGTACTACACGAACCGTATACTCTCGGTGAAGTGGTCTAGAAAAAATTATAGCTTGAAAAACACACACATCAATTACTTATATAACTATAATGAAAACTAAATAAATGAATTTTGTAATCATTTACTCATTCTAAAGTATTCTAATTTCGTTATCATCTTGATAAACGATTTGTTCAAGTTTTTTTGTCTTAAATTTTATTTTCTACATTTGAAACTAGAATACCACCTAGGCGACCGCCTAGCCCGCCTAAACCGCCGCCTAGCGATTAATCGTCCGCCTAGACCGCCTAACCCGTCTAGACGCTCGTCTAGATCGTCCAGGTGTCCGATCCGTCTAGAACCTCCGATTAGTGATTAATCGGAACGCCCAGCCACCGCCTAGCGTCTAGGCGGCGCCTAGGCGGCCGTCTAGGCCGATTTTTAGAACAGAGCTAATACTTATGCATATATTATTGATAAAATAATCTTTGAAAACAAATATATACAAATATTTTTATTTATTTTATAAAGAAAGTTTGCGGTTTCTAATAAACTCTTTAACAATAAAAGATTATTTTAGACTAAGTGAACAATATTTTTTTGAAGGAGAGAACCACATATTAAATGATATTTAATCATTACGTTCGTTGATGTGATAACAATAGATTGAATGAGATACGAAACTTAATTAAAAAATATAAAACAACATACATGTCCGTATTTTTTTTAACGTAACTCGTATCAATTATAAAAATACAATCTCTTTTACTATTAAGGTATTCATAAATAATTGCATAATAATACATATATAAAAGGATGAACCATATCATGATAGTCTTAATGATCATTCTTAATTATTTCATGAAACCATTTTCTTGTTTGTTGATATTCTACGTTTGTAGAAATTGTTGAACAACTATTTCAATAGTTGTTTTGCCAACTTTTACCCTATATACATGTGTTTAAAATAATTAGTCCACAACCATTCAAATAATGAGAAACACATAAGACAAATTTTAATTAATTTAACTTATTAATTCTAAATAATATAAAAATAAAAAAATACATATATTTTGGTGACATAACTTAACCATAATCTAAGAAAATACAATATTTCTTTATTTATTTTCGTATCTATAAATTTTATTATTGTTTAATTTTATGTTGGTTTAAACAATTTTGGTAATATATATATATATATGATATATGACTTATGTGATTTTATATAGTATTATAATTTCTATGTAATAATTATGTGTTATTTTATTAGTGTATAGTTTGTATTCAATTTAGTTATTATATTTTATTTTACATTTAATACTTGAAAGTCTATTTTGTTTTGTTGTGGTTATAAACATATTTTTATGAGTGGAGTGTGATATTTATTTTTTGAAAAATGGTTTAGAAAAATTATATGATACATATTATAATATTAAAACTTTGAGTTATTTATAGAAAAATACTACATTTTTATATTATTTTAAGTGATTAGTTTGGTTTTGATTGTGATGTAAGAAGCAAAATCTTAATTTTTATATATAATTTTAATAATATACACATTATAAAAATAATTAATTCTTGAAAAGAATAGAAAGTATTTGTTTAATGAAATTACCATACCTTAAAATAAAATATAAAAATTTATTAACATAAAATAGATCAATCTATCATAAATTTAAAGATTATATTACTATAATTAACATTAACATAAAATACAATATATATGATGAAATTATCAATATAACCTTGAATTTTTAATTTAAACTAAACCCTTGACTTTTTTTTACCTCTTCTCTTTTACATCTGACGCCTCCCTCCCTTGTTACCATTTTTCTCTTCATCCATTTTTCTTTGTCATCTACGCCTTCTTGTTGCTTCCCACATCGTCTCATCGCCTTCCCCGTCGTTTCACCTTGCTTCCCTCGTCGATATGCCACTGCCTACTTCTCTAGAATCGCATCGATGATATGTCGTTGCCTTCACATGCATAGACCTTATTGTCGCTTCCCACATCTTCTGGTCCCCTCGCTCTTCGTCTCGTTAATCGCTGTCATGTGTTTTGAATTTTTCTGGTTGATTTATGGGGATGCTATAGAAAACAATTGATTCAAATGTGAGTTAGATATTTAAACAAACATTTGGTGTTCAAATTGTTAATTAAGTAATTTGAATAACGTTTCTTCAATGGAATCAGATGGCATGTTCAGGCGAAGCAGAAGCTAAACTCTCTAAACTGTTTCCCACGACAACTATTAGAAAAGAGCTCCGATGAAACGATGTCATACTCATCTCAAGCCATTCTTGTGTCGGAGATGTCATTCCTGAAGCACATTGGCGATGCTTGTGAAACAACGGAGGAAGGGAAGTTATTTGACACTGAGTTCAAGTGCGATTTGGCAACGTGGAGAAGGCGAAAGAAAATCTAAAGACAGTGGCAAACTAAGACGAAAGAGCGATGTCCAAGAGATGATGTTGTCGTGGAATACATCGTAGACATTGTTGTTGCAGTCTGATCTTGGCGTGAAGAAGCCTGTACCACAGGAGGTGGAGAATCGTGGGACAACAACGAGTCGGAAGGCAAATGGAGGAAACATAGCAATTTCGTAGTCGACCCACATAAATTGGTCGCTGAGGTCGAGCTTCACCGGTATGCGAGAGTTGTGTGGGTTGATGATGGCTAGTTATTTAGAGAAACCCAAAGATTAACGATTCAGTTATCTATATTTGAAAGTAACTGAAATTCATTAAGTTTGTATTAATTTTGTATTAGTGTACATTGACAACTATATAATATCAAAACAGACGTTTAATATATACAATAAATATTTTGAAATTTTGAAATAAAAATTTTTAAATAATTATGTTGAAATCAGAAAATTATTATATATATATATATATATTTTTTACTTATTAGTTGTTATAATAAGTTTTTTTTAATATATTGGTTTATATTAATACATTATAACACCATAGGATTTAAATTAACATTTAATAATAATAATAATAATAATAATAATAATAATAATAATAATAATAATAATATAACATACCATTCATATTATAACATCTGGTATAATAAAATTTTAATATGGCATTTAACATTAATAATAATAATAGTATATGACATACAATTCATATTATAAAATTTTATATAAAATGATTAACATCATACTACTTAAATTGACATTTAGTTAACTAGCAACATCTAATAAAAACATTTATCTCATATTTTTAAGGATATGTTTCATATGTTTGACCTATTAAATCAATTTTTTATTATTAAAAAAGCAAGAAATTGGACTAATACATCATCTTTAGACAATTTTTTTGTTATGTTTTTAACTTTAAAATCTATAACTTCTCCATAACATGTATAGTTAGTCATTTGGAAACATCTAGTGAATGATGTACTATATGACTAAAAGACTTACTTACATTTATCTATCGGAAAAAAAATATCTTATTTCATTTTCTAAATCTTAACTTAAACTCACAACAAATAAAATATAGCGTTTTCACTACTAAAAATATTGGATTTTTAGATAGCAAAATTCGTCCTTAATTCGTTTAGAAAACTATTTCCGAATGTTTTTTATTGATTTTGTCTGTCCGTAATTCAACATCGGTAATTAATATCCGCCTTACATTCGTCCAAAATTCCAAACGGTAAAATCCTTTCGAAAATATTCCACAATTATTTTTTCAGAAATAAAAAAATGAGGATTAAAAGAAATCCATTTGCAAATTACGGACGGACAAAAATTCGTCCGGAATTTAGGAACGTATCAAAATACGTCCGAAAATGCCTTCTCTATATTAAAATTTTTAGTAATGTTTGATCAACATTAAACATGTATAAAATTATTCTAATATAGACAAGTTAGTTTACTTTGGCAGGAATTAGCTCATGATCTACCATCAACACAAAAAATTGAAATCATTATTAACACATGAACCAAATAAAACATTTATTTGGAAAATATTATTGACCGCTATAAGATCAAGGAGTGATATTGTCTTGAATTTCACATAAAGTAAATTGCATAATTATTAATGTAAGGAGGATGAATAACATATTGAAAATTTAAAGTACCTATAGATGTCAATAGGAAGACTCAATATGTTCTATTAAACTCGACACAAAATTTATGAAACCAACCAAAGCACCAAATTTATAATTTGGAATGAAGCTTTGATTATACATAAATATTGTTTTGAAGTGCTACATAAACCGTAAATATTTTAGGGGTTTAAGAGATCATATATTGTGAACGAAAGCTTTAGGTGGTTAAACCACATATTTGAAGCTAATTTATGTGATAATTTACAAGTAGTACCAAAAGAAGAAGAAAATTAACATTTTTGTGCTTCTATAAATTTATAGTACATTTAAAGTCAGAGTTTTAAGTTAACTAAAGACATTTATTTAACTATGAATTCCATCAATTATATCAATGACATAACAGAATTTTTCAAAAAAAGGTATTCAAATTAAGAAATGAAAAACACACGGAACCAAATTATGGACAATGTCTCATAACATATCACTAGAATTTCTAATCATGAACAATGGAAATTCAATTCAATCAATTGTCAATAATTTGTTCAAATATTTACAAATTCATTAAATTGATATATCATTTTTCTAGGAACAAGATATTTTATATCCTATAAATGAAATAGTCGATGAAATGAATGTAGTACTACTTATGACACCCTAAAATACAAAGGAATATCTAAACTCAAACACCTTATATATATATATATATATATCATATTGTAATAGCCATTTAAAAAATGAATTATACAATACAATAATGAATTGTTGAATGTCATTAAATATTAGGAATTCGTAACCAATGCCTATGATTATAAAAATACAAATGTCCATAATGTTAGTGAAAATATTGATCAAAAACTAGAATTATATAATGGTACAAGACCTCAAAATGACACAGTTTGAATACATCATTGAAGGAACAATAAAAAAACAAATACTCTAACAAATTGTATTGCCAAAATCACCACTAATATTTACTAATACATCACTACCTTTTCCGGCTTAAACAAAAACAACTTTCAATTCTTTCTTGGTTTACAATAATAATAAATAAAACTCAAAGAAAAAGTTTTAAATATGTTGGACTATATTTACCATGTATAGTATTAATGCAAAACTATTATATATAGCCTTATCAAGATAACGAGCAAAAGTGGATTAAAAGTAATTATTCTTGATGAAGATAATAATAACACAACAAATGTTATCTTTAAAGAGATTTTCCATGATCTGTAACTATTACAAAATTCTCATGCATAATGCGTAAATATACTAGTATATATATCTTAACATATACGAAAAAACAAATCGATGTGAATAATATCCAAATGACATGACACATTATCAACCGCTGCTACAATGTAGTTGGTGTGTTAGATGCTTACTTACTGTTTGATTGTGTCCCATGTGTCAACGGATCGTTAGATTTTGAGTCAAATTCTTTTACATTTCGGATAAGATAATCTTAGGTTTTTAATGGGCATGCATTGAGTCCAACATATAAATCAAATGGACATATGTATTACGAATGATGATTTTTTCTACTTAAATATATAACAAAAGTTGGCTTGGAAAAATATTTGTCTATTACTAAGTGAAGAATGCAAGTTGGTGGCGTGCCATAATGATATATTTGCTCGTTGATGCGACATCTCATTTTCACTCTATTCTTTGTTAGATCATTTCACTTTCACTCTTTTGTTTTATGTTTTCTTGGAATTTTGAAAGATTTTAGTCTACCTAGTTTCTTTTTACATATTTTTGTGTTTATCCATAATCATAAATATTAACCACAGATTTTTTTCTCCCCTCTCATATTGACACGTTACCATAGGAGAAAAAATCCCCTCAGTCTTTTTTTCACATTTATCTTCTTTTCATGTTTATCCCCTTTAACCTTTCATCTTCATTCCTTGGTCTCTTCATCTTTATCTTTCACTCCTCTGATTTAATGCGGCCCGCATTAAAAATTCCTCTTCAAATTCATTGTACTTGTGACGAAATAATCTTCCTAAGAAATGGCAGAAATTCTTCATCTTCACTGATACGACTGAAGAGGAGGGAGCAACGGGAAACCATCGGTCGATTAACCCAAGTGGATACAGGCGCCGGTACATTCGCCGATGATGGCTTTCCAAAGCCCGCTTCAACAATTCCGAAGGTAATACGTTGACCGATATAACTTATTCCCTTCAATTTTCATCATCGGATTCTTCTTCCTCTTCAATGGTCCGACGAAACAATGGGGAGCAATGGGAGACCATCGGCCAATTCACCCAAACGGATACATTCGAAGTAGTTCTTTGAATCCTTAGATTCTTCTTCCCTTTCACAGACCGTCGAAACAGAAGGGAGCAACGGGAGACCATCGGTATACATTCGCCGACGCTGGCTTTCCAGAGACCGCTTCGATAATTTCGGCTGATTAACCCTAGCGGATACCCGTTTCGGTGAATGTATCTGCTTAGGTGAATTGGCCGATGGTCTCCCGCTGTTGGACCCATGGATCTCTACCGAAAGTCTCCCGTTGCTTCAACCCCTTCCCTTCTCCACTAAGGTCTGAAGGCTCTTCTTTTTCAGAACGGGGAGCAGGGGTTTATCGGCTCTCTGTGTTTACGTCTTCGCCTCCTTTTCCATCGAGTTACAGAGGTACATAAGATTCCCTTGCTGATTTGATTAGTTTTCTTGATTGAATGTTGCAGTCTTGAACATGGCAATAACCCTAGAAGGTTCACCTCCCATTGGTGCACAACAAAACAGAGTGGAATCTCAATCAAGAACGATACTAGAAACACTCTATATATTGAAGATCTAACTAGCATCTCTGCACCCTTGAATGACGGTGATACTATATATTGAAGATCTAACTAGAATCTTATATTGAAGATCTAACTAGAATCTTATAAATAGATGACACATTATAATGCATTTAAACTAAGTTATAATGAATCGGGAGTGTCTTTTCTTTGCTATTTGCTATTTCTTGAGATTTATCTACCGAACTCTTGGATAGATTCTGAGTGTTTACCGACTTATCGACACTATATCACAAGAGTCTGGGATTTTCTAATCGGGTTGTAGTTGGGACTAAGACGTATTTTTTTAGGAGATATAATTCTAGATTTTGTTAGAGGGTTCAGTCCATTTCCACTCATCTAACAAAAGAACATCGTCTATATTCATATCATGATGCTTATCCATATGGTAAAGATCTATTCCAATTATAGTGTTTTTTCTCCTCTTGTGCACCACCTACCGAGAAAAGGAAACAAGGATGTTTTATTTTCTCATTTCCTTGTGTCATCCACTCCTTATGGAAATGTGAGAGTTTTCTTTTATCATTTAGGCATTATATATTTTTAGTGTTTTCTTTTGTAACTAGTTTATTTTAATACTATTTTCATTTATCATTTGTACCATACTGTAAATTGGTAATATCCTACCTATATATACATGTAATGGACGAAAATAATATGCAATACTAAGCTCGTAAGTAAATTAGTTATTCTTATATTCTCTTTTGCATTTGCTCCTTTATTTTGTTGTTAATCTCTTATAACCTTTCTCTAGTCTTAGTTTTTTTATATTAAAGCCTATTTACGAATAAATTAGGTTCTTAATTCGTTTCCATTCATTTTTTTTCTTTCTCTAAGTTATGTGTCTTCCTAAGAAGGAGAATGTCGAACCTTGTGAAGGCAATATCTCAATTGCGTTCAATGGTGATAATTACCTTCTATTGTTCTAGGTCGCCAAATTTAACCTCAGGATTTGAGGTTTGTTGAATTATGTGGTGAGTCAGCCACAATCTTCATCAAAGACAAATAGGAAGGATGTGGAAAGTGATGACATCGTAGATCGTCAAGCCATGGAACTCTTGTGCTTGTGCAAAATTCACTAGCTCTCATATTGTGAGTGCACACCTCTTATAGAATGAATTAAAGGAGACAACAACTCCAACCTAACCCTTATTTTTTAGATAAAAAAGGAGTTAAGCATTCTTCAGTGAGATAAAAATCCCTTCAACAACCATCTTGAGGACTTCAAAAATCTCTGCTCAGGGAGCTTCATCCTCTCACCACTTATCCTAAAAAGATAGTTCACAAAAACAATTGAAACTTTTGATAAATCCTACATTGGATTCATCAATGTTATCCTTTAGGGGTGGGTACGCGTCGGGTGTCCAAATTTTTGGGATACCCAAACCCGAATTTGAACGGATAGTATATTTTGCACCCAAACTCAAACTCGTGAACACTGGTACCCGAAACTCGGGATACTTGAAAATTAAATCAAATACCCGTGGGTATCGAAACCGAATTTAATATTAAAATTTTTATAAAATTCACATTTTCAAGTCACAGTTACAGATCTAAAACAATTACAAATATAATTTCATATGATTTCAAAATCACAAATACAAATCTAACATCTAATCAACCTACCAATCTATACAATATTTGTGAACAATAGAGAAAAATTAAAAAGGATTTGGGCTCATGGTATTTATTTTAACAAACGCAGAGATGACAAAGGCACACATGACAACGATAAGGACGTCGAAGGAAGGGATGATGAAGGCACACACGACAATGGCAAGAATGATGAAGGCACACACGACAATGGCAAGGATGATGAAGGAAGGGATGACGACAGTAGAGAGTGTGACAACAGGGACGACAACAGTGACAATAGGGACGACGATGAGATGGACGTTGATGGAAAGGAAGAGGGTGGAGAACTTGGGAGAGAGTAGAGAACTTTGGGGGGGGAGAGGCGTGAGATGAGAGAAAAAGGCTCCTAGAAACTTAAGGAAGGGAAGGAAATAAACTTCTTAACCCAATGGCATTTTTTTAAATTTTATAAATACATATGGATGTTTTGATAATTTTATATATAACCTCGTGTATCCGTTAGTACCCATCTTTAAGAATGAAAAATCCGAACCCGTGGATAATGAGATTTATTACCCGAATCCGAACCCAAATATGCGGATTCGAATAATTTTATGTGAGTTTGGAATGAATTTCGGATCGCAACGGATTTCTCGGATAATCTGCTCAGCCGAATATCCTTTGTTAGAATCCTTTTTCGCCATGCAAAGAAATTGACATGCAAATTTAGAAAAAGGAAAGGATGCTAATAAATCATCAAGCCACGGATTAACCTTGATCCAACCTGCACAATTTTAGTCGGTCTATAAATTAGTTCATATATGTTATGGATCAATCCGCATACTAGATTAAAATTAAATATTTATTATATACATACACGAATATTTATACGAAAAATGGCACTAAAATCTTCGAAACCTCCTTGAACTAGATAGCATATATCAAACTCCTTTAACCAAGGAAATATTGTGGCATCAAACATGTCATATGCCATATAAAGTCAACAAAAAAAATCTTCACCACGTCAATGTCACGTACGCATCACATAAAAAATGAACATTAAATAATCTGTCAATCCGATCTAACATATGAAACTTTCGAAAAATCTAAAAATAATTCACGGTGGTCTAAAAAATTTTTGGTCTAGGAAATTTGATATACAAAGTGCAATTCAAATAGTCTTAGAAAAATGCAATCCTAAAATGTAATTCGATACGATGTATGCTTTAAATTTTTATGCCCATAACATGGATATAAACCAATATAATATAAACAACTCTGTGAAAGAAAAAAAATAATAGAGGAAAACATCTTTTTGCTATCCCGCGCAACCTTGTAACAAAATTCGTCATCGTACTTCCAATTGCTGTCTGTCTGTCTCTCTCCGCATCAAATTCCCCGATCCCCACTCCTGATTCGTACCCGAATCTCGCCGGCGCCTATCTGGGCTCGGGGATAGTCAACCAGAGACCGGACCCTTTCAGCAATGGCGGAACCCAAGGTTACGAGTGGCGGTTCCACTATCGGAGAATCGTCGAAGGCCACGCCGAATCTCGTTACCGCCGGTGAACGGCAATTGCTCACTGTGGATCTCCGGCCTGGAGAGACGACGTACGTTTCGTGGAAGAAGCTCATGAAGGAGGCGAGCAAGGTCAATGGCTCCTCTGCGTCGGTACCCGACCCTCCTTCAAACGCTAACCCTAATCTTGAGTCTCGCTTAGCTCCGGTGAGTTTTAGATGTGGTATGCATGTGTACATATACGTAGACTTTTGGGAATTTTTCTCCGTTTGGTGTTTGTTTCTCTCTGTCGGGTCAATTTGTTGCTTTTGTATCTGGGAACTGTAGTTTCTATCGAGTAGCTGTTAGGGTTTTACCTGGGTGAATTTGATTGTCCATCGGATTTTTTTTTTGTTTGGTTTCTGCTAAGGTGCTGATCGGATACATGGATGTGAGGATAGAATGAATTGTGCTGTCGTTGATCTTTTGACTTTAGGTTTGCTACTAGGGTTTTGACAATTTTGTAACTGACCAAAGGATTAGAAAAGCAGTATGCTCGTTCTTTTTCTTTTTTTCACTATTATTTCTTGTAAGTTGAACTGGTAGTGTTTTTCTGTGGGTGTACACTTGCTCGGTCATAAAAGTTGAGGTTTGATAGATGGTGCAGTCAGCTGTTATAGCTACATTGTTACAGCCTCTTCGTTGATAATGTGAATATGCCATCAATCACTATAGTTAATCTAAAAAGACATACCGTACCACTGACAGGCTACAGTTGTATGAGTGAAGATTATAGTTTTTATTGTTTTTATAGCCATCCCTTATCACATGAAAATTGGGCAACCTTAAGCACAAGGCGGTGTACCTTTTACCTTTGACAAAGATATAAGATGGTTTTACGGATTCTTTGCTTTCTGTTCTTTATTTGTTACAATTTAGGCCAATCGTATTGTTCAACTATATTACTATATCCATCTCAGGGGCACCCAGCAGAAAGTGAAAAGGTTGACCAACCTAATCGTTTTAGCGCTGTTATTGAGAAGATTGAGAGACTTTATATGGTATGCTGCCCTTATTGGTATTTCTGTTTGTTGAAACTGAGAAATTGTTATACACAAAATATGTGTCATCATGGCATTGATAGATTGCTGATTAGTGTATACTTACATGAGAAAGCTAATTCTCAGGGAAAAGATAGCAGTGATGGGGAAGAGTTAGATAGTTCCCCGGATGATGATGAGTATGATACCGAGGATTCGTTTATCGATGATGCTGAACTGGTTAGTCCAGATGTCTTTCATATATTATTTTATTTATCTTAACATGACATTAGTTTCTTGACAGCAGAGACATCATATCTTTGTTTTTTTCTGAGCCACTCCCTCGCAGGATGAGTATTTTGAAGTTGATAATTCAGCAGTTAAACATGATGGGTTTTTTGTCAACAGGGGAAAATTGGAGCGGATGTGAGTTTTCTTTTGTTCTTTTTGTTGCATGTTGCCGCATAACTCTGCCGTGGTTTATCTCTTGTCATTTACTGAGGTCTTGTGGAGATTGATAATAAGAAGGATATTGTCAAAACCTTTCAGTGAACTCTTGTATTTTGGTCTATTTCCATGTCATTAATTCCCAATTACATGTCTTTAAAACAAGATCAAGTCAGAGAGCTATTTTTTCTTCTCCACTTCTGTCGTACTCTGCTCTTACAAGTGTAGGAACGTTAGATCCTGTACTCTTGGTAATGTAACTTCTGCTATTAATTTGTATGCCAAAAACAATGAAATCGAATTTCCCAATGAATGATGTGTTATGTCCATTTATTCTGATTTATGATAGGATAGAGAGTTGCTTATTTTCTCCTATCGCAGTTTAACTTATTCCCGTACCTTTTTCCAGCAGTGAACCCTCTACAACCTCTAACCAGCAATTAAAGAAAAGGCAAAGGAAGGAGTCAGCAAAACCTTGTGGTGATGTTGCTGATGTGTCCATTAAAAAAGCAAAGGTGGCTAAGATGGCTGGGGGAAAGGTAACACTTTTGTGTCAAACGAAATTTTTGAATGATTTCCAGAGCTCAAGTATGATGGCTGAATATGTGTATGTGAAAGTCCAGGATAGATCAAATGCTTCAGGACAATCATCGAAGAAAAAGTCTAAGGATTCAAAGACAGCACAAGATTCTTTTTCATCTTTCAGAGTCCCAAGTGTCAATGCGTTGTTATCATTAGAAGATGCTAAGTCTTCTGATAAAATAAATCATCAGCTGAAAAATGCGGCAATTCAGAAGTCGAAGGAAGTTGGATCTTCTGAAGCACTTCATCAGAAAAATGAAAGTGCTCACCAACAGTCCAAGTCCATGCCTGGAAAATCTCCACATAATGTTTTGTCAGAAGCATCAGGTCCTAAGAAAGAAAAGAATGGTATGCATGACCTGGCAAAACCATCAGGAAGCAGACAACCTATTCAAAAGGCTGTAAGTATTTTCTAACTATCTTAAGTAAATAAAAAATCCCTCAATTTCGTTCAGGGATTGTAGAGGAAACATGTATATGGATATCTGTTGTCTTGATGTCTCTAAAAATGATATATTATAATCACAAAGATATTTAGGATGCAGTAAGAAAAGTTAGATATCACATATTATCTCTCATGTATGTGGCTTGCATCCATTTAATGAGTAGTTTTGTTGCTTTTTCTTTTTGCCTGGTATCTGTGTTAATCATCTTGCCTGTCTATTTTTACCTCCCTTGCTTTCTCTTTTCCGCAAATTCTTACATCAAATTTGTCTCTTTGATTCTGCAGAAACCTTTCTCCGCTCAGAAGAACGATAGTTCTAATGTGAGGCCTAGAACTTCATCTCTTGAGAAAGCCATTGGAGAATTGGAGAAGGTAGTTGCAGAATGTGAGTTTCTTTCTCTCTCTCTTAAACACACACATGTATATATGTGATTTGCCTCATGGATAACAACCTAGAATACTATTTTAGCAAATCCTAACTTAAATTATTTTATTTCATGCAGTAAGGCCTGAGAGCCAAGAAGCTGATACCTCGGCCCAGGGAGTTAAGAGGAGATTGCCAAGAGAAATAAAAGTGAGGCTTGCTAAAGTTGCTAGAATAGCGGTAGGAGATCTCATCTATGATTACTGTTCGAGTACTGTTCAAATTGATAGAAATTTGGAAGGTGTGTGAAAGACTGTTCAAATTTTCTTCCTTGAGACAGGCAAAAGAAGGAAAACTTTCAGCAGAGTTAATCAATCACCTTATGAGCATCGTCGGCCACCTAATGCAGCTTAGATCTCTTAAGGTTAAGTTCTCTACCTCCTGGATATTGAAACTTTTATTTAAACATTGTTGTTGGGATTTCTACTAAGGTGTTGAGTTTCTGGCATTCGTTTAAGTTTCAGCTGACCGTTTTCTGAAAGAAACTAACAGGATGATAAGGTTTTTTAGAGCAAGAGCTAAATTTCTTACAGTTAGTAATGCTTATTCTTACAGAGGCACTTGAAAATCATGATTGATGTGAGCATGTCTGTGAATCAAGAGAGAGATGATAAATTCCAACGGATCAAGAAGGAAGTCATTGAGATGATAAAGACACAAGTCCCTTTGATGGAATCTCAGGTTCTCTTTCATCTAATTTATTAGTTGCTTCTTATTTAATTTTCAAAGACTTCTTTGCCCTACCCATGCTTTTACATGAACTTTTCTATTGCATCTGATCATGATGAGTTGAGTTATTCTAGTAATCTTGCACGGAAAAAAATAATTATTATTTGTGTCTGTTTTTGAAATTCCTCATAGAATCATCTGCCTTTTGCGAATTTGTTCCCTTTCATCTGACAGCTGGTTTACCTCTGATGTCATCGAATATCTCTTACATTAGACATTGTTATTTCACAGGCAATTGAACAACAAGCTGGGACATCAAATGATTTTCAGGATGCTGGCTCTGTTAAAAAAGCACCAGTAAAGAAGAAGTTCATCATGGATGCAGCATTGGAAGACAAAATTTGTGATCTATATGATATCTTTGTTGACGTAATGAAAACTTGATTTTGATAACCTTTCATGCCTATTTGAGCCATGATTATATGAGTGTCAACGCCATTTTTTTCTTTTTTGGAATACTAGGGATTGGATGAGGATGCAGGTCCACAGATCAGAAAGCTCTATATAGAGGTAAGTTCTTCTCTATTTCCAACTATTGTAAACTTATAAAGGGTTCTGGTCTATATGCTTCCAAGCCCTGCACATGATTCAGATCACTAGAGCTATAGGCGTTGCGTTTCCCTTAATGCTAATATAATTTCATGAAATGTTGCTTACTTCTTTTCCGGAACCTCCTATTCATGCACCAGTTGGCAGAACTGTGGCCCGACCGGTTAATGGACAATCACATGATCAAGCGTGCCATTTGCCGAGCAAAAGAGAGGCGGAGAGCAGCGTATGAAAATATTGTGGTCTGTGAGAATTTCCCAACTCTAACTTCCTAGCCTCGACATGTTCTTCAATTCTTCTTGATGTCTGTGTGGGTGTTCCATTGATCATGAATTATTCTGATATTCCTCATTTTTCTCTGTTTTGTTCTTCCCTAAATCATCTTGAAGAATGAAGCAAATATGAAAAAGAGGAAGCAATTGGTACAGAGATCGGAGGGGACCGTTCGGCCGGACACATCTGCAGTTGTTCAGCAACAACATAGTGGAGAGAAAAGTACGGTTGATCCGAACACGACTGCTACACCCCTTGTATCTATGCCCAACCAACCTATATCGGACCCCTGCCATGATATATCAAAGCAACAGCATGAGAAGTTAAAGGGACGCGTGGCCTCTAGTGATCCTGCAGAAGAAACAAAGGCGGTCAAGAGAAAAGCAGAGCCAGTTCTGGAAGAGTATCGTCTGTCCTCGGAGAAGCAACTCGTTTTGGCGTTGACACAGCAGCAGCCGCCACCACAGCCACAGACTCAGCTGCAGCTGGTCACGGCTCATAAACCCAATCTGAACCAGTCAAGTTGACATGGCCCCCTTCACTGAAGTTCTGAAAATCTTACAGATTTGTAATTGGTACGGATTTAGCTTTAATTCAGTTTCTGTACCCTTTTTTGTAGTCAAGTTTTTTTTTAAAGGTTTATCTTAAAAAGTTAGTTTTTTTAATCTCTCTACGTAATGTTTTTATTTTGTGCCTAATTTTTATATTTGTAGAATTCTTTTACATTGAAGTTGTTTTCGTCTGAAAAACAAAAAAGGTGTCAAGAGCAATTCCTCTTTTTGTTTTTTTGGTTAATTGTGGGATAAATGTCACTAAAACTAGGATCAAACAAATAATGAATATTTTGTGGATATCCGACTATTTGTATTTGTATTTGTATTTATATTCGGTGAATATCTAAATTTATTATTTGTATTTGTAAATTTAAATATTTGTAAATATGAATATTTGTCGGATATACGGATATCCGTATCTGAACTTAAATTTTTTAAATGCATAAAATATATATAAATTTTAATCAAAAACCAATAATAATCAAATATAATCTAAAACTAAAATTGAAATCGCACAAAATGCAAAGATACATAATATAAATAAAACAAAACACCAAATTTTCATATTTATCTCCACTTCAGTTAGTTAAATTCAATTCCGTGGATTATTCTACGAATATTGTCAATTCACTTAAAAAATAACGAAACAAATTGTTAGATTATAAACAAAAATAAAATCTACAAAAAAATTATATATTTAGTGAGTTGTGTATTTTTGACATATATTGTAATGTCTCTATAACATTATCCAACTCATTTGGATCAAAACCAACATTGAATATAAATTAAATCTTCGATAATATTAGTTATTTTAAAGTATTCGATATTTTAGTCTCCAATCATAAATATATTGCATATTTGTCTATATATTTATATAATAAATGTTTAAATAAGATTAGTAGTGCTTTTATTTTCAATTTGATCATTAAAATCAATTTTGTTATATATGTATCTATATATTAACTAAATTTACTATTTAATACTTACGGATACGAATAGTTCGGATAATTGACTCTGCTATTTGTATTTGTATTTGTGCCGAATATCTGATTTCTAATATTTGTATTTGTATTTGTGTCAACAAATAATTGAATTTTCGGTTCGAATACGAATCGTATACGAATACTTCGAATATTTTATTGGAAAATGTTAAAATCTCAGAACTTAATATCTAATTTAGTCATTAACATTTTAGGTATACATCCGGCCGTTTAAAGGGGTGTAAAAGTTTATGGTTAAATATTTCTATATGTCTATACTATTTATCTAAATGAAATATTTTTTTAATAATGTATATTTTTAAGTGTATTTTTTTCATTTCTTCATTAAGATTTTAATTAATTTTATTATTAGTTTATAATCATGTTATATTGAGTTTGTGCTACGCGTGAGGAGTTTTGTCACAGTAATTATTACAATAATTTATTTATTTATATGATTGAAATAAGAAAATTACTTATAAATAAATATATTTTATTAAATAATTAATTTGAATACAATATTTGATGTTTTGTGGGTTTTTTTATAAAGATATTTTTAGTTTGACTTGCCTTTAAATACATAGTATAATAAGATAAAAAAATATTAATATCATTTTAAATTAAATATTTTGAAAATTTATTAATTTAATAGATTACAACATATTAATGACTTCCCCAAAGTAGATTTTTTCAGTTTTTTAATTATTATTATTGTTATTATTATTATTATATTAATGTCATAGATTAAAGTTGATTTTTTCCTCAGTGAAATCACTGATCTACATTAAATTTTTCTATTATTTTCTCTAAATTTATAACATTAAAAACTAATCAATGTTAAATTTTATTGTTGAAACGGCAAAATATCCAGAAAAAAACAATATATTTTTTCTCATCAGTGCTACTTAACTACTAACTCAATGAGTTTAAGTTACCTTAAAAGGACGCGGGTGCACCTCTCGCTTTTCCAATCTGCATGCATTTTTTCTTCTCCCTCTTCGTCGACAGACTACTTTTCACCCGAATGGCTCCTCCGTAGTTTGAGTATGTGTCTATCACAATAACAAACAAGCGGTTCTTAATCATTATCGCCATATGAGTTTGTTCATCTCTCATCTCTCATAAGGTTGTTATATATACAAATCATCGTTTCACTTTCCACAAATTCTGCAAGAGTAATTACCTTAGGTTGAATGCAATAAAGAGGTTAGTTAGTATGACTATAACAGAGAATGTCATTTTTTCTTTGATTCTTATTACAACAACTTTTTTCATATATTTTCATAGTAAATTTCCAAAAGATATGGTTCTATGTATACATACATGTGTATATATAGATATTTTTAATATTTTATTTTTCAAATTGTTTTAAATACAATATAATGTGACAAGCAACTATATATCAATATGGTACATGTTTGTACATCGACGTGGCATACACATATCACAACGTTAATGTCGATGGTAAACCTGAAAAATAGTTATTGTAGTTCATTTATTATTGCGGAAATAATTTGATAGTTAATATATAATTACGAATAAAATATTTAGTATCCAATTTTTTATTTTAAGACAAGTTCTATTATTATGAGACAAAAAAATATACTTTCACAATTCTTTCACAATTCAATATAAAAAAATTCTCTCGCATAGCACGAATATAATCTAAATAGGGAGGATATAAAAAATGCCCTCTTAGGGCTAAAACACTTCAAAACTACCTTCCTAAATTTGATGAAAAAAAAAATTGGAGAAAAGACATATGTGCCCTTAATGAAAAACACATATAAAGGAGGGAAAGGCAAATATGAGAAGAGGGAAAACGAAAATTGAGAGGAGGGAAACAAAGTAGAGAGCTATTTTCTTTCATTTTCGAGTGTTTCCCTTCTATTTTCGAACGATTTCCTTCAATTTTTGAGTGATTTCTTTCCATTCTCGAGTGATTTCCTTCTATTTTGAGCGGTTTGCAGCAATTTTCGAGCGATTTCCAACAATGTTTCAGTCATTTTCAGTGATTTCCAACGTTTTTAGTGATTTTCCTATGATTTTTTGTGATTTTCGGCGATTTGTATTTTTAGTGATATGATTTTTTGTGATTTTCGGCGATTTGTAGGTGAGTTTCAGCGATTTCGACCGTTTTCCGACGATTTCTGGCCTTTTCCGGTTAGGTGAGTTTCAGCGATTTCGACCGTTTTCCGACGATTTCTGGCCTTTTCCGGCGATTTCTAGCAGTTTCCGGCGATTTCTGGCAGTTTCCGGTGGTCGCACTGGGTCACAGGGTCACAGGGTCGAACTGGGTCGGACTGGGTCGCTGGGTCGTAAGGTCGGCTGGGTCGGACTGGATCGCAGGGTCGTAGGGTCGGTTGGGTCAGTGGGTCGGACTGGGTCGCTGGGTCGCAGGGTCGCAGGGTCACTGGGTCGCAGGGTCAAACTGGTCAAGGGTCGCAGAGTCGTACTGGGTCATTGGGTCGCAGTGTCAAACTGGTTCAAACTGGGTAGAAGGGTCGCAAGGGGTATTTTGGGAATTTTAGCATTTATAAAGGTATTTTTGAAGCGAAAATTTTTTTTTCTAGGGAAGGGTATTTTTGAAGTTTTTTAGCTCTACGAGGGTATTTTTGAAGTTACCCCATCTAGATATCATCTAAATTGACGTTATCATTTAAGATATTCAATTCACATACATATTTTTCTTTAAACAAATTGTTACATTAATTAATCTTCATTTACAATCTTTTTTCCCTTATTTTCGTAATTCATTATAAAATCACAAATATTTTTTTTTTCATAATTCAGAATTATAAGTATCTTTATATTGCTGGAGAAATCGCTTTGGATGGCCATCTAGGTGGTGCCTAGACAATTGACAGAGGGAAGACGCCCCAATTTGGGCAAATTGGCGAACCTAGGTGAAACATGTGCCTAGTTGGTCTGGGAGACCGAGTAAGGGCCCAACGGTCGATGATGCAGTGCAACGCCACATTGAGTTGTTTATTTTTGTTTTTTCCTGATCAAGGAAGACTCTATGTTCGTTTTGTTCAGGTAATTGAGAAATAAAATCTAACCGAACAACGAAATCGCCTTCACAAACCCTTGTCTTCATCCTCGCCGAACCCTCGTCTTTGCCTCATCACCAGCTCTCGCCTCTATATTCGCTCCGCCACCAGCTTGCACCTATTTCTTTGCCACGCTAGCTATCGTCCATGTCTTTGCCTCGCTGTTAGCTCTCACCCCTGTCTTCGTCGCCATTCACTACTAGAAAATCAAGAATTCTGGACGACCAAATTTGTCCAGAAATGTGTTTAAGGAAGGTTTTTTAGGGACGCGACCCGTTCGAATGAGCACCCATAAACGCAATTCGTCCACAAACCGTCAGTAATTTCGGAATGAAGAAGTAGTTCATAAAACGTCTGCAAATCTGGAAGAACTAGAACCTCTGCCAACGGTCGAAAAAAAGACCGAATTACGAACGACTAACTTGTTGAAAAACCATCAATTTTTTTGTCGTAAAATATTTCGGACAGGGTCACGACCATCCACGTAGATTGTGGATGGGTCGTGACCGTCTACAATATTCCTAGTCAGGTCGCGACCCATTCACAATTTTTTCAGACGATCGCGCCTCGTTCGTAATTACGAAGGAATTCCAGACGATCTTCCCGTTCGTAAATTTTCGGACGGATTACGAATAGATTCTTTTATCAGTCCATAATCCATCTAAGAATTTCTAGATGATATCGACCGCCTAGAAATTTTGTTTGAAATCACAATTTTCTTGTAGTGATCTACGCTTTGTTTCGGTGAGGAACAACGATATATATGTATATACGATATTGTCTTATATGTATATGTTGTGTATGATTATATAGTGTAGCAATGTTAGTTTGTGATATATATGTATAATATACATTGTATATTTTTATTTTATGATTGTAATTTTTTATATATTGCTAGTGATTATATGGTTAGCAATCTCTTATTGGATATGTTTTGATTGTTAGATAATGAAATCTTCTTCAGCTTCAAATTCTATCTCTTCGTTACAAATCAAACATCAAATTTACAAAGAGAATCAAATGATGTTGGATGATAATTTGATATGTTAGTCAATAGAAATAATTTAGACAAAATTAATGCAAGTTATGTCGAAAGATTATTTCTGGTGGAGTTTATTTACTGGAACAACATGTAGAAAACAATGCAAAAAAAAAGTTTGTATGTCCTAAAGCAACAAGTGAGCAACGAGAAAAGTATAGGCTAACAATCAAGGAAGCACAAGAAAAAAAAAATCAATCTCTATTGAATTTGAATATCTCTGTAACAATTGATGATCAAAATAACGAAAAAGAGTTGGATATTGAAGGGTTAAAGAAAAAGAAATCTCATTTATTTAGTATTATAGATATATATACTTTGTGTAATTTGGAATCTCCAACAAATTTAGGATCGATATTAAGACAACAAATTTTCAAGTTGTATTTGTTAAAGAGAGGTTGAAAAAGGTTTATGAATATATTATTAGATGTATTTACACTCATGGTGTTGCTTTTAATATGATTAATAATGATGAGTTCAAGATGTTGGTTGAAGCAATTGGATTATGTAGATCCAGTGTTGCACCACCAAGTCAATTGTGAGGCCTAAGACCAATTATTATGATATATATATATATATATAACTAGGGTTATTGAAAGGAGATAAAAGCATAAGAATGACTGCACGGTCGAGAGAATAAAAAGGATAAGAAAGAAAAAAAGAAAAGGAGAGAAAAAAAAATTAAGAAGGATCCATCAATTTTTCGCCGTGTTTTCGTGGGTAAATTCTAATCGAGATTATGGTAAATATCTAAACATCTTTTTGTGATTATTTCTTCAATTTGAAGATTTATATTATGGACATTGATAAATTGAATGGATATGTAATAGGAAAAAATTGATTTAAGATATTACTAGTGATATCATCAATAATCGTCAAGTCATCGTGGAAAATTAAGGTGATGATCTTTCTCCAACCTAATTTTTCTTTTGTTGTTGATTTATGTAAGAGATTCTATATTTAAAACGAGGTATGATCACAATAGGATTTCTAGGATCAAAATGGAAAAAGTAATACATTACAAGTAAGGATTGGATTAAACCTTAGAATTGTCGTATGAAAATTGATGACACGTATATGAGTTGTATAAGTGATTAGAGATGATCTAGAGAATTGATGTTTGACCAAGTGTTAGGGTCGGAGAACGTTGATATTTTGGGTTCGATGTTAAGGCCGAGTGAACATCTTGTCTGGTGTGCTCGATCGAATGATTTCACACTCGAACTTTTGGAAGAAGGCATGTGCAAATGTGTCGGTGAGAGTTATCATGTGAGGAGTATCAGGTTGACGACGTTAGTATTGCGACATTTGGATCAGGGCCGGCGTCATACCATGCTAGGGTTGTGGTAACATTTCGAAAGACGAAACGCTGTAGTTTGTCAGATCAGTGGATCTACAAGGGTCGTACCATATTGAGGTTGTGGTAACCTTTCGAGCGATGGAACATTGTATTGTACTAATTGTTGGGGTACGTTGTGACCTTGCGAGATCTTCAATATGCCGGGATCCTTTGGACATTGCGAGCGTATGTCCGAGATAGAGTCGTGTAAATTTCGTGAGTTATGATCCAATATGGTAGTAGTCTTAGACTTTGGATACTTAGTCGGATTGGGTAGAGTTGTTTGTATATCTTTAATATGATGATAGATCGTTATTTTACAGTTATTTAGTTAAGGGTGAAGGAAATACGTGGCATATAGTACGTACATGTATTGGTCTCACTGAGTGCGTATTTCATATGCACCCTATTTGTGGATTGTCGTGGATAGATAAGATATGGCGAGAAAAGAAAAGCAATGAGGTTGAGTAGTAGCATCAAAACTCACAATAGACTGATGGAGAGGCGTGCAAGAGGTTGTTTTATTTTGCATTTCGTACTTATTTTATTACTTATCATGACTATGATTTTTACGTATTTTATTTGCTATATGGTTCGGATAATTTTTATTTCGAAATAAAACATTTATTTTGTTTTATAAATGTGTTTGAGCGATTAAATATGTAGCTATCTCTTAGGAGTGATGGCAAACACTCCTAGTTCTGAGGTAGTTCCCGGATGGGGGTGTTACATCAATACAAACCAAGAGGGTCATTATTGAATTCTGAGATCGAAATAATGAAAGGTCTAGTTAAGGAACAAGAAAAAGAGTGAAGTTTGAATAGATGCTCGGTTATGACGAATGTTTGGATAGATAGAATAGTATTATGAATTCGTGCATCAATTGTATAAAAAGTACGTCATTCCTTACTTATAAAGATTGTTCAAGTGGAGCATATACGGGACAATACATATTTAAATATATGAAAAAATGCATTTAAAAAGTTGGTCGAAAGAAAATTGAAGCACGCCCTCGATTCGCCTACTTAGCTCGACTCAATTTGTCGTCGTCACCTCACCGCTCGCATCTCCTCGCCCAACAGACACCTTGTGTTCCCTAGCCACCCTGGCTGAACTTAGATATCTTCTTCACCTTCCCCTTAGTCGTGGCAACTTCCATAGTTGGACTCGACGTCACTTTCCAATGTGATAACAGATGGGCGTTGATCGCCCAAAAAATCGAAAGAATATATGTTTTTCTGCTTTATAAAGAAAAAAATAATAAAATAGAAAACGTTAATAGAGAATATGAGTCGAATATATTTATTCATAAGAAATAAATTTAAAAAATGGAAAAAAAAGAAATGAAAAAAAAGGAAAAAACGGAAAAGAGAAATAACAAAACAACCGAAAATGTGATTATAATTATTTTCTTTAATTGAATTCTCTAAATAATTGTAGCCTCCATTTACAAACATCATGGATAATAAAAACTAAAAGATCATTATTTTTGCATTAATACAAATAAATCAAAACATTAAAATTAACAAAAATGTGAATAATAAAAATTTTAGATTAGATTTAAATTTTTTTTACGGGAGTGGTACTTGTGAGAACAACATTTACACCAATTTATATACATATGATTTTGACTAATATAAACACAATATAAATATCGACTATAAACACTCCCAAACACCACAAGATACGTAGGCGCCCGACTAGTTTTCAACACTTCCAGGCACATTGGTATTGGCATGGCTATATTAGGAGTGAAACAATGCGTCATAAAAAGTATAAAGACCCTGCAATAATACGTGATTAAGATCTTAAGCTGGCGATTAATGGAAATTAAGTACGCGTCTAACTTTGCTCCCATTTGAAACACTTGCCTCCTAATCCCGCCGATTCACGACGCTTCCACGAAGTCCCTTTGCTCTCTATCCCAGCTTCGACTACACAAATTTTCTTCTGCGGCTTCTAGGGTTTCGAACTTTCTCCACGAATCTTCCAGAAGTTTGGGGAGAGAGTGTGTAGCTTTCTTTTCGGGAGCAAATGAAGACGACCCAGCTGTTCAAGGGTGCGAATGTGTTCATGTCGCGGAATCTGGTTCCGCCGGAGGTTTTCGATGCACTTCTCGACGCTCTCGGTCCCGATGATTTTCACGTCATCGCGTCTCCTGATCATGTTAGCTATTTCTTCTTAGCTTCAATATGCCTCTGGGTTGTGAACATCTACTCCCATTTTTCTCGAATTACATGAGTATTCTGGGTTTTGCAGGAGAAATTCGAGGATCTGAGAGCGAAGGGCTGCAATTTGATTGGTGAGATTTCCCGTATATAAGTTAAACCGAGTTTTCTGCCATTATGTTACTGCCATGGGTTGCTTCCGTACAAATAGAGTTAAGCTTGGTATTTGGGATTTGACGATGTATGTCAAGCTCTTTTGTCTTTTCTTGGGGTTCTATAGCTGAAGTTGAGATTGTGGTTAACTTGATTAACACTTTATGGTGGAAACTAATTTTTTTTGTTTAGATACGTAAACTATGGAATCTTGTTTCTTTTTACTCTCGTGCTCTTGGTCTTGATTTGTGTATTATGAGAGGAATCACAGATCGGGAATAAAGATTATATGAAATGATGACCTTTTGTTCCCATGGCTGTTCTGAAATAATTGCCGAGTTTATTGTGGGATAGGTCCCCAGTGTGTACTATCCTGTGCAAAAGAGAACAGACCGCTGCCCAAAGGAGGATTCACTTGTTGCCTAGCAATGGATGGTTTAAAAGTTCTTGCTTCTGGTTTTCAGATGGATGAGAAGGTACTTTGTTTCTTTTGACTATGCTAAAGGATAACTGATATCGTTTAAGCAAACTTGAACCATCTAAGTCTCTGTTTCCAGGAAAAGCATGTTACTCAGTGTTGTCTGCTGAACTAACTTTTACCAGAATTAGGTTATGCATATGGAGTATTGTTGAATACACGGTTTTTCTTTTGCCTCTCATTGACAATAAGACAATTCTCGAGATTATATGGTCTTGTGTATCTAGTTGTCTTTTTTTGTTTACAAGACCAAGCTTTCTTTATTGCCTATTTCCAATTTCTATTGTATAAGAAGAATAGGAATATTAAAAATGAAATGCATAGGCAGCATTTTTTCAATCACATTTGTTGGGCATGTTGCATTTTCGAAACTGCCCTGATAGGACTATTCCCTATACCTGGTTGCTTGCAACTATTTTCAGGTCAAGATTGGTAAGTTGGTTACAGCCATGGGGGGACTTTTGCTTGCCAAAGCATCTTCGGATGTCAACTTCGTTGTTGTGAAGAATGTCTTGGCTGCCAAGTACAAGGTCTATTGCTCAAAGATTGTGATCCATATTCTTTTAGCTTCTAAAGGTTCACATCTCTAGATGATCACTGGATTCTTATTTATATATCCCCTGCTATATTAACATTTTTATACCGACACTTCATTTTCTTCCATTCATTTGTGTATTATTGCTCTTAATATTGCCCTGCTCATGTAAGTTTCTACTACCTGGATAAGCATTGATGAAAAAGACAGAACTGATCATACTTAATCCTCTAACTAGACAGTTAGATCGTGTTTTGTAGAAGTGTTTACCTTTCTGATTGACTTTTTATTTGTCCAGCTCTAATTTATGCAAATATGATAACATGAAGAAGCTTCAAGCAAAAGGGATACTGTAAAATTCTCACTTCAGTGAGGGCTAACTGTTCTCACCCTTGCTGGTGATGGGTTTTGCTTTGTTTATTCTCTGATGGTTGGTTGGTGGTTTTGATAATACTTACCTCTATTTTAGGGGTTCAATTTCCAAATTAAAATAGCACACCATAGTTCTTTGAAAATTAATTTGAGCTTAGAATTGTGGCTTTGATAGTCGTCTTATTAGCTTACGCATTGTAATGTATTCTATGTTGAAGCAGATAGGATTGTTGAGATTTCTTTGGGAAGCTGTTGGAGAACAGTATGTTTGTTTCATTTTGGCAGCTGAATTATTTGTGAGTTTCTTTCACCATGCAGTGGGCTCTGAATATTCAGAAGAAACCAATTGTTACGGTAAATTGGTTACATCAGTGTTGGAATGAGCACCGCGTAGTTCCCCAGGAACCATACAAAGTTCCACCTTTCTCTGGATTGACAATTTGTGTTACAAGAATTCCAGCAGGTTAGAGAATAGGCTAAATTGTTCTTGTGCTATTGAGGTTCATTGTTGATTGCTAATCAATGGTTTACCATCAGATGAGCGCAAGGAAATTGAGAAGCTCATTTCACAAAATGGGGGGAGATATTCTGCTGAATTGACCAAGATCTGTACACATTTGATTGCTGATATATCCTTTTACTTATCATTTCATGAGTCACATGCTGATTTTCTGAATAAAATTAGTCATACTGATAAAAAGCATTTTTCTTAAATCCGAGAGTTATCAAGTTTCTTTTTCAGTTTCGCTAATGTCAGAACCATATGCAACCATGACTATTTTCTGAGTGAGATATGGTGTCCTAGAATTTCTCTTTAAGCCTCATTTGCCCTAAAACCCACTTAATTATTTTGTCTCCATAACATTGGTCTACGCTGCTGAAGGTGACAAATATAAAGTTGCCCGGAAATGGGGCCACATTCATATTATAAGTCGGAAATGGTTTGATCAATCCATTGCTAGGAAAGGTGACATTCGATGCTTTCTGTATCGCTGCATTCTTTTGCAGCAATTTTCTGCATATTGGTTCTGGATTAAGTCAAAATATTGCCTCTCATTCTGATATGTCTTTCTATTATTGTAGCGTGTCTCAATGAGGAGTCATATCCTGTTCACCACGATTCTGCATACTTGATTAAGCGTACAAGAGCTTTTGCGAGCCAGAATGTTCAACAAAAGGTTGTAGGTTATGCAGTATCGACATCTTCTGCTGCTGCAGAATCAGATGTACAAGTTGCTTCTCAGTCTAAAGACTCAGATTTGGAAGCTTCTGTCTCACAGAATGTTTCATCTTCATGTTTGAATCTTATGGGTTTTGTTAAAGGAGATATTGATGGTCCAACTACAGAGCCTCAAGAGAACATTATTGATGGTTGTGTTGCCAAGGACTCAGAATCCGAAGACAATGATGACCTGTACTTGTCGGAGTGTAGAATATTCCTTCTTGGTTTTGGAGATTCTGAATTGCGTAGACTAGTTAACATGGTCCGCAGAGGTGGGGGGTCGCGGTATATGGTGCTTAATGATAAACTGACACACATTGTTGTAGGAAATCCATCAGAGAGGTAAGTCCTGCCGTTGCTCTTTTATTCAATTTTCATTTTTCTTGTGATCGTAATTGGATTATGCTTGGTTGATAAAGAGAAGCATAGTGAGAGTAATCTTATGATCCTTGCATGTATTTTCCATTTCTAGTGAGAAAAGGCAGGCAAGAAGTGTTGCAGCTTCAGGTGTCATTCAAGTAGTCACTACAAGTTGGCTTGAGGATTGTTATCGTGGGAGAAAAGAAATACTTTTCCATCAAAAGTATACTGCTCACAATTTGATTCTTCCAAGAGGTATGCAGTTACATCATTGTGTATGCTAATTATTTGTTGGTTGTTTAAGCACCAATGTCCACGTCGGCCCACTCTGCTGTCCCCCCCCAGGTCGCTCCTTCCGCGGCATCGGGTCAACGGTGTGGGCAGGCTCTATACCAGTTGATAAGAAACTATCCCATACTAGACCCAAACCAATCCCATAAGGCCCATGGATCCCATCCCAAAAGCTAGCTTTTGGGTGAGAGTGCCTATGGCCTTACAAGACATTGCTCATTCCTACTAATGAGCAGTTTGGGATCCTAACAATATGCTAATTATTTGTTCGTTGTTTTTTTACCATCATCGGTCTGAGATGTGTGAGACTTGCACCATTGACATTGTATTCAGCTTCTCTAACCCACTTGTCATTTATTTTTTGCATAGACTCTGTATGCTCAATCAAGGGATCTCTTGCAGGGATGGCTGATGTGGATCAGGGTAAAACCACTCTGCCTCAAATTATGCCATTTGATCTCTCTTCAAGGAATATCAATGATACAACTGGAGCAACAAAGTCTCTTGGAAAGAATGTAGACGACAAGGTAGAGTTTTGTGGGAAAGAAGAGATTCATGTGGAAGCAAAGATGGGGACATTCAAGCAAAATAAAACCCTTCCTTCTCTTGCAAATGGAAAAAGTAAAGAACAACCGAGAACACAGTGCGACTTCAATGGTCAGAACAAGTTAGGAAGAAAACCATGTGTATTTAGAGGGAAAACGTTCTGCTTCTCACATTCTTTTCCTGAAGATAGGGTAATGCACTCATCAGAGGGATGTGTTCCCTTGATGTTTCAATATGTTCATTTTCTTAGAGCGCATCTCTTCAGTCTATTTATTGATGTTTTTTAAACGTAATTTCTTTGCAGAGAGCTGAAATTGTGGAATGGGTGAATTTAGGAGGGGGAGAGGTGGTAAATGATCCTTTTAAACAGTCTGTGCATTTTACTGTTGAGTGTCATGGAGTGATCTCTAGGACTGCTGGGACCAGCCAAACTACTTATGTCTCAAGTCATTGGGTCAGGTCATGTTTAGAGGTATTACAAAATTTCTCAGTTGCATTCGGGTTTTCCACTGATTATGCAGTGTCTATGCGTCAAGTGAACAGTGTTCTATGCGTCAAGTGAACAGTTAATTCTGCTATATCATCAGTCATTTAAACCTTTTGTTACAGCTTTGCTCTCTAACAGTTGTTTTCTGCAGTTGATTTGTTATATATTTTTATCAAAATTTTGCTAGTGTGTTTGTGTTTTTCAATTAATTTCTTTTTCCATGTTTCCTTATGGTGTAGGAAGGCTGTCTGCTTGAAGTTTGTAGTCATATCCTCTATTCCCCTCTACCCTGCCAGACTCCTTTGCCTGGATTCCAAAGTTTTCGGTTTTGTGTTTCTCAATATGAAGGGAAAGATAGGTTACTCCTGAGGAATCTATGCTTTGTCATTGGAGCAAAATTCGTGGAGAAACTGACCAGGAAAGTTACTCACTTGCTATGCAAATTTGCTGATGGACCTAAGCACGAGGCTGCTTGCAAGTGGGGGATAGTTTCAGTCACATCAGATTGGGTTTATGAATGTGTTAGACAGGTGGGTCTTCAGTGCCTCTATACCGTTTTTGACATAGGGATGTGAAATTGAATAACCATTTGCTTTTTCTCTTTGCTCTTTCTGCAGAATCAAGTTGTTGATCCGGATAACTTCCATCCAAAGCAAGTGACCACTCAAGATCGAGAAGCCGGGTGTTGCTTGGCAAGCCAGTTTCCTACACAGTTTATACCAATGACCTCGAAGGGTAATGGATCCCTAATTGTAAGTAAATCAGAAGACACGAAAGATGCTAATGGCTGCATTAAAGGTGAAGTAAACAACAGACTTGGAGATACTGGATGGCAGTTGAGTGTTCAGTCTAAGAAGCCGAGGCTGTCGGATGATGGTCAAGGTCATGTGCTTCCTATGGCTGAACATCGGGGAAATAATGGCTGTGCTTTGACTTCTGGAGAGGATAATGCACCCGGAAATGATGTAGAATGTGGTCGTGCAGTTCCAGATGTGGTTGCGGCTATTGAGGATCTTTTGGAGCAGACAAGTAAAGTGAGTACTAACACCTACTTTCCGGTTTATTTAGTTAATTCATCATTGTTTACTCCCCATTTACCTCTCTTTCGTTTTGTTAGATTCAAGGTCAGAATTCTCCTGGGAGGATTTCGGATAAAACTGTATCCTTATTTGTGTCTGTCATTTTTCTTTATTTCCTTTCTCCTTTGAGTTTTATTATTCTTTTGGAGGAGTTAAATCCTTGATGGTAAATCAGCTTTTTCCTTCTAATTCTTCGGCTACTGAACAATCCAACACAGGGATTCATTCTGTCACGGGTCTTTCAAGACACTGGTTAAACAGGTGAAATACTCTAATCATTGATTTTTCCCTCTGCTCATCAATGTGGTCATGTCTATCTTCTGAGGGGCCTGTGCACATTTGGCAGGGTATTTCTGGTATTAAGTTCTAGTGCTATGTATTGTAATCCAATTAGGTGATTATATTTTATTTTGCCAAAAGAGTGCGTGGTTAAGTACGCAAATCTTAAACCCTCAAAAAACTTCTTTTTATACTCCCATTAATATCATCTTACTTAATGTTGATGTATAACAACACTTGAGTAAAATCACTCAAATGGGAATACATCACCTCTTAATCCGATCAAAGAAAAAGGTAAGCAATTTGATGCTATATAAGACCTGGGCATATGCTATGGTGACTGAAACCACATTGTTTGTCATTTTCCTCTCAGGGTTCCAAATAATAATGAAGTCAACAGTCCTTCGGGAGATGTAACTGCAGGCACTTATGGCAACTTTAGTGAGACACAAACAGAATCTCAGGTCATTGCTCTTACTCTCTGGAACCTTCCGTTTCTGTTGTTTCTATGATTAGAGCATTCATTTCTATTGTTAGTTGGGTTCTGAATCTATCTGTTTTAAATTTAAAGCTAAAAAAACTACACCTAAAACCTTTCATTTTACCCTTATAGAATAGATACGGATCCAGTTAACTTTGCTTTAAATTAAATATTGGAGGCAAGAAAGGATTAGGGTTTTTGCTCTAAAGGTGATTTTACCAGCCATCACGATAGTAACACCTTCTCAACCACTCAAAATGGCAGGTTGTTGGTTATGAGGAAGATCTTTTGGGAAGACAGATGCTTATGGACAGAGTTAAAACCCGGAGTAGCTTAGAATGAGGGCAATTCAAGGGACGTAGATTTGCATTGGAGGTCTCATCCATTGTAATTACAAGGGGATCTGTTTCCGGGTAAAAATGTACGCATACTTCATCGTTTGATGAACCTTTCTTGAGTCTGTTTAACATATCCAACTTACGGGAAAGTTTATTATACATATGACAATCGTTTTTTAAGTAATTAGGGTGTGTGTATATGACAACGTTTTTTTAAGTAATTAGGGTGTGTGTATTTGGTGGCACATTATAAAACTACGCAGGTCCTGTAACTTGTGAGACTGCTTTCCTTTTCATCTGTGCCCCACTACTTCTGGTTTGCATAAATGGTACAAGCATGTTAGGAAAACATCCCTCTTCCTTACATACTTTTTCTTTTTTAAATTTAAATTTCTGATTTTTTGTCTATCATTCTCTCCTCTCTCATTCTTCTTAGATAAACATTTGTCGAGAAGTTGTTTTATAATGATAATAATCATATTTTTTTATTGAAAAAATATTTTGTGTAAGATAAGATGAATTATATAACTTATTATAAAATAGTATATATTTTTCTTTTCTTTAATTAGGATTGAACAAATAATGAATATTTGCGAATATTCGGCTATTTTTATTTATATTCGACCAATATCCAGATTTATTATTTATATTTGTAAATTCACATATTTATAAATATAAATATTTATCGTATATACGGATCTAAATTTTTTAAGATAAATATATATATATATATATATATATATATAATAATTTTAATAAAAACTAATAATTATCAAATATAATCTGAAACTAAAATTTATATTACACAAAAATACATGATATAAATAAAACAAAACATCAATTCACATTTATTTCTATACCATTAATTTAAATTTAGTTTCGTCGGTAATTCTATAAATATCACAATTCACCTAAAATAATTAAATAAATTGTTAGACTATCAAATTAATACACTAAAATAAAACTCACATAAAAAGTTATATATTTAGTGCATTATATTTTTTTTTTCATATTTTATAATGTTTTTATAGTATTATCCAACCAATTTGGATTAGAACCAAATGCAAATTAAATCTTCAACAATATTAGTTATTTTAAAATATTTGATATGTTAGTCTTCTGATCATGAATATATTGCATATTTTTCTATATATATTTATATAATGAATGTTTAAATAAGATTTATAATGGTTTTTATTTCTAATTTGATCGTATAAAATCAATTTTATTATATATATATCTATATATTAATTAAATTTTATATTTAATACCTATGAATACAAATAATTCGGATAATTAATTTGACTATATGTATATATATATATTTGTATCGAATATTTTATTTTTAATATTTGTATTTGTATTTGTGTCGGATATTCAAATTTTTGGTTCGAAGATCAATCGAATACGAATATTTAGAAATTTTTTTGCTTATTATTATTTTTAATATATTATTTTCAGTTGATTTATTTATTTCTTTGGAGATTAAACGGATCTTAACAATTATCATGTAATTACATGATTTAGAAAATAATTAAAAATTAATTTTTTTAAATCGCGAAGGTCTTTCCCTTAGTAATGATTTATTATTTTTATTCATCAAAACTTTCCCAAAAATCTCCCGTCCCTTACCTTTCCCTCTCGCTCTTACCGGTTTCCATCTCAAATCCCGGAGGCCGATTTGTCTCTCTGTCGGAGAATCGTCATCGTCGACAACATCACCTGCTTCTCCGATCACTTTCCATTGCTGTAGTTTAGACGTCACTCTCTCCGATCTCTCTTCTCCTTTCTATCTTCTTATCCTTCTTCTTCCCCTGTGCATGGTTTCTCCGACTGATATTTGATTTCGCTGGGAAGCCTTTTCAGCTTAGGGTTTTTGTATCGTTTTCTTGTGGCGAAGATTGGATCTTGTTCCTCGGCGCTTATGTGGCAGGGGATTTCCTGACACTGCTTACGTTTGTGGATTTGGATCATTCTTCTATACAGAAGACGTGAAATGGCGCCGCCGAGACCTACCGGAGGCGAGGATCTGTTCGATTCGTATTTCAGGAGGGCAGATTTGGATGGTGATGGTCACATCAGTGGAGCTGAGGCTGTCGCTTTCTTCCAGGGCTCGAATTTGCCCAAAAACGTTCTTGCTCAGGTCCTCTCCCTGATCCTGCCTCTCTTTCGTTCTTTATTTTTGGCTATCCATTAGGATGAATGATGAAAAATATGGATAGGTCTTACGGGTTTTGGTATTTGCTTGGGGTCTTTGATCTGTGGGATCATTGGTAGCCAATGCTAGGTATTTCATTGAATTTGATTTCTGTCGGATTGCTTCGATGACCTTTTGTGTACTCTGGAGATAATAGTCCCGTCGAGGCAATCCGAGTGGAAATTGCAGATTAAACTGAACATGTTTGCGGTAGAAATTGGACATGGCTATTTCTTCATAGCTAGGGTAGAATAAGCTATGGGGAAAGGCTTTATTGTTTCCATTTTGTTGCAATTGTTAAGATCCTATTGTAGTCATTGGGTGATAATGATTGAATTCATGATCATACAGTATTTTCCAGAAATAGGTTTTTGGACATGTTTGCTGCATTGGAGAATTGCAATTGAGTTGACAATATTATGTAGGTGTTAAAATTGCCAATCTAGATATCATCTATGTAACATTAACTATTTGAGGTAGAAGGTTTAATGATCTTGGGCATTCTGCATATGTAAATTAACAACGTCTCACTGGAGTTCATCTGCTGAGGGGTTCTGGTTTAAAACCATTCCTTTATCCTTGTTATATAATAGAAGTATTCCTTGGATTGTTTCCGTTGAATTTTGTCTCTTCTCTCGTAGGTATGGGCATACGCAGATTCGAAGAAAGCTGGTTACCTTGGTCGTGCTGAGTTTTATAATGCTCTAAAGTTGGTGACTGTGGCGCAAAGTAAACGGGAGCTAACCCCAGAGATTGTGAAGGCAGCACTTTATAGTCCTGCTTCGGCAAATATTCCTGCTCCGAAAATAAATCTTGCTGCAACGCCTTCTCCTCAGCCTAGGGCTGTTGTGCCTGCTGCACAGGCTACTGGCATTGCATCACTGCCATCATCAACAGCTGGGATGAGAGGGCCACAAGTTGGTGGAAATATAAGTACTAATAATCAACAAGTATTGTCGGGCCAGCAGTTTGGGGGATCACCACTAACTACTATCCACACTACTCCTTTGCAACCTCAGCAAAACCTTCAAAGCCAAGGCATGCCGATAGTAGGAACTAATGTGCATCGTCCTGTAACTCAACCCATGCCATCTGATTGGCTGAGTGGAAGGATTGGTAGTCCTTCCGTGCAAGTGAATTCACAAGTTCCTTCAGGTCAGAATACATATGGTTTAACACCACCTTCTTCAACAGCTGCCCTTCAACCAAAACCACATTTGACATCTGGGGCTACAACAGCCAAACCCCTGGAATCAGTTGCTATGCACAGGCCCCAAGGTTTATCTGCGCCTATAGTTGCTCATGCTTCTGGTTCTCCATCCCATCAATTGGTAGTCAATGATTCCAAGGAACTTGCAGCATCAGGAAATGGGTTTACCTCTGATTCATTTTCCGTCTTTTCAGTTGCTGCCTCACAGTCAAAGCAACAGTCAACTGTGGCCACATCATTGATGAGCAGCTCGTCTGTTGCCACAGGAAGTGTTGTAGCTTCTCAGGGTGGTGCATCTGTTGTTACTCCAAATTCAGTTGAACCGAAGGGTTCATCGGGTCAGCAGCCTGTTAGTGTCCAGAATCAGTTTACTGGAAATTTAGGGCATCAGTTGACTCCCTCTGGTGCAGTTTCTGGTCCTGCTAACTCTCCCGTTGGAGCTGCAAATTCAGCTGCCAGTCAGTTGACTCAGCCCCAGGCCCCTTGGCCAAAGATGATGTCAGCTGATATTCAAAAATATGCGAAGGTGTTTGTGCAAGTTGACACGGATAGAGATAGCCAGATCACTGGGCACCAGGCACGGAATCTGTTCATAAGTTGGAAGCTCCCACTAGGTAGACTTCAGCTATTTCATATTGTTTTATAAGTTAACGTGACAGTTGTCTTTGTTTCAATTTGAGCTCAGTGTTATTATGCTTAACTGGCATTAAAAACGGAAATTGAAAACATTGATAGAAATGGGGTAAGAATAAACTTTTTTAGGTTTGAATGGTTTTTGTTAGTTTCATTTGGACAATTTTTGTGATCTTTGAGTCTTTTTTAGAGCTTCAGAAGTATTGCATGTTTTGGTTTATGTGTGGTCTATCCGTTGTTAATCACTGAATGAGTTTTTTTAGTCACTGACTATTGAAGGTTCAAAGGGAAATAATTATATGTTTGTTGTTATGATGTTGTTCGCGTCTCAGAGATCTTGAAGCAGATATGGGATTTGTCTGATCAAAATAATGATGGCATGCTCTCTTTGAGGGAGTTCTGTATTGCTGTATACCTTATGGAGCGTTACAGGGAGGGCCGCCCACTTCCGCCAGTATTTCCCAGCTCTGTAATACCTAGTGAGAGTATGTTTTCTGCTGCCGGTCAACCTGTGGCACTGCATGGCAATGCATCATGGGGAGCTGCCCGTGGTATCAGAATACTCATAACCTTTTTATATTTTACTGCTTTAGTTGTCTATTACTTGCATATTCACTTGTGTGCCACTTTTGTAGGTTTCCAACAGCAACAAATTCCTGGGGCTGCAAAGCCACCACCCATTCCGAAGGGAAAACCACCGAGGCCTGTTTCTGTATCTCAAAGTGAAGGAACTGCTGAGTCCACACAGCCAAAACGTAAAGTACCTGTGTTGGAAAAACATCTGGTCGACCAGCTTAGCAAAGAGGAACAGGATTCACTCAACTCAAAGTCTGAAGAGGCTATCACTGTTGATAAAAAGGCACTCTCTAGCTGCTCTCTGATTTTTGTTTTACTTCTTAAAGGTGTCTTTTGTCCTGTGTCTACTTGTTAAGTCACAAGGAACCGAGGTAGATTGTCATATTTGAGTTTAAAAGCCTTGAAATTTTTTTAACTCATACACAACAAATTTGTCGTCTTGACATGAAAGATTCAAAGTATATACTGAGAACTCTACATTGTCTATCACTGTTTCTAGTTTATTTTGTAGCTTGTCTGCTGCATCGGTGTTGTGTTTGTGCTGCATACTTGATCATGATGTAATCTGTATTAGTTTAACCTAGAGACCATTTGTATAAAATTAGGCGTTTCCTCTTTTAAAATCATTTTATTTTGTTTTCTAGGTTGAAGAACTTGAAAAAGAAATAGTGGACTCCAAGCAGAAAATTGAGTTCTTCCGTACTAAGATGCAGGAACTTGTGAGTATCTGTTATTGTTTTTCTTCTTTTCAAGTTTTTGATGTTGTTTGTTTGGAATCACTACTAAAAAAAGGTAAGAAGAGGCACAACTTAGCTTAGTAATCAAATATCATGTTGATTGATATGGCTCATTTTAACTGTTCGTGGAAAACATCATGCAGTATCAGCCAAACACGTTTAATGTCTAATTTGTTAGTCATTTTGTAGGTTTTTGTATTACTGATATTGTAGACCTGTATCCTGGCTACTGAGTTCTTTACATGACTTGTTTATGGAGTTCATTACAAATCTTATATTTGAGGTTGTAAGTTCGATTGTTATTTCCTCTATATATGTTCTACTTGTCTGCATTTATCTTTGTTGAACGAGTGCTGTGAATGGTGGCAAGTTTTTTAATCACCTAAACCTTTTTTGTGGATATCAGCTAACTTTTTTTTTTGGGTTTAAAATTGATATGGGAGTTAATTCTTCTGATTGCAAATTCATGGGATTATCCTTGGTTGCAATGGAATTGTAGTAGGTCTTTACGTTTATTTTATTTTTCTTATTTTTTCTATTCATTAATCTTCTTTTTTCCACTGTATTATTGGGCGTTAGGTTTTGTACAAGAGCAGATGTGATAATCGGTTCAATGAGATTACGGAACGGGTGTCTGCTGATAAACGCGAGGTACTTGTTCTGTTTTTGTTGTGCAGTGGCCCTTCTGCAGTGGTATCTAGAACGACTTTTTTTGTAACTGACAGTAACCAACCTGCAATCCAGGTTGAATCTTTAGCAAAAAAATACGAAGAGAAGTACAAGCAATCTGGCAATGTAGGTTCTAAGTTGACCCTAGAAGAGGCCACATTCCGTGATATACAGGTAGTGTAAAAGTTCCTTTTTTGGAATGTAGCTATTACTTTGTGCTGTGTGCATGCTGTATATGTCCTTCAAAAAGTGATGAGTGCCTCGTAATTTCAGGAGAAGAAAATGGAAATGTACCAGGCCATAGTCAAATTTGAGGAAGGCAACCCTGAAGATGGTGTTATCAAAGTAAGAAGTGTGCTTTTTGGTTGATTGCATTTGAGTTGTAGTTACTGAATCCTGATTGTTTCCTTGCAGGAGCGTACTGAGCGCATCCAATCAGGTATTGAGGAACTGGTAAAAACTTTGAACGAGCGCTGCAAACAATATGGACTGCGTGGCAAACCCACTTCCCTGGTTGAGCTTCCTTTTGGTATTGTTTCCCCCCAGTTTACTCTCTGCTTACGTTATTCTCTTTTGATCAATAGTTGGAACTGTTAAAGTGTCTTATATATTTTGCTTGTTTTTTCTTTTTTCTTTTTGTGCGCTTTCTTTCTGATAAAATCTTAGGCTATACATTGTTTGCAGTATGATGGAAAATATACCACTCCAACTGCTTTCACTAAAGGCTGTTTTGTAGGGATCTTTTAATATATTTGGTTTACCATATATTATGCTGATCGGCTAAGATCATTTTCGGTGTATCCATATACTTGTTATGACATCTGTTCTTTTTGTTTATATAATTAATGAGAATTAATCTTTCTTACAGGCTGGCAGCCTGGGATCCAAGAAGGTGCTGCTGATTGGGATGAAGATTGGGATAAGCTTGAGGAGGAAGGTATACTTGCTGCCTAAATTTAGCTTCTATTCTTGGATTGTGGATGTTCAAGAATTATTGATGTAACCCTTCTTTGTTTTCCGAAACTGAAAATGTAGATTTTATGCTTTCACACGCTTTCTTCTGTTTTTTTCTTTATCTGAGTAATCTACAAGTTACACATTGATCGATGTGTCGTTCTGGACCTCCAGGTTATGCCTTTGTCAAGGAGCTCACTCTTGATGTCCAAAATGTCGTAGCCCCAGTTAAGGAAAAGTCTCCAATTGATAAAATGGGAGGAAATGTCTCACCGAAGGAAGGTTCAGATGTGTCACCATCAAATTGTGACTCTAAGGCTGAGAAGGTTCCAAGCACTGGGGAAGATACTGCTGAAAAGGAACTGGCATCTGAGCAGTCAGATGCTAAAACACCTGAAAGTGGCGGTAGAGACAAAAACGGAGTCCATGATGAGTGTAATGTTGCCAAGGGTAGTGAGGCTGATGGTTCGCCCCACTCAAAAGAGACTAGAAGGTCTGTTCTCTATCTTTGACCTGATGCATTGTGGTTTAATCTTTTGCAGGCAAGTGGGTTCGTTAGTAAGGGAAATCTGCTGAAAGTAGGATAAAGACATCACAGTTCTCCCGTTCACTGTTCCTCGTTGAGAGTTCTTAGCTTTTGTCTTCACATAGTTACATATTTATTCAATTTTGCAGTGATCAGGGTCATGATGATGGCGATTCTACTGCTTCTGCTGGTAAAACTTTTGACGAACCTCGTTGGGGCAACTTTGATAGCCACTATGATACTGATTCGGTTTCAAGCTTCAAACTCGATAGCGGAAAGGTAATTAATGAGCATCATGCTCTGCTTATTATTTGCTTGAAGATCTCTAGGTTTGGAATTTTCTGCGGTAGATTATGGATTTTGTTCACCACTAACTGCTTATTGATGAAACATGAATGGTGTAGGTTTAACCGTTTGAATGTTGGGTATTTTTGTAAGCAGGACAAGGATAATGGTTTTGGTTTTGGTTTCGATGACTTCAGCATAAAGCCAATAAAAACAGGCTCTGTCAACTCGGGCAACTTGTTCCCTGGGAAAATTTCTGTATTTGCTGATTCTGTCCCGAGCACCCCTGCGGATGCCAGCCACACTTTCGGTGGCAAACCTTCTCTGTTTGCTGATTCTGTCCCGAGCACGCCTGCCAATGCTTCTACCGCTTTCACCGGCAAGAAATCATTCTTTGATGACTCTATTCCAAGCACTCCCGCTTATGCAGGCAATATCTTCCCGGAGAAGAAGTCATTCTTCGACGACTCTGTCCCAAGCACCCCAGCTTATGCAGGGAACTTATTCTCTGAGAAGAAATCTGTCTTCGATGACTCCGTTCCGAGCACCCCTGCATACAGCATGTCAGACTTTGGTGGGAAGCCATTTGCATCGGAGACGCCTCGTTCGGACTTGTTTCCAGGAAGAAGTCCCTTTATGTTTGACTCCGTCCCGAGCACGCCTGCACATAAATCCTCAGACGATTACACTTTCAACAGCTTCTCTCGCTTCGACTCATTCAACGCAAGTGACAACAACAATGCCTTCTCTCTATCCCGCACAGACTCCATGCGCAGCACAAGCGAGCCTGACCCTTTCACCTCCAGGTTTGATTCTTTCAATTATCAAAGATACGATTCATTCAATTCGCAGAGCTTCGAGTCCTCAAGCAATGCCCAAGATAGCAGCAGGTTCTCGCAGAACCCACAAGTTTCATTGGCAAGATTTGACTCGATCCGAAGCACGACAGACTCAGATTACAGTCATGGGTTTGGGTTTGATGACACTGACCCCTTTGGGTCAAGCGGACCGTTCAAAACGACAACCACAGGGGCGTCAGAGACACCCAGAAGTTCTGAGCATTGGAACGCCTTCTAGGAAGATTGGCATTGCATAAATCTCCTCCCATTATTATCATACATTTACTGTTTGTTGTTTGCTGAAACCTATTATCTTTCCTTTTTGGAGGCTTCCTGTTTTTTATTATTTTTTATTGTTAGTGTATATTTGATTTTTTATTTTAATATTTTGTCCGAAAAATGTCTGTTACATTCGAGTTTTCTCTTCAAGTTTGAGTTTTGAGGAATTTTTTCTGTGATACTGATGGATAATGAAATATGACAAACAGTTTATACTTTTTTGGGGGGATTTTCACTTCTTTTGTCTACTTTCGGTAAGCCATTTTTATAGGCAACAATTATCATGTTGTGTCATATCATATGAATGTTGCTCTTTTCTTCACCCGTGAATATGTTTGCTTTGAATTTCTATTTTGACGTTTATATTTTCCACCACAAAGGCAATAAGAAGAATTAACATCTGCTACCTAATAAATCAAAACTCTCAGTGAATATGGGTTTTTGCTAACGTGTCAGACGCTTCAGCCGTTAGATTTTGGTGTTTCTTGCCTGGCTCCGTTCCATTTTTTTTTGTTTATAGAAGGAACCGTTGGATTATATCTTGTACTGACGACACTTGGGCCTTCCTATTTTTATATTGTTTTGTTGTTTAAAAATCTTTTTATTTGAATAAATCTAAACCCTTTGTTTAACATTTTAAGCATGATCCTCTTCGGATTGACATTAAAGAAAATTTTATCTGTTGTTTAAAATATTTGGAACTCATTGATTGTTGGAGTTGTATTTTTGAAATTTCATCCTAACCGTTTAATTGAAATTGTTTTGGACTGTTTGATTTTGTACGTTTAATATAGGCTGTTGTTTGCTAGATTCAATCTGGACTGTTCGTCTAGAAGTTTTTTAAATTTTAATTATAGCAGTTTAATGGTTACATAGAGAATAGACATCTGTTTGAAATAATTTGGACCTCAGTTCAAGCCGTTGGACTTGTTTCTTTTCGAGGTATCTTCACCGTTCCATTAGAATTGTTCTGAACCATTCGATCTCATGTCGTATGATAAAAACCGTTGATTTCAAATATTTCGTTGGATCTCATATGCACCGTTCTGTTGATTTTTTTAGTTTCTAATCCTAACAGATTTTGGAACTGAATCTTGGCCGCTCGATGATGTTTGGTTTGGATGACACAAGTTGTGATCGATCTGTTAATTACCTTACGATTAAACTTGGAGATTGTAGGTCGATATTTCTGTTTTTAGCTCGATTTTCTTTTCTTTTCTTTTCTTTTTTATAAAAGAAACTTTATGAATTGTTTCATTCTAAAACTTCTACAATGTTACTTCACAACAATAACATCCTAGAGTGTATTTTGTTGGACAATTTTGCTCATGGTGGTACAATTCCGTCCGAAATAATGAGATAAGAACGTTAATGTGATATATGTCAATTGTTCAAAATTCTGACATAAGGTGGTAAATATTTCTCTTTATGTAAATTATGTAACTTGCAATTTACTGTTTTTTACAGTTTCAACATTAAAGTTTGGAACTGTAATAATTTTATTTTAAATATAACATGTTTAGAACATTTAAACGATGTACTAACTTTTAAAAGTTTCTTTTTGTATTTAGAAAAAAATTAATATATAAATATATTGTTAAATTAATTCATTATTTTATACTACATTATATATAATTAGTTAATTGATATAAATAAAAGATCTAAAAATAAATTCATGATATTGAATTTGTTTAGTTAAATAATATGACATTGATATATATAAAATTAGAAGTGAAAGAGATTGAGCAAAATTAAATTTAAATTTTTTAATTTTTTTCTACCATTATATATATGTATAATTTTACTTAATATGTGTATAATCTATTCAATATTAAGATAATACAACTAAATAGTCAATTACGTTATATGCACTTCGGAAAATTTTGAAAAAAACTAAACTATATAAAGATAATTTAATATGACAGTGTGGACTAACCAATATTTTGGAGAGTATGCTCTCTCATTAACAATATCCAATGTTTATTGATGTACTAATATTTAGACTATTAGATTGTAATTAAAAAATATGTTGAAATTTTATTGAAACTATAGATAATTATTAAAAAAATAATTCACATTGAACTCTCGTCATATCAATATTTTTATATGTTTTTCTTTCACAATACATCTCTTTTTAACATTATGATACATATATATATATATATATATTTATCTGTTTATTTATATATACATATATATATATACTGACATTTTAATTTATTACCATTTTTATTTATCCTAAAGGATTGCCAAATTATATTATTTCAAATATTTCATATAAATATAATTTTAAAATATTTTACTATTATTAATAATTACAATAATAACAATAATTATAACAATTTATAATGTAATATTATAATGATGTAATCATTTGGAATATTAGAATATATTAAAAGGATGATTTAATATGACAAAAAAGTAAGCATAAATAAAAAAAAGAACTTCAAAAATACCTTTGTAGGGTTAAAGTGCTTGAAAATACACTTGGCTGAAAAAAAAAGTTTCAACCTCAAATTTACCCTTAAAATATTGATAATCCCATATTACCATTGTCGATAATTTTTCTCTCTCCTCTAGAGCACCTCTATTTCTCTTTCTCTTGTGGCGCGAAAATTACTGTTTCCCCCACCATAACAGATTCGGCGAGAGTAGCTTGAAATCGACATCAGATTCGCTGCCAATAGATTGGAATCGTTTGTTGTCAACAAAAAAGCTTGCAATTAAGCACGTTTCGCAGAAAAACCAGGTATGTATAGTGAGTTTTTCGTGTTTCTCTTGTGTTTATTGTAATTATTGAAAACGAGTCTAAACGAGTCATATTTATTGCAATGTCAAAGGTGACAGAGTGGGTCACAGAGTCGTATGGTCGCACTGGGTCACTGAGTCTCATCGAGGGGTCAAAGGGATCAAAGGTCGTCGCAGAGGTCCAAGGGTAAAGGGCTCGCAAAGGGTCAAAGGGTCACATGGGTCCAAGGGCCGGATGGGAAAGGGGTCGCAAAGGGTTAAAAGGATCACATGGGTCCAAGGGATGGGAAAGGGGTCGCAAGGGGTTCGAAAGGTCGTAGAGGTAAAGGGGTCGCAGGGGTCCAAGGGTCGCATGGGTACAGGGGTTGCAAAGGGGTACAAGGGTCACATAGGTACAAGGGTCACAGAGGGGTCAAAGGGTTGCAGGGGTACAAGGGTCTCACGGTCGCACTGGGTCACAGAGTCTCATCGAGTCGCACGGTCGTAGTGGGTAACAGAATTTACCCCTCTTTTTATATTTTTGTTACAGGTGTAATGGATATGGTAGATGAGAAAATCACACTGATTTATTTTTTGTATGATGGTAAATGGGAAAAAACCCAAATGGAGAATTTGAATGGGTTGGTAGAGGTCAGGAAAACCAGAGAGTATGAGTATTTTTCTCCGGTTAGTCTGACATACCAGCAACTGATTGATGAGTTATGCGCAGAGATGATGGTGGGAAATAATACAACGAAGTTGAAGTTAAGCTATTTGCCCAATATTTGTGAAAATAGGAAGCCGACATATATAATGAATGACAAACATCTTATTTGTTATCTGTTCGATCACATAAGAGGAATTCGACCATTGCTGTATGTAGAGATAGAATCGGTAGGTGTGAATTGTGAAATCAAAATTGAGAGGAAAATTGAGCCTCTAATTCCTGCTTTTGGAAGCATTGCTAAAAAGGGTGAGGATCGAGGTGTTGTAGATTATGATGACTGTGTTATTGTAGGTCCATATAACAAAAGTAGAGTTGAGAGTAATCCAGAATATTTTGGATTCGGATAATTCGGATAGTGAATATACAAGCGGGTTAAGAGAAGATGGTGGGTGTGCCATAAATGTGGTAGTTGATGGAGTTGTTTTTGGCAGTAATAAAGTTGATTCTGATGTGCCAATAGAGCATAAGTATGGTGATGGTGAGAACAACTCGGAAATGGTAGTTGACAATAGCGAAAATAATATCTTCGAGTTCGAAGATGGATTGGATCTTAAAATTGGGCAAGAGTTTGATAGCAAGAAGGATGTACATGCATTTATAAGGAAGGGTTCAATCGAAGCTTCGTTTAGATATACAACATTGAGATCTGATACGAAGCTGTATTGTTTGAAACTCAAAGCTTCATCTTTGGTACGTATCAAATAAACATAACAATACTTAATACTCACCTGTATCGAAACGGACCGAAGCTACAAAGGGTACAACGCAAATGGTTAAGGATTATTTGAAAGAGAAATATGTCGGAAATTATGAAACACCTCTAGCAAAAGAATTGATGACTTGTGTAAAAGCAAAATACAGTGCTAACATATCGTATTTGATGGCATTAAGAGGCAAATGCGGTGCTCAAAAGGATATTCGTGGTGATGACTTTGAACATTATAGGAGGTTTCCAGGGTGGTTGCACATGTTTATAAAAAGAAATGTCGGATCTATTGCAGATCTTCAGTACGACATTGATGGGAAAAGCTTCAATACCTTTTTATGGCTGTTGGAGCGGCTATAAAGGGATGGAAATACATGCGTAAAGTGGTTGCTCTGGATGCGACATTTCTGACAGGAGTGTACAAGGGAGCATTGATTGTGGCGACCGCGCAAGTTGGTGAACATCACCAATATCCTCTTGCATGGGGAATAGACGACAGAGAGAAGGACGAATCATGGACGTGGTTTATGTCAAGATTGAAACAGGTGATACCGGACGGACGTGATGTCGTTGTGATATCTGATCGCCATAAAAGCTTGATCAAAGCAGTCAAACAAGTGTATAAAGAAGCTGATCATGGTTTTTCTGCGCGTCATATATCGTAAAATATAAAGAGCTACGTCAATAAAGG
>CM071876.1:20172015-20190405 GCA_036759665.1 Gynandropsis gynandra | reverse complement strand
GGGCTGGATGAGTGTACACGACCGGGCATAAGGCCTGCACGAGCGGGTAGAAGCTGTGCCCACTCGGGTCCTTGTTTTTCTCAACCAGCTCCTAAGTTTTAGAACGGCCAAATAAGGAGAAATCAGATCTAAAAAGAGGGGATTCGAACCAGACTAAAGGGGGGACGAAAGGAGACATTAGAGGACACATTCAGAGACATTAGGGCAGAAGGAAAAAGGAAGAAAGGACGGAACGAAGGGATCCGAAGCATGGAGGATCTATTGAAGACATCGGTATATGAATAGGGAGGAATCTCTTTCTTTATCAATGTTGAATATAGTTTTCTTTTGTGTTTCGTTTTCCGAGTTCATGTCCGAGTAGATCTATTACCATGGGTTAGAGAGTATTGCTAGTATGTAACGAAGTCTTGTGCTTAATGAATGGTGGATCTTAATGCTTTCATACTTCTACGCCACTTGAGATGAATGAAATCGGTATTTGATCGTTTTTTAGATTGATTGGTTGTGTTTAATGCTTTCATTCCTGTACGCCACTTGAATGGATGATATTAGAAGTCTAATGAATCTACGCCAGGGGATTAGACTTTGGAACCTAGCCATGATTTAGGGTTTAATCGGTTTAGAATCTACGCCAGGTCAATCGATTGAATCTAGGGATTAGGATAGCGGTCTTAATGCGTCTATGTATGTGAGATGCGCAATAGATATATTGGTATACGCATGCTAGATAGTGGACAAGTCTACGCCAGTCAGTTCCTATAGGAGAGCTTGAATTCCCTGAACTCGTGATAGTACCTAAGACCAATTATCTTGTTAGAACTTCGTTACATCGTTGTGAAACTCTCGATATCTATGGTGCTTAGTCATAAGTTTATCCCGTCGATTAGTTTAGTTTAATTCATTCCCAATACCATTATTATTCAATTTACACGTCTTATCCATTAGTCTAATAGCTTTAAGGTTGCATCAATTCCTTGTGTTCAACCCTAGTTCTGAACTCGTGATAGTACCTAAGACCAATTATCTTGTTAGAACTTCGTTACATCGTTGTGAAACTCTCGATATCTATGGTGCTTAGTCATAAGTTTATCCCGTCGATTAGTTTAGTTTAATTCATTCCCAATACCATTATTATTCAATTTACACGTCTTATCCATTAGTCTAATAGCTTTAAGGTTGCATCAATTCCTTGTGTTCGACCCTAGTTACTACACGATCCGTATTCTTGCGGAAACGTTAGATCTAGGTAATTTATTACTTGAGTTAACGCACATCAACATGGTTTGACAGTTTTTCACGTCGAAAAACTGCAGAACGTGGATTTTTTCACGTTCGAAAATTAAGGGTAAATTTGTCTTTTCTCCAGTATTTTTTCCGATTAAATAATTATTTTAAGGAAGGGTATTTTTGAAGCGTTTTAGCCGTACCAGGGTATATAAGATATTCACCCGCATCAAAACTTCCACATATTTTAATAATAATAAACATTATTATTGTTATTATTAAACACCTAATTTAAAGCATACACAATAATTAATTAATAATAATAAAATTATATTTATATAACAAAATTATTAACCTAACCTTAAAATTTTAATCTATTCCTCTTCTCTTATCTTCTTCCACTATAGATGTTCTCTTTTCCTAGCATTCCATCCCCCATCGCCATCTTCGGCATCTCTTCGCCTCCCTTATCATCTCTTGCATTCCATTCCCTCCATCACCACCACACCGCCTTCTCTCTGACGCCACCATCTCGTCTCTTTGCCACCACTTCGTCTCTTCGCCCCCTCATCGCCACTTTGCCTCCCTCAACATTTCTTATGTTGTCTTTTAGGTTATGAAATAATTTGAAGAATTCATAACCCTATTTTTTATTCTTGTTCTTACTGTTTTGTGCAAACATAAAGGAAATAGAAACTGAAATGAAAACCTTAAACTTCACTAGGAATTTTGGTGATTTTAGAGTGTGGTTTTGGATGGGAAATAGAAGTGAAAATGGGGATTATGTGAGTGTGATCAGATACACACACTCTCCACCCCTAATTCATATATATTCTCAAAATCCAGGTCATTATCACTCCATGCCTAATCTGGAGTTACACAAGCATAGTTTGACCTCAAAATTCAGTCTAGGTATTGTTCAAAAATAAACATAGCCGTTCTATAAATTCAGTAAAATATTTATGATTCTGAATTTTAATTTTGCAGGAGACTGAGCTTCAAATTAGGCTTCATAATGGTTGGACTTCATGATGGGCTTCGTTCTGGGCTTTGTCTTCAATATGGGCTTCGGCAATAGGCAGAGCCCATTTCTTCTTCTCTTTTCCAACAACAGGGTCAATCTTATTTCTCTCATTTTGCTCCAACCCTAGCTGCCACTCTTCTCCCTCTCGATCGCCATGTCTTCGCCTGAGCCGGTCACAGCCATCATCTTCGACTCCTTTGATATCTCTTCACCTCCATCAACGTCTCTTTTCCTCCTACATTTTCTTTCCCTCCATCGCACCCACGCGACTTCCCTCCGTCGCTACCACTCCATCTCTTCACCATCTACACTATCACTTAGCCTCCCTCGTCGTCGCTTTGCCTCCCTCAGTGTCTCTTCCAGTCCCTCGGTGTCACCTTCCCTCCATCACCACAATGCTGCCTCCTCTCCACCATGTTGCTGATGCGTATCAAAGTTAAACAAATAACCTAAACTACTCGCAAGTGCACGACACGTGTGTAGTACTTCAGGTATCGATCCCACAGGGACTACGCAACACAACCTAAACTCAAACTACGAATCAAACTTGCAAACGAACGAATATTGGTTTTAAGATTGAAATACTAAAAACAAATAAACAAACGAGTTCTTAACAATGAGACAAACATTCTAGGAATTCGGTTTCACCACAAGACTATCAAAACCAACAATCAACCTATCTAATCATGCAATCCCAATTAAGTCATCTAAGGCAGACGATCCTAATATGATATCTACCCTCTCTCAAGGCATAGACACGTGATCTAGTCAAGTTATCCCCTACTTTTATGGCTGACACCTTAAGCTAAACCATAAGTTCTATGATTCATCCGTTTCGTCCTCAACCGCTGCTACCCTACTTTCGTGGCCTAACCTCGGTTGTTCTAAACCTGATTTTCTAGGACTAGAATTCTCCTTTCGGTCCTTCTCTTAGTCTCTAACACATACATCTACTTGGCCTTCTTAAATACAAGTCATTCAAGCTCTTAGACAAAGAATAGATAAACGAAAATGGGAAATTACATTAAAAAATAAATCAAAGTGGTTCCGGGAGAGCCATGGGCTAATCCCTTCTCCTAGAACAAAACAACTACTCGCTCATGCGTTCTAAAGCAAACAACATAAACGAAGTAGAAAGTCTAAAGAACATAAAAACTAAACGAAAACCGAAGTCTTTTGGCTCCAAAATGAACCGAATACGCATTAAAATCTGTAAGAACACGAAAACACGAAAACGAGTAAAACAGATACAAACTCGTACGTAAACATCACATCTATATCGTAAACATCTCTAAATTCGTGCAAGAAATACGTATGAAAATGAAACGATCAAAATCCCCCAAACTTGTTTTTCTTGTCCCTAAGCAAACGTAAACGTGGAACACGTGGGGTATACAAAATCCGAGAATTCCCCTTTCTCCTAGAAATACCGCTAAAGCGAACCTAACTGATCAACTAGCAAGTCGAGAGCAAATTCGGCCTAATTAAATTTTCAGTCTTCATCCTAGGTTCACCAAGGCTACCCATGAGAAAGTAAATCGAAGGCAAACTAAACAAGCCGCCGTAACTCTCTCCACCAAACAAGACTTCACACAAATGCTAAACTTAGAAGAATCGAGGATACTTGTTTCTTTTCCGAGCTTCTTTCTTTCCTTTTTTTTGTTCTTTTTCTTTACTTTTGTTTTTATGTCTTATTTTTTTTCTTTGCATACACACTAGGCTTCTAGGACGTCGGATTTGAAGGGATCCAGCCTCTACTTAGACCCAGACTACTGATGACGGTATACTCATGCATCGTGTTCAAGAGTGCAGCGGAGTAGGCGGCGTTTTTATTGTGCCATGCCCTTAGGACGTAGAAAGATGATCGCCAACCCACCACTTAGACCCAAACCATCGAAAGAGTATCAAGGTTGATGCACTCATATCGATTTTAGATCATGCTTTTAGGCATTATTTCTATCGACAACAGAGTGTTAGTGTGTGCTCTTAATCTGCAAAATAAGCTCGATTTCATACGATCTAATAATCCTCATAAAAAAGAAGTAAAGCATCGTCTATACGAAGTATGACCATCTGGATAGAGAAAATAAACAATAAACTAGCCTAGCAACCTCGTCTAAACCTCCCACAAGCAGCACTAGGATTCCCAAAGAATTACAACCTATTTTTTTTTCAGCCGATTAATAAGCTCTAACGCTTAAGAAAAACCTAGCTCAAACATGCAAAATATCACGGAAAAGGCCAACTTCTTAAGTACCCTAGGTTCAGGGTTCATCTCAAAACGTGGCACCGGACAAGTGCTGGGGGCGACTCTGACTCACGAAAGCAAAAACAACCTAAAAACTACGAAGTCAAAGAGAAAATAAAAGAAAATGAAACGAATTCACCTGACAAACGTGAGCTGCTCCCCCAGACTTGAATTGAATGGTGTCCTCGACGTGAAGCTCCGATGGAGGGTAAGGGAAGTGAAGTCACGTTTGTGGGTTTTTTTGTTTTTTTTTTGTTTTTTTGTTTTTTAATTAACTGTGTCTTAAACTAAGAAACTAAAAAAAAAATAGAAAACAAACAGCTGGGTTTCCTCTCAGAAAACGCTTATTTAATGTCTTTAAGCTTTGACGGCTCCATTCCTCATGCGTGCGCGACGGGTGGATCGGAAATGGAAATGGAGTTTCCACTTTCGATCGGTTGAGTGGCTCGATCGGGTGGATCTGAAAGGGAAATGGGTTGTTTTCTCATCTCATCTGCACTCTCAAGTTAGCATTCATAACAACATGATATATTTTATCTCATTCAACGTACTCATACAAAAAAGAAGACGGAGGAGGGTCAGGCTCAAGTTCGGGCGTCTTCTCCATTGCGAAACCAGCGTGCGTTTCATGTGGTATCTCCTCACGTGGGGCGTCTCCTAGTGCTTCAATAGCGCTCATGAATTTCTTGTACATCTCAGCTCCTTCGTCCGTAGATCATGCATCTTCGCAAGGTCGTGTTAAATATCGTACAAGAGGATCAGAAACACTTACTTGATCATGTGTGTTTTTCGCTAACTCGTCCAGCGATCTACTGTAATGCAAGGCTCTTTGAATGAGGGTCCGTTCATGGGGCTGGACAAGTTGAATTCTATCGTCTCATCTCCGACACGTAAGGAAAGCTTTCCTTGTTGTACATCTATCATGGCACCTCCAGTAGCTAAGAACGGTCTACCAAGAATAATAGGTATCCTAGCATCTTCCTTTATTTCAAGTACAACAAAATCAGCGGGAATGAAAACCTTCATGGGAACGTTTTCAACAATTCTCACCAGATATCTCACCGAATGATCCGTGAGGAGTAGACACATCTTTGTAGGTTTGAGATTCCCGAAGTCCATCCGCTTGAAAACCGAGTGTGGCATGATGCTCACGCTTGCTCCTAAATCACACAAAGCATTATCAATTTCAATATTACCTATTGTGCATGGAATGGAGATGCTTCTGGAGTCCTTCAACTTTGGTGGCAGCTTGTTTTGAAGGATAGTGCTGCATTCCTCACTGAGTGCTACCGTCTCGTTCTCTTCGATATGCCTCTCTTTGGAAAGAACCTCTTTGATGAGTTTGGCATGATTTGGCATCTTTTGGAGGGCTTCCACGAATGGGATGTTGATGTCAAGCTTCTTTAGATCCTCTACAAATCTGCCCACTCGTTTTTCGTTCTTGCTGCTCACTAACCGTTGAGGAAACGGTATAGGAGGTTTGTATGCCGGTGGAGCAACATATGGTTTGTCTAAATCTATTTCAACTCCTTCCATAATCGCAATCATACCTTTGCCTCTTTTCATGGACGTACCAGCAGCTTGCTCTTGCTCTTTGGAGGGCGAATGATCGATCATATCAGTGCAGCACACGGAAATAGCGTTAACGTACTCTCTTAGGTTTAATTCGGGTTTACCGGGAAGCTGTCCGGGATTCCAAGAGGATGAGGTAGCTTGATGTGCTATGGAGTTTTCTAACATCTTCACATGTGTGCTCAATGATTCCATATGAGTTTTAAGCTCGCTAATCGCTGTCCCCACATCCGCGTTGAATTTGGCTTTAGTCGATTGTTGCTGCCTTTGCTCCTTGATAAATTCGAGCATTACTGCCTCAAGGTTCAAAGAAGGGGATCGAAGAGGTTGAGGAGCTTGTGGAACTTGTTGAGCATTCTGATATTGCTGATTATTTTGCTGGTACGGCTGCTGTGGTTGCTGAAATCCCGAATACTTCATCGGTTGAGTCATTCGGTATGACAAGTTCGGGTGGTTCCTCCAATTCGAGATGTAGGTATTCCCGAATTGTGTGTTTCCTTGCTGCTGGGCGTAGTTCATCTATTTGAAGTCTTCATGTACCGTGCATTGATACGCTACATGCTTAGTATATCCGCAATTCACACAGTACATGGCGTTTGCTGCGTTGCCCATCGCTCTGCTATGATTCAGCTCGTATAGGCGACGAGTGCTGTTAGGCATACTTCTCGGTGTTGACCACATAGCGTGGTTCATGGAGAGGTTATCGATCAGTTCGTATGCCTCCTCCACACTCAGATCCATAAACGATCCTCTAGCAGCGTTATCCAACGTCATTCGGTGTTCATATGAAATTCCATTGTAAAAAGTTTGGATAACATACCACTGCTCGAGCCCATGGTTTGGACACATATGTAGAAGATCCTTAAATCTGCCCCATGCTTCAAACAACGTTTCTCCATCTCTGCATCTAAACGCTGTGATTTCCCCCTTCATATGAATCGTCTTGCTCAGAGGAAAGAAGCGTGATAAGAACAATGTGCAGAGCTGGTCCCAAGTCGTGATTGAACCAGCGGGAAGCGATTGCAGCCTTGTTTTTGCTCGTCCCCCAATTGAGAAGGGGAATAGACGCAGTAAGATCGCATCCTCCGAGACTCCGTGTATCTTGAATGTACCGGAAAGCTCTAGGAAGTCTCTGAGGTGCTGATGGGGATCCTCGTGATTTCCACCTATGAATTGCTTCTGATAAAGCATGTTGATCATTGCCGGCTTAATTTCGAACTTTTCTCTAGCAACAGTAGGCATCCTTATGGCTGTTTGGACGTTTTTCATGTTCGGCACCCCGTAATCTCTGAGGCGACGTGGTGGAGGAGCCTGTGGTTCTCGCGATTGAGACGCGAGTTGCTGTTGCTGCATATGCCCCAAATTACCAATAGGTAATTGAAGTCGTTCGTAGCCGTTCTGATTATCCATGTCTCGTAGATTTGACGGCTCTGTGTTACCTTCTTCCTTGCCCTTTCTCAATTGTCTGCAAGTGCGCACGATCTCGGGGTCGATTTGGAATAGACTAGAAGCACCTTGAGATCTGGTCATAAACGAACAAAGGAAAACGAACGAAATTAGGTAGAAAGAAACGAAAGAAAAGAAAACAAAAACAAAAACAAAACAAGAAAGACTCTAGGCTCGAATCTAAGACGTGTTGACAATAGTCCCCGGCAACGGCTCCAAAAACTTGATGCGTATCAAAGTTAAACAAATAACCTAAACTACCCACAAGTGCACGGCACGTGTGTAGTACTTCAGGTGTCGATCCCACAGGGACTACGCAACACAACCTAAACTCAAACTACGAATCAGACTTGCAAACAAACAAATATTGGTTTTAAGAACGGAATACTAAAAACAAATAAACAAACGAGTTCTTAACAATGAGACAAATGTTCTAGGAATTCGGTTTCACAACAAGACCACCGAAACCAACAATCAACCTATCTAATCATGCAATCCCAATTAAGTCATCTAAGGCAGACGATCCTAATATGATATCTACCCTCTCTCAAGGCATAGACATGTGATCTAGTCAAGTTATCCCCTACTTTTGTGGCTGACACCTTAAGCTAAACCCATAAGTTCTATGATTCATCCCTTTCATCCTCAACCGCTGCTACACTACTTTCGTGGCCTAACCTCGGTTGTTCTAAACCTGATCTTCTAGGACTAGAATTCTCCTTTCGATCCTTCTCCTAATCCCTAACACATGCATCTGCTTGGCCTTCGTAAATACAATTCATTCAAGCTCTCAGACAAAGAATAGATAAACGAAAACGGGAAATTGCATTCAAAGATAAATCAAAGTGGTTCCGGGATAGCCATGGGCTAATCCCTTCTCCTAGAACAAAACAACTACTCGCTCATGCGTTCAAAAGCAAACAACATAATTGAAGTAGAAAGTCTAAAGAACATGAAAACTAAATGAAAACCAAAGTCTTGAATTGATTTCCAATGCCCCTTGAATGTCTCCTTCGCTAAAGTCTCCTTCTTTTTCGATTCTCTCCCTACTCTCTCTCCTCGATTTAAAACTGAAAACTAACTCTCTAACTGAACTCCTTTGACCCCTAGCTCATCTTCTTCCTTTTCCTTCTTCTTTTCTTTTCTTTTATTCTGGTTTTTCCTTTTGGCCGTTCAGTTCTTTTCCTTTTGTTGCAGTAGCCACCGTTTTTGCCTTTTCATGAGTTTTCCATTCTTGATCAAGTTGGGCAAAGTTTCCATTCCTTTCTACAGAAAAATATCTCTTATTCCTCTTCTCTAAAGTCATTTTCCTTTTTGTATAAGTCACCAACAAGTTCCTTTTCGTGTTTAGATAAATTAACTTATCTGGTAGTTGTAGGTGACGGACGCGACCCGCGCGGGCTGAGTTTGTGCCCCACGCGGGCGCGGCGTGCATGATCACGATGAAAATAAGACCTCCTCGCGTGGGCTAAGGAGTGACCCGCGCAGGCTGAGGCTCCACATGATGCCCGAGCATGCTGTGGACTTGCCGGACCCGTGCTCAAGTTGCTGGACCAATGGTGAACTAAAGGCCCCGCGCGGGCTAGGGAGTGCCCCGTGCGGGCTGAGCTTGTTCCTTGCCGATTCTCGTCCTGTTTGTTCCGTGATGATCCTCGATGTTGGTACTTTGTCTCGTGTACGTCCTTTAGCTCCAAAATGAACTGAATACGCATTAAAACCTGTAAGAACACGAAAACACGAAAACGAGTAAAATGGATACAAAATCATACGTAAACATCGCATCTATATCGTAAACATCTCTAAATTCCGGCAAGAAATACGTATGAAAACGAAACGATCAGTTGCCTCTTTGCCTCCCTCGGCATCTCTTCGCCTCCCTCATTGCCTATCCGCCTCCCTTGGCATCTTTTCTCTATCGATCTATCACTACAAAAAAATACAAGGATATAAATGGACGGATCAACGGATCCATCCGCTGATACCATTTTCCAACGGATTGTAAAAATGTTCAACGGGTAGTAATCCGTTGCAATTGTCAACAGACGACCAACACATATTGTCTGTTGTTGTGATCCGTTGAAACGCCATTAGAAAACCAAAAAAAGCCAACGGACAACAGATATCTGTTGACAGTTGCAATGGATCCCGTTAACATTGTTAATTTCGTGGTTTACCGTGCAAATATTTTCACGCGGCTTTGCAACGGGCATCCATAAGGATTCTAATGGATGTCCGTTAAAAAAATTACTATTTAATGATCAATATCAAGGTATCTAGTTCCAAACCATCAACAACAAAGATATTTTCAACAAAATATCGTCTTCTTCAAATAAAGATATACATAGATCGAGAGAGTGGATGTATAGAAGAAAATATCCTATAATCGAAGATGTTACGCAAGAATTCTTACACGAGGAGCAATTCATGAGTTTTGTGTTGATACAAATGTTGTGTCAAGAACACGGGACAATGTTATGTCCATGCAAAAGATGCAAAAAAAAAAACATGGGGTATCAAAGTCAAGAAATTTTTTGCAAACATCTTTACAAGGCGAGTTTCATAGAGAATTACGATTTGGTTATTTCACGAGGAAAATTGTGACGTTAGAGATATTGTACAAGAAGCACAAATAGAAAGAAATAAAGAAGTTGTTTATGAAGCATCAATGACTAATCCATATGTGGAAATGGTGTCAGATGCTTTTCCTGGAGTTGTTGAACAAACACATGAAGAGATGCCAAACAATGAGGCACACCGATTTCTCAACCTATTAGATTCGGCGAAACAACCTATATATGAAGGTTATCCTGAAGGTCAGTACTGATCTTTATCCTCAAGATTGATGAGTATAAACACAGACTACAATGTTACTGAAAATTGTATGGAGCCATTTTGTAAAACCGTGCGTGAATATTTACAGAAAATAATCAAGCTTCCGAGATATACTACGAAACAAAGAATGTTTTAAAAGATTTGGGAATACTACACGAGAAAAATGATGCTTGTAGAAACAGTTGCACGTTGTCTTGAGGAAATGATAAAGACTTGTTAGAATGTAATTTTACAATGCAAGCAGATTTTGGAAAACAAAAAACCATCTTCACGTAAATATGTATCATACAAAAAATGTTCTATATGCCTGTAGCAAGTAGGTTGAGAAAGTTATTTGAATCGAAAAAATTGCTGTAGCAATGAGATGGCACGCAGAACACTCGATGAGCGAAGGGATAATGCAACATCTATCTGATGGTAAGGCTTGGAAAGATTTCAATGAAATATTTTCCGAGTTTGCGTATGAAACGAGAAATGTTTATCTTTGCCTGTGCACTGATGGTTTTAGTCCATATGGACAATCTGGAAGTCAATATTCTCTATGGCCGGTGATTTTGCCTTCGTATAATTTGACTCCTGATATAATTTTTTTGATGTATTTTTGCACCCTTAATTCATGAATTAAGACATTTGTGGAACGATGGAATTCTTGCTTATGATGTGAGTACGAAGAAAAATTTCACATTGAAAGCGGTCTTGTTGTAGACAATTAATGACTTTCTTGTTTATGGAATGTTATCTGGATGGAGCACGCACGAGAGATTAGCATGTCCATATTTTATGAAGGATACATATTCATTTCGACTAGTACATTGGAAGAAACCATATTGGTTTGATTGTAATAGAAGATAAAAAAACATTTACAAACGAATGTGGTATAAAAATAAGAGGCTTTGTGCATGCAAACCAGAACACAAATCCTTTACAAAATATTGAACACAATGGGCGATTTACAAGAATGGATAGAATGTAGTGGATATCGTGGGCATTGAAAACCAAAAGGCCGAGGTGAATGGAATAACTGGTATAAATGTAGTATTTTTTGGAACTACAATTATAAAATCACTGATATTACGTGGTAATTTGGATGTTATGCTTATCAAGAAACCTTTTCGATAACATCATGAACACTATTTTGAATGTGATGGGGAAAACTAAGGATAATATACAATCGAGAAAAGATTTGCAAATAATATGTCGAAGACCTGAGTTGGAATTAAGAGATGGAAGGACACCTATCCCAGTATTCATATGTTTAGACAAGTGAAAACCGCATTCTTAAGGTGGTTAAAAGAAAACATTAAGTTTCTAGATGGATATGCATCAAACATTGCTCGGTGTGTGGATATTGTTGGTTTGAGGCTGATCGGGTTGAAAAGTCACAATTGTCATGTTTTCATGCAGCAATTCATTCCACGAAACGTTCACGATGTGCTATGTAGAATTAACATATATTTCAGCGATATATGTTCAAGAAATTTAAAAAGGGATGACTTGGAATTAATGAAAAACAATATCTCTGAAGTATTATGTTCATTGGAAAAAGTTTTTCCGCCTTCATTCTTCGATGTCATGGAATATTTACTAGATGAGGCGATACTAGGTGGGCCAGTTCAATTCAGATGGATGTATCCTTTCAAAAGGTTTTTCTTTCATTTAAATAGAAAAGCAAAACACAAAGCAGCGGTTAAAGCATCTATTGTTAAACAACACTTGTTGAAAGAAATCACATATTTCAACATATTTTATTTCGAGTCGCATATTCAGATAAAAGAAAGACGTGGAGCGAAAGATCACACAAACTATCTATATCAATATAATCCGCAGTTTGGCATAATTTCTGAGATGTTTACACCGATTGGACGTACATGAGGTAAATCCGAAGAATATTGGTTAAGACCAGAGGAGTATAATCATGTCAACTCATATATATTACTAAATTTTCAACCGATATTAGCTTTTGAAAGGTACAAAACAATGAAAATCGAACTTTTAAACAAAATTAATATATATATATATATTTAAAATATATGTGTGTTAACGTACTTTCATTACAAGATATTTAATGAAGAAGTAATTGGTACATATCCTCATCTAAATGCAGATGAACTCACGGAAATGAATATTCAATATTATAGCTCGTGGTTGAGAGATTACGTAAGTAAACGTTTATTCGTACGTTTTATATATATTAAAACTAATTGCTTTTTATAAAAGTATTCATTTATTTTTTTTATTATATAGGTCAAATATTCTGATAAGAGATTTCCTATGTGGTTAAAGGATTTGGCTAATAGTCTCGCAGGACATATCATGTGTTGGCAAATTTTGTTTACTCACTGATACATATTCTACACGTACAAACACAGAAAATATAGAAGCACATACAACTACGACGTTTGCATTAATAGTGAAATAGAGGGTTATAATTTCTACGACTTTTTGTACCAAATCCTACAGGTGGAATATCTCGGTCTCGTTGGATTGAAGGTAATGCTTTTTAAATGTCAGTGGTTCGACCCAACTGTAGGACGTGGTACATGAAAAAATCGATGGAGAGATATTCCTTTTGCTTTCTATTTCCTATTTGCGTTTGACTCTCGGATATTCCTTTTGCTTTCTATTTCCTATTTGCATTTGTCTCTCGCGTTGCACCCCTTTTCCGCTTTTTTGTTTTTGTTTTCACGTGATTAGACGAATACAACAATGAATTGTACGACGGGCTTTGACATACCATACCTTTGCGTACGAAGCTCTGAATTACATGATTTTTTTCACATTTTACTCCTCTTTTCGAGATAAATGATGCCCCAGGATGATGAAGCAGCCCGACCCCGTTTTCTAGCTAAAAAGCGTTTGTTTAGGTCGATACGTTGGATTTTTAGAGGCGGGAGATGCCCTTTTCGAGTTTCTTAGGATACGAATGTCATTTCTTGTCAATATACCGCTTGTATTGCGTTTGTCTCTCGGATATTCCTTTTGCTTCCTATTTCCTATTTGTGTTTGTCTCTCGCATTGCACCCCTTTTCCGCTTTTTATTTTTGTTTTCACGTGATTAGACGACTACAAGAATAAATTGTATGACGGGCTTTGAAATACCATAACTTTGCTTATGAAGCTCCAAATTACATGATTTTTTCACATTTTACTTCTCTTTATGAGATAAATGATGCCTCACAATGCTGAAGCAGCCTGACCTTGTTTTCCAGCTCAAAATCCTTTATTTAGGTCGATACATTGGATTTTTAGAGCCGGGAGATGACCTTTTCGAGTTTCTTAGGATACGAATGTCATTTCTTGTCATTATGCCGCTTGTATTGCGTTTGTCTCTCAGATATTCCTTTTGCATCCTATTTCCTATTTGCGTTTGTCTGTCGTGTTGCACCCCTTTTCCGCTTTTTGTTTATTGTTTTCACTTGATTAGACGACTACAACAATGAATTGTACGAGGGGGTTTGAATTACCATAACTTTGCGTACAAAGCTCCGAATTACATAATTTTTCACATTTTTTCCCTCTTTTTTAGATAAACGATGTCGCGGGATGCTGAAGGCAGCCCGACCCCATTTTTGAGCTCAAAATTTTTTATTTAGGTCGATATGTTGGATTTTTAGAGCCGAGAAATGCCCTTTTCGAGTTTCTTAGGATAAGAATGTCATTTCTTGTCAATACGCCGCTTGTGTTGCGTTTGTCTCTCGGATATTCCTTTTGCTTCCTATATCCTGTTTGCGTTAGTCTCTCGCGTTGCACCCCTTTTCCACTTTTTGTTTTTGTTTTCACTTGATTAGACGTCTACAACAATGAATTGTACGACGGGCTTTGAAATACCATAACTTTGCGTACGAAGCTTTGAATTACATTACTTTTTTCACATTTTATTCCTATTTTTGAGATAAACGATTCCCCGGAATGTTGAAGGCAACCCGACCCCATTTTCGAGCTTAAAATCCTTTATTTAGGTCGGTACGTTGGATTATTAGAGCCGAGAGATGCCCTTTTCGGTTTCTTAGAAAACGAATATAATTTCTTGTCAATACGCGGCTTGCGTTGCGGTTGTCTCTCGGATATTCCTTTTGTTTCCTGTTTCCTATTTGCATTTGTCTTTCGTGTTACACCCCTTTTCCGCATTTTGTTTTTGTTTTCACGTGATTAGACGACTACAACAATGAATTGTACGACGGGCTTTGAAATACCATATCTTTGCGTACGAAGCTCCAAATCACATGATTTTTTTCACATTTTATTTCTCTATTCAAGATAAACGATGCCGCAGAATGCTGAAAGACCCGCGACCCCGTTTTCGATTTCAAAATCCTTTATTTAGGTTGATACATTGGATTTTTAGAGCCGGGAGATGCCCTTTTCGAGTTTCTTAGGATACGAATGTCATTTCTTGTCAATACGCCGCTTGCAGTGCATTTATCTCTCGGATATTCCTTTTGCTTCCTATTTGTTATTTGTGTTTGTCTATCGTGTTGCACCCTTTTTCCACTTTTTGTTTTTGTTTTCAAGTGATTAGATGACTACAACAATGAATTGTATGACGGGCTTTGAAATACCATAACTTTGCGTACGAAGCTCCAAATTACATGATTCTTTATCAAATTTTATTCCTATTTTTGAGATAAACGATGCCGCGGGATGTTGAAGGCGGCCAGACCCAATTTTAGAGCTCAAAATACTTTATTTAGGTTGATACGTTGGATTTTTAGAGGCGAGAGATGCCCTTTTTGAGTTTTTAAGATTCGAATGTGATTTCTTGTCAATACGCAGCTTGCGTTGTGTTTGTCTCTCGGATATTCCTTTTGCTTCCTATTTCCTATTTGCATTTCTCTATCGTGTTGCACCCCTTTTCCGCTTTTTGTTTTTGTTTTCACTTGATTAGACGACTACAACAATGAATTGTATGACGGGCTTTGAAATACCATAACTTTGCGTACAAAGCTCCGAATTACTTGATTGTTTTCACATTTTATTCCTCTTTTTGAGATAAATAATGCCGCGGGTTGCTGAAGGGAGCCCGACCCAATTTTCGAGCTCAAAAACCCTTATTTAGGTCGATAAGGTTGATTTTAAGACCCGAAAGATGCGCTTTTCGAGTTTTTTAGGATACGGATGTTATTTTTGGTCAGTACGCAGCTTGCGTTGCATATGTCTCTCGGATATTCTTTTTGCCTCCTATTTCCTATTTACGTTTGTCTCTCGTGTTGCACCCCTTTTCCGCTTTTTGTTTTTGTTTTCACGTGATTAGACGACTGCAACAATGAATTGTACAACTGGCTTTGAAATACCATAACTTTGCGTACGAAGCTCCGAATTACATTGTTCTTTTTCTAACATTTTTATTCCTGTTTTCGCGATAAATGATGCCACGGGCTGCTGAAAGCAGCCCAACCCCGTCTTCGAGCTCAAAATCCTTTATTTAGGTCGATACGTTGGATTTTTAGAGCTAGAAGATGCCCTTTTCGAGTTTTTTTGGATACGAATGTCATTTCATGTCAATACGCCGCTTGCATTGCGTTTGTCTCTCGGATATTCCTTTTGTTTCCTATTTCCTATTTGCATTTTTTTTGGTTGGAAGTAAATTTATTCCGTGTGTCCCATGAAAGGGAAAAGAGAACGGTTACACATACAAACTGGATGTCATTAGCACACATGGGATAACACGCAGGTCACCCATACTGTGCTACGACAATACACACTACAGTAGTATCTCACATCGCAGCTATGAGAGCAGGGTACATGTCACCCCGGGCCTCATTAAAACCTCAAAGCAGAAAAACCCATTGGGAAAAAACCCCACAATGAGGAAAGAGCACCCCTGCGACGGATACGAAACATCGCAAAATAAATACCAAATGTCCGACATAATCAAACCGATTACAAGATATAGGATATATAGTCATCATCAAGCCAGCTTCCTACGAATGATCCACCCAATCTACCTCCCAAGTTGCAGAGTCTCCACTGTGGCCGAGGGAAACTTGTCATGTAGAACCAGAGATAGGTGGTCCATAATCAGTCGAACGGCTGCGGCTGCCTCAAGTCTCTTGTTGTCAAATATGCTTCCATTTCTGACACGCCAAAGATGGTAGATCGATGCCGCAATGGCATACACCTGTGCTCGTGCTAAGCAATCATCTCGAGCAGCATTTCTCCTCAGCCATGTGAGTGCGTCTTTGATCGTCATGATGGTCCGCGGGATGTGCAAACGGTCACATACTTGGTACCATATTTGCTGGGCATATCCGCACTCAAAGAACAAGTGGTTGTGGCTCTCCATTTGCTGGTTACATAACCTGCATGTTGTGTCGATATCCAGATAAATGAGGCGATCAAGGGTTGGAAGCTTACCTAGTACAGCCATCCACAGGATGAAGGAGTGCTTTGGCGTGTTATGGGGCGGCCACACCTCCTTTGCCCAGTTTACCACCGATTTCCTAGGACGTATATCGTCGTACGCCTTGGATATCCGAAATCTTCCCATCTCACACCATCCCTCCATTCTTTCCATGCTGTTAGCCTCGTTTCCTGCCATTGTGCGCACCATATCTCGAACATGTAGTATGGTCTTGATCAGAGGGGAGTCACGTCGACTCGCGTTCCATTCCCAAGGGCCTACCCGTGCCAGGTACCTATGATGGATCCACCTCACCCATAGGCTGTCCCTCTGAGTCGTTATATGCCACCAGTGCTTGATCATGAAACACCTATTCCAAGTATCCAAGTCCAGGAGTCTAAGTCCTCCTTCCCTCTTCGGAGAACATACATCAGTCCATCGTACTAAGGGATGTCTCCACAGAAAGCCTCTACATATGGATATCAGGTTGCACATAACACTCCGAGGAACTGCAACCATGGATAGCCAAAACCCGGCGCTTCCCTGTAGCACTGTTCCGATGAGTTCCCTGCGGCCAGCAAAAGATATCAACTTTTTAGCCCAAATGGTGAGGTGGGCACTTATCTTATCTAATAGTGGCTTGAAGTGTATCCCTTTAAGTCCTTTGGGGCCGATTGGTATGCCTAGATATCGAAAGGGAAATACGCCTTCTCGAAATCCTGTAACTCCTAGCAATGCATGTCGTTCCTGTGCTGATACCGAGGCCAAGAACATGGAGGATTTCCTTTCATTCACTTGTAACCCGGACATGGCGCTGAATCTTGTCAGGCAATCCAAGAGTACCCCTACCGAACCTGTGTCACCACGACAGAACATAACGATATCATCAGCAAATATAAGATGTGATAGTCTGAGGGGAGCACAGTGTTGGTGAAATGAAAACACGTCCCTCTGAGTCTCCTTCCTAACGAGCCGGGAAAAGATCTCCATGCAAATGACGAAGATCAGGGGAGATAGTGGATCTCCTTGCCGCAATCCACGTTTGCCCGGGAAAAAACCATGAATGGTCTTGTTTATCTTTATGGAATATGTGACGGTGGTTATGCACTCCATAATCCAAGCCCAAGCAATGGGAGAAGCTCCGATGTGTGTGAGGGCGAACTGGATAAACTCCCATGAGACCGTATCATATGCCTTGGCCAAGTCGATGTTGATGTTGAATCTCTTTGCGTCTCCTTTAACCTCATATCGGCGAAGTAGCTCCTGCACAATAAAAACATTATCCGAAAGGAGCCGGCCCTCAACAAAAGCGCTTTGGGCCGGATCTATCAGCGGACCAAGACACCGCGCTAGGCGCAATGTCATGATCTTTGTAATAAGCTTATATATCACATTACAACAAGAAATGGGACGATAGTGCTCAACTGTCGATGGGTCATCAATCTTGGGAATGACGGCGACTATGGTGTGGTTGAATTGCTTGAGGAGTTTCCGATTGACGAAGAACTCCTTAACTGCTGCACATACTTCTGCCCCAGTGATCTCCCATGTTGCCTTGAAAAATTTGACCGAGAAGCCGTCCGGTCCTGGAGATTTATCATCACCCATGGACCATAGGGCATTCTTGATCTCACTTACCGATACAGGCGAAGTCAAATACCTATTGTCCTCCTCCGATAACCTACCTCCATGGGCAAGCTCATC
>CM071876.1:20157693-20170853 GCA_036759665.1 Gynandropsis gynandra | reverse complement strand
GTTTTCCGGATTACCTCCCTTAGGCCTCGCTGTTTCGGGGCTTGGCCCAGCCCTCTTATGTTCTAAGATATGATCTTCATAGACTCGGGTGAGGTTTTCCCTTCCCGTCTTCCTCCTTTGTACCGCTTCGGAGATTCCGCAACTTCGGAGGCCATCTAGTGGCCGTCAATGCCTGAACGATAGGGGGGAGCGGTGGGGGGACGTTCTCAATTCTTTCCTCGTTTTGGCTCGCTCCCTAGCGCGTTGTGACTGGGTCTTCCTTACTCGAGGGGTTAATTCCCCTTCCTCCCTATCTCCATTGATATAGTCCCCAGAATCCTCAGTCGCAATTCCGTCACGGTCCGTGCGGTTATCCCTTACACTCTCCTTATTTCCCGTCCTTTTGTCTTTGCCTTCTTTCGCCCCCTCATTCTCTTCGTCCTCCTCATCAGCCTCATCAACGTCATCATCCTCATCAACCTCATCAACCTCAGAATTGCCGGTACTCTCAGGAAGGACTCGTTGCCCCTCCTGCGTTCCGCCACCATTGTCGTTGGGTTGGTCGGAAAGGTGATGGTTGCATGGAACGCCGGCTTGTGCTTGGATACCTGGATGGACCGGTTTGGGATGTTGTGTTTCTTTCTCCATCTGAGTAGGAGGAGCCCTAATCTTGATCATTTCCTCGCTTCTTGTCTGGTCTTGCGGGTGCGGGACTACCCCTTCCTCTCCTAACTGATCCACATCAGCCACATCCTTCGCTGCCCCTGCCCTGGGTCCTATTTGCATTTGTCTCTCGTGTTGCACCCCTTTTCCGTTTTTTTCTTTTGGTTTTCACGTGATTAGATGATTACAACAATGAATTAATACGACGGGCTTTCAAATACCATAACTGTGCGTACAAATCTCCGAATTACATTATTTTTTTCACATTTTATTCTTCTTTTCAAGATAAACCATGCCGCGAGTTTCTGAAGGAAGTCCGGCCCTGTTTTCATGCTAAAAATCCTTTATTTAGGTCGATACGTTGGATTTTTAGAGCCGGAAGATGCCCTTGTCGAGTTTTTTAGGATACGAATGTCATTTCTTATCAATACGCACCTTGCATTGCGTTTGTCTCTCGAATATTCCTTTTGCTTCCTATTTCCTATTTGCATTTGTCTCTCATGTTGCACCCCTTTTCCGCTTATTGTTTCTATTTTCACGTGATTAGATGACTACATCAATAAATTGTACGACGGGCTTTGAAATACCATAAATTTGCGTAGGAAGCTCCGAATTACATGATTTTTTTCACATTTTATTCCTTTTTTGGAGATAAACGATGCAGCGGGTTGCTGAAAGCAGCCCAACCCCGTTTTCAAGCTCAAAATCCTTTATTTAGGTCGATACGTTGAATTTTTAGAGCCGGAAGATGCCTTTTTGAGTTTTTAGGATAGAAATGTCATTTCTTGTCAATACGCCGCGTGTGTTGCGTTTGTCTCTCGGATATTCCTTTTGCTTCCTATTTTCTATTTGCGTTTGTTTCTCTTGTTGCACCCCTTTTCCGCTTTTTGTTTTTATTTTCACGTGATTAGACAACTACAACAATGAATTGTACGGTGGGATTTGAATTACCATAACTTTGCATACAAAGCTCCGAATTACATTGTTTTTTTATCATATTTTATTCATTTTTTCGAGATAAATGATGCCACGGGTTGCGAAAAGCAGCCCGACCTCGTTTTTCGACCTCAAAATCCTTTATTTAGGTCAATACGTTGGATTTTTAGAGCCGGAAGATGCCCTTTTCGAGTTTTTTAGGATACGAATTTCATTTCTTGTCAATATGCTGCTTGTGCTGCGTTTGTCTGATGCATATTCAAAGTTAAACAAATAACCTAAACTACCCGCAAGTGCACGACACGTGTGTAGTACTTTAGGTGTCGATCCCACAGGGACTACGCAACACAAATTAAATTCAAACTATGAATCAAACTTCAAACAACGAAGTATTGGATTTTTGATTGAAATAAGTAAAACTAATAAAATAACAAGTTCTTAACAGTGAGACAAACGTTCTAGGAAACCGGTTTCACCAGAAGACTACCGAAACCAACAATCAACATATCTAATCAGGCAATCCCGATCAGGTTATCTAAGGTAGACGATCCTAATATGATATCTACCCTCTCTCAAGGCATAGACACGTGATCTGGTTAAGTTATCCCCTACTTTCGTGGCCTAACCTCAGTTGTTCTAAACCTGATCTTCTAGGACTAGAATTCTCCTTTCGGTCCTTCTCCTATTCCCTAACACATGCATCTACTTGGCCTTTGTAAATACAAGTCATTCAAGCACTCAGACAAAGAATATATAAACGAAAACGGGAAATTGCATTCAAAGATAAATCAAAAGCGGTTCCGGGATAGCCAAGGGCTAATCCCTTCTCTTAGAACAAAACGACTACTCGTCATGCGTTGGAAAGAAAACATAATCAAAGTAGAAAGTCTAAAAAACATAAAAACCAAACGAAACTGAATTCCTGATTTGATCTTCAACGCCCCTTGAATGTCTCCTCCGCAAGAGTGTTCTTCTTCTCCGATTCTCTCTCTACTCTCTCTCTCACGTATGAATTCTGAAAGAACTCAATCTCCTCGACCCATAGCTTCTCTCCTTCCCTCTCCTTCCTTTTTTTCTTTCCTTTTCTCCTGGTTTTTCCTTTTGGCCATCCACTCCTTTTTTCTTTTTCGCAGCAGCCATTGTTTTTTCCTTTTTCGTGTGTTTTCCATTCTTGATTAAGTTGGGGAACAATTCCATTCTTTTCTCCAGCAAAATATCTCTTATTGCTCTTCTCTAACGTTGTTTTCCTCTTTGTATATGTGACTAACAAGTTCATTTTCGTGTTTAGACAAGTTTCCTTTTCTGGTTTTTGTAGGTGACGGACGCGACCCGCGCGGGCTGGTGTGCGTGCCCTACGCGGGCTGAGGTGTGCGCGGTGTTCGCTGGAACTAGGCCCTGCACGGGCGGAGGTGTGCCCCACACGGGCTGAGGCTTCACTTGATGCCCGTGCATGCTGATGACCTCCCCGACCCGTGCTGAGTTTGCTGGAGGTTGTAGCTCACGCGAGCTAGGTGAAGGCCCAGCGTGGGCTGTGTTAGTTCTTGCCGATACTCGTCCCGTTTGTTCCGTTATGATTCTCGATGTTAGTATTTTGTCTCGTGTACGTCATTTAGATCCAAAATGAACCGAATACGCATTAGAACCTGTAACAACACGAAAACAAAAAAAATGAATAAAACGAATACAAAATCATACGTAAACATCGCATCTATATCGTAAACATCTCTAAAATGGTGCAAGAAATACGTATGAAAAGGAAATGATCATTGTCTGTCGGATATTCCTTTTGCATCCTATTTCTTGCTTGCGTTTGTCTCTCGTCTTGCACCCCTTTTATGATTTTTGTTTTTGTTTTTATGTGATTAGACGACTACAACAATGAATTGTACGAGGGGCTTCGAAATACAATAACTTTGCGTACGAAGCTCTGAATTACATGATTTTTTTTTCACATTTTATTCTTCTTTTCGAGATAAACGATGCTGCGGGTTGCAGAAGGCAGCCCAAACCTATTTTCGAGCTCAAAATCCTTTATTTAGGTCGATACGTTGGATTTTTAGAGTCGAAAGATGCCCTTTTCGAGGTTTTTAGGATACAAATGTCATTTCTTGTCAATACTCCGCTTGCGTTGTGTTTGTCTCTCGAATATTCCATTTGCTTCCTATTTCCTATTTGCATTTGTCTCTCGTGTTGCACCCTTTTTTCCGCTTTTTGTTTTTGTTTTCACGTGATTAGACGACTACAACAATGAATTGTACGATGGGCTTTGAAATACCATAACTTTGCGTACGAAGCTCCGAATTACATAATGTTTTTCAAATTTTATTCCTCTGTTTGAGATAAACCATGCCACGGGTTGTTGAAGGCAGCCCGTCCCCAATTTTCGAGTTCAAAAACCTTTATTTAGGTCAATACATTGGATTTTTAGAGATGGAAGATGCCCTCTTCGAGTTTTTTAGGATACGAATGCCATTTCTTGTCAATACGCCGCTTGTGTTTCGTTTTTCTTTCGGATATTCCTTTTGCTTCCTATTTCCTATCTGCGTTTGTCTCTCGTGTTGCACCCCTTTTGAGCTTTTTGTTTTTGTTTTCTCGTGATTAGACGACTACAACAATGAATTGTACAACCAACTTTGAAATACCATAACTTTGCGTACGAAGATCCGAATTACATGATGTTTTTCACATTTTATTCCTCTTTTTGAGATAAACGATATCGCGGGATGCTGAATGCAGCCCAGCCCCGTTTTTGAGCTAAAAATCCTTTATTTAGGTCGATACGTTGGATTTTTAGAGCCGGAAGATGCCCTTTTCGAGTATTTTAGGATACAAATGTCATTTCTTATCAATACGCCGCTTGCGTTGCGTTTGTCTCTCGGATATTCCTTTTGCTTCCTATTTCCTAATTGCGTTTGTCTCTCGCTTTGCGCCCGTTTTCCGCATTTTGTTTTTGTTTTCATGTGATTGGACGACTACAATAATGAATTGTACGACGGGCTTTGAAATACCATAATTTTGCGTACGAAGCTCCGAATTACATGATTTGTTTCACATTTTATTCCTTTTTTCGAGATAAATGATTCCGAGGGGTGCTCAAGACAGGCCGGCTCCGTTTTCGAAATTAAAAATCTTTTATTTAGGCTGATACGTTGGACTTTTAGAGCCGAAAGATGCTCTTTTCGAATTTTTTAGGATACGAATGTCATTTCTTGTCAATAAGCCGCTTGCGTTGCGTTTGTCTCTCGAATATTCCTTTTGCTTCCTATTTTCTATTTGTGTTTGTCTCTCGTGTTGCACATTTTTTCCGCTTTTTTATTTTGTTTTCACGTGATTAAACGACTACAACAATGAATTGTACGACGGGATTTGAAATACCATAACTTTGCGTACGAAGCTCCGAATTACATGATTTTATCACATTTTATTTCTATTTTTGAGATAAACGATGCCACGGAATGCTGAAGGCAGCCCGACCCCGTTTTCGAGCTCAAATTCCTTTATTTAGGTCGATACGTTGGATTTTTAGAGTTGGGAGATGCCCTTTTAGAGTTTCTTAGGATACGAATGTCATTTCTTGTCCATACGCCCCTTGCGTTGCGTTTGTCTCTTGGATATTCCTTTTTTTCCTATTTGCGTTTGTCTCTTGTGTTGCACCCCTTTTCTGTTTTTTAATTTTCACGTGATTAGACGAATACAAAAATGAATTGTATGACGGGCTTTGAAATACCATAACTTTGCGTACGAACCCTCCGAATTACCTGTTGTTTTTTTCACATTTTAGTCCTCCTTTCGAAATAAATGATGCTGTGGGTTTTTTAAAGCAGCTTGACCCCGTTTTCAAGCTCAAAATCCTTTATTTAGGTCGATATGTTGGATTTTTAGAGCCGGGAGATGCCCTTTTCGAGTTTCTTGGGATACAAACGTCATTTCTTGTCAATACGCCGCTTGCGTTGCATTTGTCTCTCGGTTCCTATTTGCGTTTTTCTCTCAGGTTGCACTCGTTTTCCGCTTTTTTTTTGTTTTCACGTGATTAGACGACTACAACAATGAATTGTACAACGGGCTTTGAAATAACATAACTTTGCGTACGAAGCTCCGAATTACATGATTCTTTTCACATCTTATTCCTCTTTTCGAGATGAACGATGCCATTTTCGAGCTTAAAATCATTTATTTAGGTTGATACGTTGGATTGTTAGAGCCGGGAGATGCCCTTTTCGAGTTTCTTAGGATACGAATGTCCTTTCTTGTCAATACGCCACTTGCGTTGCGTTTGTCTCTCGGATATTCCTTTTGCTTCCTGTTTCCTATTTGTGTTTGTCTCTCGTGTTGCACCCGTTTTCCGCTTTTTGTTTTTCTTTTCACATGATTAGACAACTACAACAATGAATTGTACGACGGGGTTTTGAAATACCATAACTTTGCGTACGAAGCTCCGAAATACATGATTTTTTTTTTCATATTTTATTCCTCTTGTCGAGATAAACAATGCCGTAGGTTGCGGAAGGCAACCCAACCCCGTCTTCGAACTCAAAATCCTTTATTTAGGTCGATACATTGGATTTTTAGAGCAGAAAGATGCCCTTTAGAGTTTTTTAAGATACGAATTTCATTTCTTGTCAATATGCCGCTTGCGTTGCATTTGTCTCTCAGATATTTCATTTGCTTCCTATTTCCTATTTGTGTTTGTCTCTTGTGTTGCACCCTTTTCCGCTTTTTATTTTTTGTTTTCATGTGATTAGACGACTACAACAATGAATAGTATGACGGGCTTTGAAATACCATAACTTTGCATACGAAGCTCCGAATTACATGATTTATTTTCACATTTTATTCCTCTTTTCGAGATAAACAATGCCGCAGGTTGCTGAAGGCAGCCCAACCCCGTTTTCATTCTCAAAATCCTTTATTTAGGTTGATACATTGGATTTTTTAGAGCCGGGAGATGCCCTTTTCGAGTTTCTTAGGATACAAATGTAATTTCTTGTCAATACTCCGCTTGCGTTGTGTTTGTCTGTCGGATATTCCTTTTGCTTCCTATTTTCTATTTGCGTTTGTCTCTCAGGTTGCACCCCTTTTCCGCTTTTTGTTTTTGTTTTCACGTGATTAGATGACTACAACAATGAATTGTACGACGGGCTTTGAAATACCATAACTTTGTGTACGAAGCTCGGAATTACATGATTTGTTTCACATTTTATTCCTCTTTTTCAGATAAACGATGCCCTGGGACACTTAAGGCAGTTTGACCCCGTTTTCGAGCTCAAAATTCTTTATTTAGGTCGATACGTTGGATTTTTAGAGAGCTGGGAGATGCCTTTTTCGAGTTTCTTATACGAATGTCATTTCTTGTCAATACGCCGCTTGCATTGCATTTGTCTCTCGAATATTCCTTTTGCGTCATATTCCCTATTCGCGTTTGTCTCTCGTGTTGCACCCCTTTTCCGCTTTTTATTTTTGTTTTCACGTGATTAGACGACTACAACAATGAATTGTACGATGGGCTTTGAAATACAATAACTTTGCGTACGAAACTCCGAATTACATAATTCTTTTCATATTTTGTTCCTCTTTTTGAGATAGATGATGCCGTGGGGTGCTTAAGACAGCCCGGCCCAGTTTTTGAGCTCGAAATCCTTTATTCAGGTCGATACGTTGGCTTTTTAGAGCCGAGAGATGCTCTTCTCGAGTTTTTTAGGATATGAATGTCATTTCTTGTCAATAAGCCGCTTGCGTTGCGTTTGTCTCTCGGATAATCCTTTTGCTTCCTATTTCCTATTTGCATTTGTCTCTCGTGTTGCACCCTTTTTCCGCGTTTTGTTTTTGTTTTCACGTGATTAGACGACTACAACAATGAATTGTACGACGGGCTTTGAATTACCATAACTTTGCGTACGAAGCTCAGAATTACACGTGTTGCACCTTTTTCCGCGTTTTGTTTTTGTTTTCACGTGATTAGACGACTACAACAATGAATTGTACGACGGGCTTTGAATTACCATAACTTTGCGTACGAAGCTCAGAATTACATGATTTTTTTCACATTTAATTCCTCTTTTCAAGATAAACGGTGCGCCGGGATGCTGAAGGCAGCCCAACCCCGTTTTTGAGCTCAAAATCCTTTATTTAGGTCGATACGTTGGCTTTTTAGAGCCGGGAGATGCCCTTTTCGAGTTTCTTAGGATACGAATATCAATTCTTGTCAATACGCCTCTTGCGTTGCGTTTGTCTCTCTGATATTCCTTTTGCTTCCTATGTCCTATTTGCGTTTGTCGCTCGTGTTCCACCCTTTTTCCGCTTTTTGTTTTTGTTTTCACATGATTAGACGACTACAACAATGAATTGTACGACGGGCTATAAAAAACAATAATTTTGCGTACGAAGTTCCGAATTACATGAGTCTTTTCACATTTTATTCCTCTTTTAGAAGAAATGATGCCGAGGGGTGCTGCAGGCAGCCCGACCCTGTTTTCAAGCTCAAAATCCTTTATTCAGGTTGATACGTTGGCTTTTAGAGCTGAGAGTTGCCCTTCACGAGTTTTTTAGTATACGAATGTCATTTCTTGTCAATAAGCCACTTGCGTTGCGTTTGTCTCTCGGATATTCCTTTTGCTTCCTATTTCCTATTTGCATTTGTCTCTCGTGTTGCACCCCTTTGCCGCTTTTTGATTTTGTTTTTACGTGATTAGACGACTACAACAATGAATTGTACGACGGGCTTTGAAATACCATAACTTTGCGTACGAAGCTCGGAATTACATGATTTTATTCACATGTTATTCCTCTTTTCAACATAAACTTTTCCGCGGAATGCTGACTGCAGCTCGACCTCGTTTTCAAGCTCAAAATCCTTTATTTAGATCGATTCACTGGATTTTTAGATCCAGGAGATGCCCTTTTGGAGTTTCTCAGGATACGAATGTCAATTCTTGTCAATACGCCGCTTGCGTTGCGTTTGTCTCTCGGATATTCCTTTTGCTTCCTATTTCCTATTTGCATTTTTCTCTCGTGTTGCACCCCTTTTCCGCCTTTTGTTTTTTTTTCTCGTGATTAGAGGAGTACAACAATGAATTGTACGATGGGCTTTGAAATACCATAACTTTGCGTACGAAGCTCAGAATTACATGATTTGTTTCACATTTTATTCTTCTTTTCGAGATAAACGACACTGAGGGGTGCTGAAAGCATCCCGACCCCATTTTCAAGCTCAAAATCTTTTATTTACGTCGATACATTGGATTTTTAGAGCCGGGAGATGCCTTTTTCGAGTTTCTTAGGATACGAATGTCATTTCTTGTCAATACGCCGCTTGTGTTGCGTTTGTCTCTCGGATATTCTATTTTGTTTCTATTTCCTATTTGCGTTTGTCTCTCGTGTTGCACCCCTTTTCCGCTTTTTGTTTTTGCTTTCACGTGATCAGACTACTACAACAATTAATTTTACGACGGGCTTTGAAATACTATAACTTTACGTACGAAGCTCCGAATTACATGGTTTTTTATCATTTTATTTCTCTTTTTGAGATAAACGATGCTCCAGGATGCTGAAGGCAGCCCAACCCCAGTTTCGAGCTCAAAATCCTTTATTTAGTTCGATACATTGGAGTTTTAGAGCCGGGAGATGCCCTTTTTGAGTGTCTTAGGATACGAATGTCATTACTTGTCAATACGCCGCTTGCGTTGCGTTTGTCTCTCAGATATTCCTTTCGCTTCCTTTTTCCTATGTGCGTTTGTCTAAACACGAAAAGGAACTTGTTAGTTACATATACAAAGAGGAAAGGACCTTAGAGAAGAGGAATAAGAGATATTTTACTGGAGAAAAGAATGGAAACATTGCCCAACTTTATCAAGAATGGAAAAACACGAAAAAGGTAAAACGGTGGCTGCTGCGAAAAGAGAAAAGAAGTGAACGGCCAAAAGGAAAAACCAGGAGAAAAGGAAAGAAAAGAAGAAGGAAAGGGAAGGGGAGGAGCTAGGGTCGAGGGATTTAGTTAGTTTTTTGAGAATTCATGCTTGAGAGAGATTAGAGAAAGAATCGGAGAAGAAGAACACTCTTGCAGAGGAGACATTCAAGGGGCGTTGAAGATAAATGAGCTCCGAATTACATGATTTTTATCACATTTTATTCCTCTTTTCAAGATAAACGATGGCAAAGGATGCTGAAGGCAGCCCTACCCTGTTGTCAATACGGTGCTTGCATTGCATTTGTCTCTCGGATATTCCTTTTGCTTCCTATTTCTGATTTGCGTTTGTCTCTCCTATTGCACCCCTTTTCCGCTTTTTGTTTTTGTTTTCACGTGATTAGACGACTACAACAATGAATTGTTTGGCGTGCTTTGAAATACCATAACTTTGCGTATGAAGCTTCGAATGACATGATTTTTTCATATTTTATTCCTCTTTTCGAGATAAACGATACGCGGGTTGCTGAAGGCACCAGACCCCATTTTTGAGCCCAAAATCTTTAAAATACCATTTACTTTGCGTAGAAGCTCCGAGTTACATGATTTTTTGCACATTTCATTACTCTTTTCTAGATAAACGATGCCACGGGATGCTGAAGGCAGCCCGACCCCGTTTTCGAGCTCAAAACCCTTTATTTAGGTCGATACGTTGGATTTTTAGAGCCGGGAGATGCCATTTTCGAGTTTCTTAGGATACAAATGTCATTTCTTGTCAATACGCTGCTTGTGTTGCGTTTTCTCTCAGAAATTCCTTTTGCTTCCTATTTCCTATTTGTGTTTGTCTCTCGTGTTGCACCCTTTTTCCGCTTTTTGTTTTTGTTTTCACGTGATTAGACGACTTCATCAATGAATTGTACAACGGGCTTTGAAATACCATAACTTTGCGTACGAAGCTCCGAATTACATGATTTTTTTTCACGTTTTATTTCTCTTTTCGAGATAAACGATGCTCCAGGATGCTGAAGGCAGCCTGATGATAACATCAATTTTGTTCTAATATTTTCATCTATTTTCATAGTTAGTTTCATTATTCATTTGATTTTACCAAGCATTAAGCATCATGATAATCCCGTTTTCAGTCATTTTGGAGCTAAAGACGTGCACGAGACAAAGTACAAACATCGAGGATCATCACGGGACAAACGGGACGAGAATCGGCAAGGAATAGCCACTACCTGCGGGGGTAATTCCCTAGCCCGAGCGGGCATTTGTTACGGCGATTTTTTCCAGCAAATTGTGCACGAGTCGGGCAAGAAATACCAAGCCTAGGGCATCAGCCCGAGCGGGCAGCAAGTCAGCCCGAGCGGGCTGCCTCTTTTCCATTGCGTTCTTGCGTGATCTTCCGCGTCGTACCCCAGCGGGTCAATTACCCTGCCCGCGCGGGTCGCGTGTGTCATCTGCAATTTCAAATAATTTAATTTGACTTAAATCAAATGGGAGTTTGTTGGGGACTTATACAATAAGGAAAACGCCTTTAGAGAAGGGGAATAAGTGATATTTCGCTAGAGAAAGTAATGGAAACGTTGCCAACTTAATCAAGAATGGAAAATTCAAGAAAAGGCAAGAAAAGAGGTGTGGCTACTGTATCGAACGACGGGAGAGCTTCAGAAACGAATTAAGACAGAAACAAACGGAGAAAAGAGAGCCCACAAGAGAGAGAGAGAGGTAGAGCCGAACGCACACACAAGGGCAAAGACGGAGGGACGAAGCCGGAGCGCGGAGGAGCTGTTGAAGACGTCGGTAATAGAATAGGGAGGAATCTCATTCGTTTTCAATGTTGAAAATAGTTATCTTTTGTGTTTCGTTTTCTAAGTTCATTTCCGAGTAGGTCCATAGCCTTAGGTTAGAGAGCTTGGCCGATATGTAACGAAGTCTTGTTCTTAATGCTGGGTGATTTTTAATGCTTTTGTTCTTGAACGCCACTTGAATGAATGATTTTGGTATTTGATCGTTTTCAGATTGATTGGTTGTTTTTAATGCTTTCGTTCTTGTACGTCACTCGAATGAATGATCATAGAAGTTTAATGAATCTACGCCAGGGGATTAGACTTTGGAACTTAGCCATGATTTAGGATTTAATCGGTTTAGAATCTACGCCAGGTCGATCGATTGAATCTAGGGATTAAGAATCTACGCCAGGTCGATCGATTGAATCTAGGGATTAGGATAGCAGTCTTAATGCGTCTAGTGGGTGAGATTACACAATTGGGGAGATTGGTATACGCACGCTAGGTAGTGGACAAGTCTATGTCAGTCAGTTCCTATATTAGAGCTTGAATTCCATGAACTCGTGATAATATCTAAGACCATGATCTTGTTAGAACTTCGTTGCATCATCGTGCATCTCTCGAAACCTGTGGTATCTAGTTTATTGAGTTTAATCCGATAGTTAATTAGTTAGTTAGTTTATCTTTATTCGCGTTCTCATCACTTATTGATTTTACACGTCTTATCCATTAGTTTACTAGCTTTAGAGTTGCATCGATTCCTTGTGTTCGACCCTGGTACTATACGATCCGGATTCTTGTGGAAGCATTAGTCTAGGTAATTATTACTTGAGATTAACCACATCAACGGTGATGCCTCGTTTCTTCGGAACTACATGTACATGACTCACCCACGCACTATGCGATATAGGATATATGGAGTTAGGATACTTTTAGATTAGGACACAATCTTTTCCGGAGTCTTATTTGTTTTTCGTGTTTTTGCTTTAAGTTTTTTTTCTTTTCTTGAGTCAAATCTTTTTACCTCTCGGAGCCTAACCGATTCTTGTATTTCTATTTTTTGAGGTACATTATCGTGCAAGACCGAAGAAGAACAAATGGCAGAACGTCGCATTCTAAACGCGCCACAAATTCCAGCCGCATTAACCTATGGAACATACATGGCTCCTAGGCATACGCAACTCTTGTCTTGCATCGTAAGAAGGGATGTCCACGTCGAGTTACAACCAGTATTCATTCAGATGCTCGGTAAGATAGCATTCAGAGGGAGACCCACCGAGGATCCAAATCAGCATCTTACTGATTTTAAGATGCTTTGCCAAACCATCAGAAACGAAGAAGGAATCTCGGATGAGGACGTCATGCTCGCTGCCTTCCCATTCTCAGTGAAGGATAAAGCACAAGACTAGTTGTATTCCCAACCGGAAAACTCTGTAGGATCATGGCGGCAGCTAGAGGAAAAGTTCATGATGCGATTCTTCCCTCAGAGTAAAGCTCACCTTGCCAAGAATCAAATCAACACGTTCGTTCATGGGGCAGCTGAGAGTCTATACGAAGCGTGGGAATGTTTCAAAGGCTATCAACGCCTTTGCCCACACCACGGCATGGATTAGAGTTATCTTATACACAACTTTCTGCAAGGACTCATGGATAACACGAAAATTCTGATCATGGCCGCAGCTTGATGTTCTTTGAGCAACCTCACTTTTCCACAAATCTAAAACTTGATTGATCGTATGGCCGATGAGGGCAGCAACACCGCTGGAGAATACAATCGCAACGCTCTAGCAAGGGTAGCCAACTTGAACAATACGCATGCCTTATATGCTGAGATAGCTGAAGTAAAAGATCAAATCAGTGGAATCTACAATATGATGTCCGAAGTGCATCGA
>CM071876.1:20096446-20118429 GCA_036759665.1 Gynandropsis gynandra | reverse complement strand
GACTATTCTTTTTCTTTTCATGTTGATGTACTTGGTGGGATCGTATTCTTCTTTTTGGATTGTGTGAATCTTTTTCGCAGGTTCTTCAAAGTCCATATCATCCTTGAGGAGGAGACACAAATTCGGGATTGGACGCTATACAAGGTGCACACGTTCCACCTCTTATTTGTTTACGATTTCCTCTTAGGTTTTGAACACCGAGACGGTGTTTCATTCAAGTCTTGGGGGGTACTCGTCGAGCATTGTCATGTGATTAGGATTGTCATGTGATTAGGATTAGATGATTAGGATTAGACGTAGATTTTTGTTTTTAGGAATAAACGGATGGGTATCTAGCATGAATTTTCAAGTTTTAGTCATTATTGTGCGACCTTGTCGAATCGTGAACTATAGTCTAGGTTTGCTTAGAAGACTTCTCGATTCCGATTAGTTGAGTAATTATGCTTGACACCATGACCTTTAGTTACATTCATCTCCTAGGTTTCGGTACCAAGTATTATATCTCCGTGTATACCGATTAATCAATGCTTGTTGATAGATCTTTAGCGTTCATAAGATTCCACAACGCTTATACCCGCTGTCAATTTTTTGTCCTTGGATGAATTTTAACTATTTGAGGTTTTCATTGACATGAGTACATCGAGATCGATGGTTCGGGTCTAAGTGGTGGGTTGAGGCGCTATTCTACGTCCTAAGGGTTAGAGTTATGCGTATGCTTCATAAGAAGAAAAGAAAAAAAAAAGAAAATAATAATAAAAAAAAGGAAAAGAATCAGAAAATAAGCCCGCAACCTTATGAGTGTGCCATAGGCAGCCTGGATCTAAGTAGAAAGCCACCCTCTTCAACTTCGACGTCCTAGGAACCAAGCGTGGAACCATAGAAAGGAAAAGAAAATAAAAAAAAAAGAATAAGAACGAGAGAATGAGCTTAATGATGTCTCAAGCTTAGGAGAGTCGGTACGGAGATTGCTTGGACGTTGTTTAGGAGAACGGATTTTTTCACTTTTTTTTTTGGTTGGAAGTAAATTTTATTGCATGTGTCCCATGTAGGGATGAAAGGAACGATTACAATACATCCGGTGTCGTGAACATAAACGGGATAATACGCAGATCACCCGTACTATGCTACGACTACATAACCATACAGGCAATTCCGCATCACGGGTACATCAGTTCATTGATGCCCTAGCCGCACGCTTTTTGATAACACGTAATCCGTTGTAGTTTTTATATCATTCTTAGGTCTAGTTTAGAATAGATTATTTATATTTCATTCATTTATTGAGTATATTCGAAGACTTTATCCACATTTCGTGTTGTGCATAGGAAACGAAGACACGAGAAGAAATACGAGTGATTTTGGCAATCTAACCCCGAAAACGAAGTTGAGTAACAAGGTTCGACTTGTGCAAGGCCATGGACTGAAAGTGAACACTCAAACACCGAGCGAAGGGAGAGAAACAACATTTCAAGACATGCCCGCTCGGGCATTGGAGGTGTACACGATCGGGCCATTAGCTGTCAATTACCCCCGTAGCTTTGCACGACTCGGGCACTTAAGGTACACGACCAAGATTGGTTGCCCGCTCGGGTGGAATTGGAGTGCACGACCGGGCGATTTGTTGTCAATTACCCCCGTAGGTTTACACGATTCGGGCACTTAAGGTACACGACCAATGATGAAGTGCCCGGTCGGGTGCAATTGGAGTGCCCGCTCGGGTGTGTTGATGCCAAGACATCCCCGTCGGTTCGCGCGACTCGGGCTCAAGAATCACACGGTCGGGCATGCATGGTGCCCGGGCTCAAAGGTGTGCAACCCGGTCGGGTAGAGGTCTTGCACGAGCGGGTAGGGGACATGCCCGCTCGGGTCCTTGGATCTCAACAAACTTCCCTAAGATCTAGAACGGCAAAATTAAAAGGAAAAGGAGATTTGAAAGGGGGGATTGGAACCAGAAGAGATCAGAGCAGACAGGGAGACACTAGAGCAAGAGGAAGAAGGAAGAAAAGACGGTTCTACGGATCGGGAGCGAGGAGAATCTACCGAAGACATCGGTTTATGAATAGGGAGTTATCTCTTTCCATATCTATGTCGAATCTAGACTTCTCTTGTGTTTCCTTTTCTGTATCTATGTCTGAGTAGATCCTTTGCCATGGGTTAGAGAGATTTGCTATGTTGTAACGAAGTCTACGCTTAATGAATGGTGGTACTTAATGCTTTCATTACATGTACGCCACTTGAATGAATGAAATTGGTATCTATCATGCTTTAAGATTTCATGGTTGTTCTTAATGCTTTATTTACCTGTACGCCACTTGATTGAAAGATCTTAGAAGCCTAATAAACCAACGCCAGGGCATTAGACTTCGGAACTTAGCCATGATTTAGGAAGTTTTATCTCTTCGATTTGGTTTAGTTTAGCTCAATCACAATCCTAACTTTAGTCATCTCACACGTCTATTCAATTAGTTTAATAGCTCATTAGTCGCATTAACTCCTTGTGTTCGACCCTAGTTACTACACGGTCCGTATTCTTGCGGAAGCGTTAGTCTAGGTTTTTATAACTTGATATAACGCACATCATCTAACTTTGTATATTTAACCGTTTTGGCTCATTTGAATCAATTAATCTGATTTTAAATTATCAGTATTTTTTTCACATTTTATTCTTCTTTTTGAGATAAATGATGCCGTGGGTTGCTTAAGGCAGCCTAACCCCGTTTTCGAGCATAAAATCTTTTATTTAGGTCGATACGTTGGATTTTTAGAGCCGGGCGATTCCCGTTTCGAGTTTCTTAGGATACGAATGTCATTTCTTGTCAATACGCCGCTTGCATTGCGTTTGTCTCTCGGATATTCATTTTGCTTCCTATTTCCTATTTGCGTTAGTCTCTCATGTTGCACCCCTTTTCTGCTTTTTGTTTTTGTTTTCACTATTTCCTATTAGTCTCTCATGTTGCACCCCTTTTCTGCTTTTTGTTTTTGTTTTCACATGATTAGACGACTACAACAATGAATTGTACGACGGGCTTTGAAATACCATAATTTTGCATATGATGCTCCGAATTACATGATTTTTTCGAGATAAACAATGCCGCGGGTTTTAGAAGGCAGCCCGACCCCGTTTTCGAGCTCAAACCCCTTTATTTAGATCGATACGTTGGATTTTTCGAGCCAAAAGATGTCCTTTTCGAGTTTTTCAGGATACGAATGTCATTTCTGGTCAATACGCCACTTGCGTTGCATTTGTCTCTCGGATATTCCTTTTGCTTCCTATTTCCTATTTGCATTTGTCTCTCGGGTTGCACTCCTTTTCCGCGTTTTGTTTTTGTTTTCACTTGATTAGACGACTACAACAATGAATTGTACGACGGGCTTTGATATACCATTACTTTGCGTATGAAGCTCCGAATTATATGATTGTTTTTACATTTTATTCCTCTTTTCGAGATAAACAATGCCGCAAGTTGCTGAAAGGAGCCCAATCCCATTTTCAAGCTCAAAATCCTTTATTTAGGTCGATACGTTGGATTCTTAAAGCCGGAAGATGCCCTTTTGGAGATTTTAGGATACAAATGTCGTTCACTGTCAATACGCCGCTTGCGTTGCGTTTATCTCTCGGGTATTCCTTTTGCTTCCCATTTCCTATTTTTGTTTGTCTCCCATGTTGCACCCCTTTTCCGCTTTTTGTTTTTGTTTTCACGTGATTAGATGACTACAACAATGGATTGTAAGACGGGCTTTGAAATACCATAACTTTGCGTACAAAGCTCCGAATTACATTGTTTTTTTCACATTTTATTCCGCTTTTCGAGATAAATGACGCCGAAGGTTGCTGAAAGCAGCCCGACCCTGTTTTTCGAGCTCAAAATCCCTTATTTAGGTTGAAACGTTATATTTTTAGAGTCAAAAGATGACCTTTTCGAGTTTTTTTAGGTTATGAATGTCATTTCTTGTCAATACGCCGCTTGCGTTGCGTTTGTCTCTAGGATAATCCTTTTGCTTCCTATTTCCTATTTGCATTTGTCTCTCGTGTTGCACCCCTTTTCCGCTTTTTTCTTTTGTTTTCACGTGATTAGACGACTACAATAATGAATTGTACGACGGGCTTTGAAATACCATAACTTTGCGTACGAAGCTCTGAATTACATTATTTTTTACATTTTATTCTTGTTTTCGAGATAAACGATGCCGCGGGTTGCTGAAAGCACCCAACCCCGTTTTCAAGCTCAAAATCCTTTATTTAGGTCGATACGTTGGATTATCAGAGCCGGAAGATGACCTTTTCAAGTTTTTAAGGATACAAATGTCATTTCTTGTCAATACGCTGCTTGCGTTGCGTTTGTCCTCAGATTTTCCTTTTGCTTCCTATTTCTTATTTTCGTTTGTCTCTCGTGTTGCACCTCTTTTCCGCTTTTTGTTTTTGTTTTCACGTGATTAGATGACTACAACAATGTATTGCACGACGGGCTTTGAAATACCATAACTTTGAGTACGAAGCTCCGAATTACATTGTTTTTTTTATCACATATCATTCCTCTTTTCGAGATAAATGATGCCACGGGTTGCGGAAAGCAGCCCGACACCGTTTTTCGAGCTCAAAATCCTTTATTTAGGTCGATACGTTGGATCTTTAGAGCCGGAAGATGACCTTTTCAAGTTTTTAGGATACGAATGTCATTTCTTGTCAATACGATGCTTGTGCTGCGTTTTTCAGATGAATATTCAAAGTTAAACAAATAACCTAAACTACCCGCAAGTGCACGGCACGTGTGTAGTACTTTAGGTGTCGATCCCACAGGGACTACACAACACAAACTAAATTCAAACTATGAATCAAACTTGCAAGCAACGAAGTATTGGTTTTAAGATTGAAATAACTAAAAAGAATAAACTAACTAGTTCTTAACAGTGAGTCAGACGTTCTAGGAAACCGGTTTTACCACAAGACTACCGAAAACAACAATCAACCTATCTAATCATGCAATCTCGATCAAGTTATCTAAGGCAGACGATCCTAATATGATATCTACCCTCTCTAAAGGCATAGACACGTGATCTGGTCAAGTTATCCCTTACTTTCGTGGCCTAATCTAGGACTAGAATTCTCCTTTCGGTCCTTCTCCTAATCCCTAACACATGCATCTACTTGGCCTTCATGAATACAAGTCATTCAAGCACTCAGACAAAGAATAGATAAACGAAAAAGGGAAATTGCATTCAAAGATAAATCAAAAGCGGTTCCGGGAGAGCCAAGGGCTAATCCCTTATCCTAGAACACAACGACTACTCGCTCATGCGTTCGAAAGAAAACATAATCGAAGTAGAAAGTCTAAAGAACATAAAACCCAAACGAAACCGAAGTCCTGATTTGATCTTCAACGCCCCTTGAATGTCTCCTCCACAAGAGTGTTCTTCTTCTCTGATTCTCTCTCTACTCTCTCTCACGTATGAATTCTGAAAGAACTCAATCTCCTCGACCCCTACCTCCTCTCCTTCCCTTTCCTTCCTCTTTTCTTTCCTTTTCTCCTGGTTTTTCCTTTGAGCCGTTCACTCCTTTTTCCTTTTTAGCAGCAGCCATTGTTTTTTCCTTTTTCGTGTGTTTTCAATTCTTGATTAAGTTGGACAACGTTTCCATTCTTTTCTCCAGCAAAATATCTCTTATTGCTCTTCTCTAACGTTGTTTTCCTCTTTGTATATGTAACTAACAAGTTCCTTTTCGTGTTAAGACAAGTTTTATTTTCTCTTTTTTGTAGGTGACGAACGCGACCCGCGCGGGCTGGTGTGCTGCGCGTGTTAGCTGGAACTAGGCCCCGCATGGGCAGAGGTGTGTCCCGCGCGGGTTGAGGTGTGTTGCGCGTGTTCGCTGGAAGTAGGCCCCGCATGGGCTGAGGTGTGCCCCGCGTGGGCTGAGGCTTCACTTGATTCCCTTGCGTGCTGATGACCTCCCCGACCCGTGCTGAGTTTGCTGGAGGATGTAGCCCGCACGGGCTAGGTGAAGGCCCCGCGTGGGCTGTGTTAGTTCTTATCGATACTCGTCCCGTTTGCTCTGTTATGATCCTTGATGTTAGTATTTTGTCCCATGTACATCCTTTAGGTCCAAAATGAACCGAAAATGCATTAGAACATATAAGAACACAAAAACACAAAAACAAGTAAAATGGATACAAAATCATACGTAAACATCGCATCTATATCGTAAATATCTCTAAAATTGTGTAAGAAATACATATGAAAATGAAATGATCAAAATCCCCCAGACTTGAATGTTTGCTTGTTCCTAAGCAAACGTAAACGTGGATCACGTGGGTATATTAAAAAATGAGAATTCCCCTTTATCAAAGAAATACCGCTAAAGCGAACCTAACCGATCAATTAGCAAGTCAAGAGCAAATTCGGCCTAATTAAATTTTCAGTCTTCATCCTAGGTTCACCAAGGCTACCTACGAGAAAGTAAATCGAAGGCAAACTAAACAAGCCACCGTAACTCTCTCCACCAAATAAGACTTCAGACAAATGCTAAACCTAAAACAATCGAGGATACTTGTTTCTTTCCGAGCTTCTTTCTTTCTTTGTTCTTTTTTTCTTTTTCTTTTTTCTTTTTTTTCTTTTTATGTCTTCTTTTTATCTTCTTCTTTTTTTAATGTTATGCAGATACACTAGGCTTCTAGGACGTCAGATTTGAAAGGATCCAGCCTCTACTTAGACCTAGACTACCGATGACGGTATACTCATGCATCTCGTTCAAGAGTGCAACGGAGTAGGCGGCGTTTTTATTGTGCCATATCCTTAGGACGTAGAAAGATGATCGCCGACCCACAATTTAGACCTGAACAATCGAAAGAGTATCAAGATCGATGCACTCATATCGATTTTTTATCATGCTTTTAGACATTATTTCTATCGACAACGGAGTAATAATGTGCGCCCTTAATCTACAAAATAAGCTTGATTTCATACGATCTAATAATCCTCATAAAAAAGAAGTAAAGCATCGTCTATACGAAGTATGACCATCTGGATAGGGAGAATAAATGATAAACTAGCCTACCAACCTCGTCTAAACCTCCCACAAGCAACACTAGGATTCCCAAAGAATTACGACCTATTGTTTTTCAGCTGACTAATAAGCTCTAACGCTTAGGAAAAACCTAGCTCAAACATGCAAAATCTCACGGAAAAGGCCAACTTCTTAAGTATCCTAGATTAAGGGTTCATCTCAAAATGTTGCACCGGACAAGTGCCTAGGATGACTCTAACTCACGAAAGCAAAAACAAACTAAAAACTACGAAATCAAAGAGAAAATAAAAGAAAATGAAACGAAGTCACCTGACAAACATGAGCTGCTCCCCCAGACTTGAATTGAACGACGTCCTCGACGTGAAGCTCCGATAGAGGGTAAGAGAACTGAAGTCATGTTTGTGGTGGATTTTATTTGTTTTTTTGTTTTTGTGTTTTTTGTTTTTTACGAGCCTTAAACTAAATAACTAAGAAAAATAGAGACAAACAACTGGGTTGCCTCCCAGAAAGCGCTTATTTAATGTCTTTAAGCTTTGACGTCTCCATTCCTCATGTGTGCGCGACGGGTGGATAAGAGATGGAGTTTTCACTTTCGATCGGTTTTGCAGCATGGTAGAGATTTAGTCGTTGTCCATTAGCTTTGAATGTTCCGCTCGAATCGCTCCATAGTTCCGCTTCTCCATGTGTCAAGACTTCTCGTACCTGAAAAGTACCAGACCAACAAGACCGTAGGTTGCCCGAGAAAAGCTTAGGACGAGAATTGAAGAGTAGAACTAAGTCACCTAGTTGGAAGTTATGAGGTAGGATCTTTTTGTCGTGCCATCCCTTAGTCACTACATCTTTCTTTGGCACATCATGCACGGGATTCACTCATTCGCTGCCCGAGATTGGATAAATGGTATCTGCATTGAAAAGTTTTATGACGTCTTTTTCCATTACCTCTTGCAAGTGCGGGTGCAGCCTCCTTTGAGTTTCGGTGGAAGGTTCGTGGCTGTCTTCCGTATAAGTTCCGTGCGTACATATTGAAGAGCTGACTCTACTACGCTTCTTTACGCGAGTGGGTTGTTTTTTCATCTCATCAGCACTCAAGTTAGCATTCATAACAGCAGGATATATTTTATCGCATTCAACGTACTCATACCAAAAAGAAGACGGAGGAGGGTCGGGCTCAAGTTCGGGCATCTTCTCCATTGCGAAACCAGCGTGCGTTTCATGTGGTATCTCCTTACATGGGGCGTCTCCTAGTGCTTCAATAGCACTCATGAATTTCGTGTACAGCTTGGCTCCTTCGTCCGTAAATCCTGCATCATTGCAAACTCGTGTTAAATATCGTACAAGAGGATCATAAATACTTACTGGATCAAGCGTGTCTTTCGCTAACTCGTCCAGCGAATCTACGGTAAAGCAAGACTCCTTGAATGAGGGTCCGTTCATGGGGCTGGACAAGTTGAACTCTATCGTGTCATCTCCGACACGTAAGGAAAGTTTTCCTTGTTGTACGTCTATCATGGCACCTGCAGTAGCTAAGAATGGTCTACCAAGAATAATAGGTATCCTAGCATCTTCCTTTATTTCAAGTACAACAAATTAAGTGGGAATGAAAAGATTACCTAACTTGGTGGGAACGTTTTCAAAAATTCCCACCGGATATCTTACCGAACGATCCGCGAGGCATAGAGACATCTTTGTAGGTTTGAGATTCCCAAAGTCCATCTGCTTGAAAGTCGAGTGTGGCATGATGCTCACGCTTGCCCCTAAATCACACAAAGCATTGTCAATATCAATATTACCTATTGTGCATGGAATGTAGAAGCTTCCGGGGTCCTTCAACTTTGGTGGTAGCTTGTTTTGAAGGATTGCACTGCATTCCTCGTTGAGTGCTAGAGTCTCATTCTTTTCGATATGCCTCTCTTTGGAAAGAACCCCTTTGATGAGTTTGGCGTGATTAGGCATCTTTTGGAGGGCTTCCACGAATGGGATGTTGATGTCAAGCTTCTTGAGACCCTCTACGAATCTTCCCACTCTCTCTTTGTTCTTGCTGCTCACCAACCGTTGAGGAAACGGTATAGGAGGTTGGCACGGCGGTGGAACAACGTATGGTTTATCTAAATCTGCTTCGACTCCTTCCATAATTGCGATGGTACCTTTGCCTTTTCTCATGGACGTACCAGCAGCATGCTCTCGCTCTTTCGAGGGCGAATGCTCGATCATATCAGTGCTGCATGACGTTGTGGAAACGCGAGTTATAATTAACCTAGTCCACTTCACCGCAAGTATACGGATCTTGTAGTACCAGGGTCGATCACAGGGACTAATACAGCTAAACTAAGAATAAAACTAAACTAGGAAGGAAGGTGATATGAAGGGATATGGTCCTAAGGGTCCTAAATCTAACCTAATGGAGACAACGGAACGAAGGTAAAGAGGAACTAGATATGATGAATACTACGGGTGTACGGGATACCGGATATTGCATACATGAACGACTAAAGATCATAGATCTACAACCTACTCTTGACGACGGGAAATTCATGCTCTACTGTCGAGGAGTGATTCTTCCGAGCCTAAACCTCCTAACCATGGATACATGCAACCCTGCCTTCCGACAGCCGATTAACACGTACCATGGCAGCATTAAGACCGCAATCACTATCCCTAAGTTGGCTAACCGACCGGTCAGATTCTCATTAACCAAGACTTAATCTACTACTTAGCGGACCGGATTCGTTCCTTAACCTTCCAGCAAGGTTCGATATCCATTGTTGTTGAGCGGTCAGCACTAACATATGAATGATATTGCTAAGCATAGAACCGTAAATCAAGAGTAAAAATCATAAAACTAAGCATTAAAGAAGATCATCGTTCATACATACAAATTGCCCTAGATCTCTTCCTTTCCTTTTATTTGCTCGTTTGAAACTTAGATCTAGGTTGTTGCGGATCGCGCGGCCCGCTCGGGTAGTGATGTTGCCCGGTCGGGTAAAGCCTTGCCCGCCCGTGTTGAGCGTTGCGCCCGATCGGGTTGTGGTCACCCGATCGTGTGGTTGAGGGGCCCGAGTCGCGTAGACTTTCGGGGCAGAATAGAAGGCTGATTGCCCGATCGGGTATCCAGAACACGCCCGATCGGGTAGTTATCACCCGATCTCCTTGTTCATGTGCCCGGTCGTGTAATCTTGCATGGACAAATCCCGTAGACTTTACCCGAGCGGGTGGAGTATAGTGCCCGGTCGGGCACCCTTGTGATCTTGATATTCCTCTTTTCCGCTCGTTGCTCGGGTGTTCCTTTGGGTTCTGGAGCTCGGTCTCGGCTCTGAGTAGATTTTCCTTCAAATCTTGTGGTTTTTAACAGGAATCCTTCATTTTGATCTCATTTAGGCCTTGTCGCCTATAAACCTGAAAACCAACAAAACGGGTGTGTGAAGCTCAAAATAGAATCGGATAAGTATGTAGACGATGTAAGAATCATGCGAAAATGATGTAAAAACCTATCCTAATAATGATACACTTTCAGTGTTATCACTGCACACGGAAATAGCATTAACGTATTCTCTCGGGTTTAATTCGGGTTTACCGGGAAGCTGTCCGAGATTTCGAGAGGATGAGGCAGCTTGCTGTGCTACGGAGTTCTCTAAACTCTTCACATGGTTGCTCAAGGATTCCATCTGAGTTTTGAGCTCGTTGATCGCTGTCCCCAAATCCGCATTGAATTTGGGTTGAGTTGAATGTTGCTACCTTTGCTCCTTGATAAATTCGAGATTTACCGCCTCAAGGTTCGACGAAGGGGCTTAGAGGTTGAGGAGCTTGCGGAACTTGTTGAGCATTCTGAAATTGCTTATTATTTTGCTGGTACGGCTGCTATGGTTGCTGAAATCCCAAATATTTCATCGATTGAGTCGTTCGGTATGACAAGTTTGGGTGGTTCCTCGAATTCGGGTTGTAGGTATTCCTGAATTGCGTGTTTCCTTGGTGATGGGCGTAATTCATATGTTCCACGGTCTCTTGCAGTGTGCATTGATAAGCCACGTGTTCTGTATCTCCACAATTCATGCAGAACACTGCGTTCGCTGCATTACACGTTGCTCTGCCCTGATTCAGCTCATATAAACCTCGAGTTCTATTAGGCATACCACTCGGTGTGGACCACATGGTGTGGTTCATGGTGAGGTTATCGATCAGCTCGTATGCCTCCTCCACACTCAGATCCATAAACGATCCTCTAGCAGCATTATCCAGTGTAGTTCGATGTTCGTCTGAAATTCCATTGTAAAAAGTTTGGATAACATACCACTGCTCGAGACCATGATGTGGACACATCTGTAGAAGATCCTTAAATCTACCCACGCTTCGAACAACGTTTCTCCATCTTTGCATCTAAACATTGTGATTTCCCCCCTTATCTGACTCGTCTTGCTCATAGAAAAGAATCGTGAGAGGAACAATGTGCAGAGCTGGTCCCAAGTCGTGATTGAACAAGCGGGAAGCGATTGCAACCATGTTTTCGCTCGTCCCCCAAATGAGAAGGGGAAGAGACGCAGTAAGATCGTAACCTCTGAGACGGAAAGCTCTAGGAAGTCTATGAGGTGCTGATGGAGATCCTCATGATTTCCACCCATGAATTGCTTCTGATAAAGCATGTTGATCATTGCAGGCTTAATCTCAAACTGTTCTCTTGCAACAGCAGGCATCCGTATGGCTGTTTGCATGTTGTTCATGTTTGGCACCACGTAATCTCTGAGGCGACGTGGTCGAGGAGCCTGTGGTTCTCGCGGTGCGAGTTGCTGTTGCTGCATATTTCCATGGCCGTTCTAATTATCCATCTCTCATTTATCTGATGGCTTTGTGAAGAACAAATAAAAACGATTTAGGTAGAAAGAGTGAAAGAAAAGAAAACAAAAAAGAAAAACAAACCAAGAATGACTCTAGGCTCGAATCTAAGACGTGTTGACAATAGTCCCCGGAAACGGCGCCAAAAACTTGATGCGTATTCAAAGTTAAACAAATAACCTAAACTACCCACAAGTGCACGACACGTGTGTAGTACTTTAGGTGTTGATCCCACAGGGACTACGCAACACAAACTAAATTCAAACTATGAATCAAACTTGCAAACAACGAAGTATTGGTTTAAAGATTGAAATAACTAAAAACAATAAACTAACGAGTTCTTAACAGTGAGACAAACATTCTAGGACACCGGTTTCACCACATGACTACCGAAACCAACAATCAACCTATCTAATCATGCAATCCCGTTCAAGTTATCTAAGACAGACGATCCTAATATGATATCTACCCTCTCTCAAGGCGTAGACACGTGATCTAATCAAGTTATCCCCTACTTTCATGGCTGAACCTTAAGCTAAACAACTAAGTTCTATGATTCATCCGTTTTACCCTGAACCGTTGCTACCCTACTTTCGCGGCCTAACCTCGATTGTTCTAAACCTGATATTCTAGGACTAGAATTCTCCTTTTGGTCCTTCTCCTAGTCCCTAACACATGCATCTACTTGGCCTTCTTAAATACAAATCATTCAAGCACTCAGACAAAGAATAGATAAATGAAAACGGGAAATTGCATTCAAAGATAAATCAAAAGCGGTTCCGGGATAGCCAAGGGCTAATCCCTTCTCCTAGAATAAAATGACTACACATCATGCGTTCGAAAGAAAACGTAATCAAAGTAGAAAGTCCTGATTTGATCTTCAACGCCCCTTGAATGTCTCCTCCGCAAGAGTGTTCATCTTCTCCGATTCTCTCTCTACTCGCTCTCACGTATGAATTCTAAAAGAACTCAATTTCCTCGACCCCTAGCATCTCTCCTTCCTTTTCCTTCCTCTTTTCTTTCCTTTTCTCCTGGTTTTTCCTTTTGGTCGTTCACTCCTTTTTCCTTTTTCGCAGCAGCCATTGTTTTTTCCCTTTTTGTGTGTTTTCCATTCTTGATTAAGTTGGACAACATTTCCATTCTTTTCTCCAGCAAAATATCTCTTATTGCTCTTCTCTAACGTTTTTTCCTCTTTGTATATGTAAATAACAAGTTCCTTTTCGTGTTTAGACAAGTTTCCTTTTCTGGTTTTTGTAGGTGACGGACGAGACCCACGCGGGCTGGTGTGCGTGCCCCGCGTGGGCTGAGGTGTGCTGCGCGTGTCCGCTGGAACTAGGCCCCGCACGGGCTGAGGTATGCCCCGCGCAGGCTGAGGCTTCACTTGATGCCCGTGCGTGCTGATGACCTCCCCAACCCGTGGTGAGTTTGCTAGAGGTTGTAGCCCACGGAGGCTAGGTGAAGGCCTCGCGTGGGCTGTGTTAGTTCTTGCCGATACTCGTCCCGTTTGTTCTGTTATGACCCTTGATGTTAGTATTTTGTCCCGTGTATGTCCTTTAGCTCCAAAATGAACCGAATACGCATTAGAACCTGTAAAAACACGAAAACACAAAAATTGAGTAAAACGGATACAAAATCATACGTAAACATCGCATCTATATCGTAAACATCTCTAAAATAGTGCAAGAAATACGTATGAAAATGAAATGATCATTGTCTCTCGGATATTCCTTTTGCTTCCTATTTCCTGTTTGCGTTTGTCTCTCGTGTTGCATCCAATTTCCGCTTTTGTTTTTGTTTTCATGTGATTAGACGACTACAACAATGAATTGTATGAGGGGCTTCGAAATACAATAACTTTGCGTACGAAGCTCCGAATTACATGGTTTTTTCACATTTTATTCTTCTTTTCGAGATAAACTATGTCGTGGGTTGCAGAAGGCAGCCCGAACCCATTTTCGAGTTCAAAAACCTTTATTTAGGTCGATACGATGGATTTTTAGAGAATGATAATGCCCTTTACGAGTTTTTTTAGGATACGAATATCATTTCTTGTCAATACATCGCTTGCGTTGCGTTTTTCTCTCGGATATTCCTTTTGCTTCCTATTTGCGTTTGTCTCTCGTGTTGCACCCCTTTTGAGCTTTTTGTTTTTGTTTTCTCGTGATTAGACGACTACAACAATGAATTGTACGACCGACTTTGAAATACCATAACTTTGCGTACGAAGCTCCGAATTACATGATTTTTTTCACATTTTATTCCTCTTTTCGGGATAAACGATTCCGTGGGATGCTGAAGGCAGCCCAACCCCGTTTACGAGCTTAAAATTCTTTAGTTAGGTCGACACGTTGGATTTTTAGAGCCGGAAGATGCCCTTTTCCAGTTTTTTAGAATACAAATGCCATTTCTTGTCAATACGCCGCTTGCATTGCGTTTGTCTCTCGGGTATTCCTTTTGCTTCCTATTTCCTATTTGTGTTTGTCTCTCGTGTTGCACCCCTTTTCCGGTTTTTGTTTTTCTTTTCACGTGATTAGACAACTACAACAATGAATTGTACAATGGGTTTTGAAATACCATAACTTTGCGTACGAAGCTCCGAATTACATTATTTTTTTTTTCACATTTTATTCCTCTTTTCGAGATAAACCATCATGCGGGTTGCTGAACGCAGTCCGACCCCGTTTTCGAGCTCAAAATGCTTTATTTCGGTCGATACGGTGGATTTTTAGAGCCGAAAGATGCCCTTTTTGAGTTTGTTAGGTTACAAATGTCATTTCTTGTCAATACCCTGCTTGCGTTGCGTTTGTCTCTTGGATATCCTGTCTGCTTCCTATTTCCTATTTGCGTTTGTCTCTCATGTTGCACCCTTTTCCACTTTTTGTTTTGTTTTCACGTGATTAGACGACTACAATAATGAATTGTACGACGGGCTTTGAAATACCATAACTTTGCGTACGAAGCTCCGAATTACATGATTTTTTTTTCACATTTTATTCCTCTTTCCGAGATAAAAAAAATGCCGTAGGTTTCTGGAGGCAGCCCGACCCCCTTTTCAATCTCAAAATCCTTTATTTAGGTTGATACGTTGGATTTTTAGAGTTGGGAGATACCCTTCTCGAGTTTTTTAGGATACGAATGTTATTTCTTGTCAAAGCCGCTTGCGTTGCGTTTGTCTCTCGGATATTCCTTTTGCTTCCTATTTCCTATTTGCATTTGTCTCTGGTGTTGCACCCTTTTTTCGCTTTTTGTTTTTGTTTTCACGTGATAAGACGACTACAACAATGAATTGTACGACGGGCTTTGAAATACCATAACTTTACGTACGAAGCTCGGAATTACATGATGTTTTTCTCATTTAATTCCTCTATTCAAGATAAACGATGCCCCAGGATGCTGAAGGCAGCCCGACCCCAGTTTTAAGCTCAAAATTCTTTATTTAGGTGGATACGTTGGATTTTTAGAGCTGGGAGATGTCCTTTTCGAGTTTCTTAGGATACGAATGTCAATTCTTGTCAATACGCCGCTTGCATTGCGTTTGTCTCTCGCATATTCCTTTTGCTTCCTATTTCTTATTTGCGTTTGTCTCTCATGTTACACCCCATTTCCGCTTTTTGTTTTTGTTTTCTCGTGATTAGTCGATTACAAAAATGAATTGTATGACAGACTTTGAAATACCATAACTTTGCGTTCAAAGCTCCGAATTACTTGATTTGTTTCACATTTTATTCCTCTTTTCAAGATAAACGATGCTGCAGGATTCTGAATGCAGCTTGACCCCATTTTCGAGCTCAAAATCCTTTATTTAGGTTGATATGTTGGATTTTTAGAGCCGGGAGATGCCCTTTTCGAGTTTCTTATGATACGAATGTCAATTCTTGTCAATACGCCTCTTGCGCTGCGTTTGTCTCTCTGATATTGCTTTTTCTTCCTATGTCCTATTTGCATTTGTCGCTCGTGTTGCACCCTGTTTCCGCTTTTTGTTTTTGTTTTCACGTGATTAGACGACTACAACAATGAATTGTACGACGGGCTTCAAAATACCATAACTTTGCATACAAAGCTCCGAATTACATGATTTGTTTCAAATTTAATCCCTTATTTCGAGATAAACGATACGTTAGATTTTTAGAGCCGGGAGATGCCCTTTTCGAGTTTCTTAGGCATTCCGCGTGTTGTTGAAGGCAGCCCGACAACATTTTCAAGCTCAAAATGTTTTATTTAGGTCGATATGATGGATTTCTAGAGCCGGGAGATGCCCTTTTCGAGTTTGTTAGGATACGGATGTTATTTCTTGTCACTTCGTCGCTTGTGTTTCGTTTGTCTCTCGGATATTCCTTTTACTTCCTATTTTCTATTTGTGTTTGTCTCTCGTGTTGCACCCCTTTTCGCTTTTTGTTTTTGTTTTCACGTGATCAGACTACTACAACAATGAATTTTACGACGAGCTTTGAAATACCATAACTTTTCGTATGAAGCTCCGAATTACATGATTTTTTATCATCTCGATTTTATACGTATTTCTCGCATGATTTAAGAGATGTTTATGATATAAATACGGTGATTACGTATGATTTTTTATCCGTTTTACTGGTTTTGGTGTCCTTACAGGTTGTAATGCAAATTCAGTTCATTTTGGAGCTAAAGGACGTACACGAGACAAAGTACTAACATCGAGGATTATCACGGAACAAATGGGATGAGAATCAGCGAGGAATAACACAGCCCACATGGGGCACACACTCCAGCACGCGCGGGTCACGTCCGTCACCTGCAAAAACCAGAAAAGGAAACTTGTCTAAACACGAAAAGGAACTTGTTAGTTACATATGTATAGAGGAAAAGGACGTTAGAGAAGAGGAATACGAGAGATTTTTGTGGAGAAAAGAATGGAAATGTTGCCCAACTGAATCAAGAATGGAAAACACACGGAAAAGGTAAAACGGTGGCTGCTGCGAAAAAGAGAAAAGAAGTAAATGGCCAAAAGGAAAAACCAGGAGAAAAGGAAAGAAAGGAAGAAGGAAAGGGAAGGGGGAGGAGCTAGGGGTCGAGGGATTCAGTTAGTTTATTGAGAATTCATACGTGAGAGAGAGTAGAGAGAGAATCAGAGAAGAAGAACACTCTTGCGGAGGAGACATTCAAGGGGCGTTGAAGATCAAATCAGGACTTAGGTTTCCTTTGGTTTTATGTTCTTTAGACTTTCTACTTCGATTATGTTTTCTTTCGAACGCATGAGCGTGTAGTCGTTTTGTTCTAGGAGAAGGGATTAGCCCTTGGCTATCCTGGAACCGCTTTTCATTTATCTTTGAATGCAATTTCCCATTTTCGTTTATCTATTCTTTGTCTGAGTGCTAGAATGACTTGTATTAACGAAGGACAAGTAGATGCATGTGTTAGGGATTAGGAGAAGGACCGAAAGGAGAATTCTAGTCCTTGAAGATCAGGTTTAGAACAACTGATGTTAGGCCGCGAAAGTAGGGTAGCAACGGTTGAGGGTAAAACGGATGAATCATAGAACTTATGGGTTTAGCTTAAGGTGTCAGCCACGAAAGTAGGGGATGACTTGACTAGATCACGTGGAGAGGGTAGATATCATATTAGCATCATCTGCCTTAAATAACTTGATTGGGATTGCATGATTAGATCGGTTGATTGTTGGTTTCGGTAGTCTTGTGGTGAAACCAAATTCCTAGAACGTTTGTGTCACTGTTAAGAACTCGTTACTTTATTGTTTTTAGTATTTCATTCCTAAAATCAATATTTCGTTCGTTTGCAAGTTTGATTCGTAGTTTGGGTTTAGGTTGTGTTGCGTAGTCCCTGTGGGATCAACACCGAAAGTACTACACACGTGCCATGCACTTGCGGGTAGTTTAGATTAAAATTTAGTTTAACTTGAAACGCATCAAGTTTTTGGCACTGTTGCCGGGGACTATTGTCAACACGTCTTAGATTCGAGCCTAGAGTCATACTTGTTTTGTTTTTGTTTTTGTTTTCTTTTCTTTCGTTTTTCTACCTAAATCGATTTTATTTGTCCTTCACAAAGCCATCAGATCAATGAGAGATGGATAATCAGAACGGCCATGGAAATATGCAGCAACAGCAACTCGCACCGCGAGAACCACATGCTCCTCGACCATGTCGCCTCAGAGATTACGTGGTGCCAAACATGAACAACGTGCAAACAGCCATACGGATGCCTGCTGTTGCAAGAGAACAGTTTGAGATTAAGCCTGCAATGATCAACATGCTTTATCAGAAGCAATTCATGGGTGGAAATCACGAGGATCCCCATCAGCACCTCATAGACTTCCTAGAGCTTTCCGGTACGTTCAAAATACACGAAGTCTCAGAGGACGCGATTCTATTACGTCTCTTCCCCTTCTCAATTGGGGGACGAGGGAATACATGGCTGCAATCACTTCCCTTTGGTTCAATCACGACTTGGGACCAGCTTTGCACATTGTTCCTCTCACGATTCTTTCCTCTGAGCAAGATGATTCAGACGAGGGGGGAAATCACAACGTTCAGATGCAAAGATGGAGAAACGTTGTTTGAAGCGTGGGGCAGATTTAAGGATCTTCTACAGATGTGTTCACACCATGGTCTCGAGCAGTGGTATGTTATCCAAACTTTCTATAATGGAATTTCATACGAACACCGAACGACGTTGGATAACGCTACTAGAGGATCGTTTATGGATTTGAGCGTCGAGGAGGCATACAAGCTGATCGATAACCTCGCCATGAACCACACTATGTGGTCAACTGTGAGAGGTATGCCTAACAGAACTCGAGGTTTATATGAGTTGAATCAAGGTAGAGCAACGGGTAATGCAGCAAACGCTATGTACTGCGTGAATTGCGGAGATACAGGACACATGGCTTATCAATGCACGCTGCAAGAGAACATGGAACATATGAATTACGCCCAGCAGCAGGGAAACACGCAATTCGGGAATACCTACAACCCGAATTGGAGGAACCACCTGAACTTGTCATACCAAAAGACTCAACCGATGAGTATTCGGGATTTCAGCAACCACAGCAGCCGTACCAGCAAAATAATCAGCAATTTCAGAATGCTCAACATGTTCTGAAAGCTCCTCAACATCCTCAAGCCCCTTCGTCAAACTTTGAGGCGGTAATGCTCGCATTTATCAAGGAGCAAAGGCAGCAACAATCGACTCAAGCCAAATTGAATGCGGATGTGGGGACAGCTATTAGCAAGCTCAAAACTCATATGAAATCCTTGAGCAACCATGTGAAGAGCTTAGAGAACTCCATAGCACAGCAAGTTGCCTCATTCTCTCTGAATCCCGGACAGCTTTCCGATAAACCCGAATTAAACCCGAGAGAGTACATTAAAGCTATTTTTGTGTGCAGCACTGATATGATCGAGCATTCACCCTCGAAAGAGCAAAAGCAAGCTGCTGGTACGTCCATGATAAGAGGCAAAGGTACGATTGTGATTATGGAAGGAGTTGAACCAGATTTTGACAAACCATATGTTGCTCCACCGTCATACAAACCTCCGATACCGTTTCCTCAACGGTTGGTGAGCAGCAAAAACAAAGAGAGAGTGGGCAGATTTGTAGAGGGTCTCAAGAAGCTTGACATCAACATCCCTTTCAAGGAAGCCCTCCAAAAAATGCCTAATCACGCCAAACTTATCAAAGAGGTTCTTTGACATCAACATCCCTTTCGAGGAAGCCCTCCAAAAAATGCCTAATAACGCCAACTCGCGACAGCAAGATACACAAGGTGAACACGTTCTAACCCTTACTTCCCGTAGTTTGGTATGCGAGATTCTCTTAGGTCTTGAACACCAAGACGGTGTTTCATTCAAGTCTGGGGGAGTATTCGTCGAGTATCATGTGATTTGGATTAGATGATTAGGATTAGATGTTTATTTTTTTAGGAATAAACGGATGGATACCTAGTATGAAATTTCGAGTTTTAGTCATTATTGTGCGATTTTGTCGAATCGTGAATAATAGTCTAGATTTGCTTAGAAGTCTTTTGGATACCGATTAGTTGAGTAGTTGTGCTTGAAACCATGATTTATAGTTGCATTCACCTCCTAGGTTTCAGTACCAAGTATCCATATCTTCGTGTATACTGATTGATCTTTGCTTGTTTTATATATTTTATCGTTCATTGATTATTAGACTCCACACGCTTATACTCCGCTGTCACCTCGGATAAGTTTCTAACTATTTCAGGTTTATATTGACATGAGTACATCGAGTTCGATGGTTCAGGTCTAAGTGGTGGGTTGAGGCGCTATTCTACGTCCTAAGTGTTAGAGTGATGCGTATTATTTAGTAAAAATAAAAAGAGAAAAAAAGAAAAAAAAGTTCTTCAATGACGCCACTCTTCACTCCGCTAAGGTTACAAGACCTTATGGGTGTACCATAAGCAGCCTGGATCTACGTAGAAAGCCATCCCTCTTCGACTTCGACGTCCTAGGAACCAAGCGTGGATCTATAAAAAAACAAAAAGAAAAGAAAAAGAGAATGAGAACGAGAATATGAGTTTAATGATATCTCGAGCTTAAGAAATTGGTATGGAGATTGCTTGGACGTTGTCTAGGAGTATGGATTAGACTAAGGACATTGATAGGATTGCATGGCTCGTGACTTTCGGTTGATAGAAGTCTGAACGAGGTGCGCTTAGGCTTGCATTCATGTGACGCGTTGTTTTACATGATGGCTAATCCTTCAAAGTTTTCATGCTTCTATCCATTATTGTTTTACTCTTCTTGTACTCGACTCTAGATTTGCTCGAGGACGAGCAAAGGTTAAGTCTGGGGGAGTTTGATAACATGTTATCCGTCGTAGTATTTACATCATTCTTAGGTTTAGATTAGATTAGATTTCTTGGACTTTACCGATTATTTGAGGCTTTTGTCTACTATTTCGTGATTTGTGTAGAAAATGAAGACATGAAGGAAAACACAAATGATTATGGCAATTCCACCCCGAAAACATGTTTGAATGACAAGATACCTCCTGTGCATGGCCATGGAAGCAAACGGAACACTCAAACCTCGAGCGAAAGGAGCGGAAACAACAATGGCATGTGTGCCCGCTCGGGCTGTGTATGTGCACCCGATCGGACTGCAAATTGGAGCAGAAAAACGCCGAGAACCAGCCCGACTCAGGCTGGTAGTGAACCCACACGGGCATGGGAGCATGACCAGGCTGGAAGTGGTGCACGAGCGGGCATGGGTGTGCACGAGCGGGTACAGGTTGTGCCCGAGCGGGCTGCCTCATCCGGAACAACCTCTTTTGAAGGTTTGAACGGGCAATTAAATGAAATTGAAGCCATCGAGGGCTAGGGGACGAATCATAGACCAAGGAGGACACCTAGAAACACACAAGAAAGAGGAGAGAACACGGATTGAAGACTTTGGGGCATCCGAAGGATTCATCCGAACCACAACGCTCAGGATGATATGGGAGACAAACACTTACTTCATTTTTGTCTGTTTCTCTATGATTTCTAAGTAGATCTATTGTCATGGGTTAGGGATGCCATTGTAATGGATGTTTTATGTTATTAATGCTTGATTTTCGGTTTTGTTCAATTGAATGGTTCGATAGGTTATAGATTTGTTCTTAATGCCTTCATACGTTGTTGATTTCAAGTTTGGATAAGACTAGATCTATTTTACTGAGATTAGACACGTTTGATGGAGATTAGAGATTTGTCTAGGCTTGAGAGAGTCAGATTTGAGTCTCGTGATTGAACCTTCGAATAATTAGATTATTGAGACTGGTTGATTAATCTATTTAGGGACGGTAATAATCGATGTAGAATTCCCATCGTTCTTAATGCATCTAGAAGTTCCGCACTACATAGGGATATGAGTGTCGTTGATTTCCTAGATAGAGGATCTAGGCTTACGCCAAGTCATTTCCGTTTATAGAGGTCGAGTGCCCATCCGACATTAGAGGTTGAATTCCCCATCGTTCGTCATGCATCTAGAAGTTCCGCACCGCATAGAGATATGGGTGACGTTGATTTCCTAGGTAGGAGATTTAGGCTTACGCCAAGTCATTTCTAGCATTAGAGGTAGAGTTCCCTACTGTTCTTCATGCATCTAGACGTTCCGCGCTACATCGAGAGATGAGTGACGTTGA
>CM071876.1:20088040-20096406 GCA_036759665.1 Gynandropsis gynandra | reverse complement strand
GAATTTCATGATCCATAGAAACATCCATTGCATGTTCCGGTATTCCCGACACCCATGATGCGTCTCATTGCCTAGTCTAGCTTCGTCATACTTATTTATCTTTACTTTCTAGTTCATTACTCGTCCATTGATCGATCTTCTTCTCGAGATATCTTAGTTCTAAAGCTGAACTTAGTCCCCAGAGTTCGACCCTTGTACTACACGAACCGTATACTTGCGGTAGAGTGGTCTTGGAAATAAATAAAACTCTGATCCCACACATCACTTTTCATTCCCACCGATTTTGTTGTACTTGAAATAAAGGAAGATGCTAGGATACCTATTATTCTTGGTAGACCCGTCCTAGCTACTGCAGGTGCCATGATAGACGTACAACAAGGAAACCTTTCCTTACGTGTTGGAGATGAGACGATAAAGTTCAACTTGTCCAGCCCCATGAACGGACCCTCATTCAATGAGTCTTGTTTTACAGACGGTTTGTTGGACGAGATAGCAATAGACACGCATGATCAAGTAAGTGTTTCTGTTCCTCTTGTACGATATTTAACACGAATTTGCGAAGATGCAGAATTTACGGACAAAGGAGCTGAGATGTACACGAAATTCATGAGTGCTATTGAACACTAGGAGACGCCTCATGTGAGGAGATACCACACGAAACGCACGCTGGTTTTTCAGTGGAGAAGACGGCCGAACTTGAGTCCGAACCTCCTCCACCTTCTTTTCGGTATGAGTACATTGAATTCGATAAAATATATCCTGTTGTTATGAATGCTAACTTGAGTGCATATGAGATGAGGAAACAACCCACTCGCCTAAAGAAGCATAGGAGAGTCAACTCTTTAATATGTACGCACGGAAGTTCTACAGAAGACAGCCACGAACCTTCCACCGAAACTCAAAGGAGGTTGCACCCGCACTTGAAAGAGGTAATGGAAAAGACGTCATAAAACTTTTTTATGCAGATGCCATTTATCCAACCTTGGGCAGAGTGAATCTCGTACATGACGTGACTAAGGGATGGCACGACAAAAAGATCCTACCTCATAACTTTCAGCCAGGTGATTTAATTCTACTATTTAATTCTCGTCTTCAGCTTTTTCAGGACAAACTACGGTCCCGTTGGTCTGGTCCTTTTCCCGCATGGAGCAGTAGAACTTTGGAGCGAGATGAGTGGAACGTTTAAAGCTCATGGACAACGACTAAAGCTCTACCAAGCCGCTCAACCGATCGAAAGTGGAAACTCCATTTCCCTTTCCAATCCACGCGTCGCGCACACATGAGGAATGGAGACATCAAAGCTTAAAGACGTTAAATAAGCGCTTTCTGGGAGGCAACCCAACTGTTTTTTTTTTCGATTTTTCTTAGTTGTTTAGTTTAAGGCTTGGTTAATTAAAAAACACAAAAAATACCACCACAAACGTGACCTCACTTCTCTTACCTTCCATCGGAGATTCACATCAAGGATGCCGTTCAATTCAAGTCTGGGGGAGCAGCTCACGTTTGTCAAGTGACTTCGTTTCATTTTCTTTTGTCTTCTCTTTGATTTCGTAGTTTTTAGATTGTTTTTACTTTCGTGAGTCAGAGTCGTCCTAGGCACTTGTCTGGTACCACATTTTGAGAAAAACCTAAAACCTAGGATACTTAAGAAGTTGGCCTTTTCTGTGAGATTTTGCATGTTTGAGCTAGGTTTTTCCTAAGCGTTAGAGCTTATTAGTCGGCTGAAAAACAATAGGTCGTAATTCTTTGGGAATCCTAGTGTTGCTTGTGGGAGGTTTAGATGGGGTTGCTAGGCTAGTTTATCATTTATTCTCTCTATCCAGATGGTCGTACTTCGTATAGACGATACTTTACTTCTTTTGATGAGGATTATTAGATCGTATGAAATCGAGCTTGTTTTGCAGAATAAAGAGCACACACTAACACTCCGTCGTCGATAGAAATAATGCCTAAAAGCATGATCTAAAATCGATATGAGTGCATCGACCTTGATACTCTTTCCATGGTTTGGGTCTAAATGGTGGGTTGGTGATCATCTTTCTACGTCCTAAGGGCATGGCACAATAAAAACGCCGCCTATTCCGTTGCACTCTTGAACAAGATGCATGAGTATACCGTAATCGGTAGTCTGGGTCTAAGTAGAGGCTGGATCCCTTCAAATCTGACGTCCTAGAAGCCTAGTATGTCTGCATAACATAAAAAAAGACAAGAAAAAGAAGATATAAAAAAAGAAAGAAGAAGAAAAAAAAGAAAATAAAGAAAGAGAGAAGCTCAGAAAAGAAACAAGTATCCTCAATTGTTCTATGTTTAGCATTTGTCTGAAGTCTCATTTGGTGGAGTGGGTTACAGTGGCTTGTTTAGTGTGCCTTCGATTTACTTTCTCGTAGGTAGCCTTGGTGAACCTAGGATGAAGACTGAAAATTTAATTAGGCCGAATTTGCTCTCGACTTGCTCGTTGATCGGTTAGGTTCGCTTTAGCGGTATTTCTAGGAGAAAAGGGAATTCTTGTTTTTTATATACCCCACGTGATCCACATTTACGTTTACTTAAGGACAAGGAAACATTCAAGTCTGGGGGATTTTGATCATCTCGTTTTTATACGTATTTCTCACATGATTTAAGAGATGTTTATGATATAGATACGATGATTATCTATGAATTTGTATCTGTTTTACTCGTTTTCATGTTTTCGTGTCCTTACAGGTTGTAATGCAAATTCGGTTCATTTTGGAGCTAAAGGACGTACACGAGACAAAGTACTAACATTGAGAAGCATCACGGCACAAACGGGACGAGAATCGGCGAGGAATAACATAGCCCACGCGGGGCATTCACCTAGCCTGTGCGGGGCTTGACCCGAGCAACTTCAGCACGGGTCGGGGAGGTCATTAGCACGCACGTGCTTCAAGTCAAGCTTCAGCTCGCGCGGGGCATTCTTCAGCCTGCGCTGGGCGTGTTGTCCCGCAAGAACAGCACAGCTCGAGCTGTGCATCAGCTGGAGAGGATTCAACACCAGCAAGGGAGCCCGCGCAAGGCACACACTCCAGTCCGCGCGGGTCGCGTCCGTCATCTGCAAAAACCAGAAAAGGAAACTTGTCTAAACACAAAAAGGAACTTGTTAGTTACACATACAAAGAGGAAAAAGATGTTAGAGAAGAGGAATAAGAGATATTTTGCTGGAGAAAACAATGAAAACATTGCCCAACTTTATCAAGAATGGAAAACACACGAAAAAGGTAAAACGGTGATGCTGCAAAGGGAAAAAGGAAAGAAAAGAGGAAGGAAAGGGAAGGGGAGGAGCTAGGGGTCGAGAGATTTAGTTAGTTTATTGAGAATTCATACATGAGAGAGAGTAGAGAGAGAATCGGAGAAGAAGAACACTCTTGCGGAGGAGACATTCAAGGGGCGTTGAAGATCAAATTAGAACTTCGGTTTCCTTTGGTTTTTATGTTCTTTAGACTTTCTACTTCGTTTATATTTTCTTTCAAAAGCATGAGCGAGTAGTCGGTTTGTTCTAGGAATTTTATTCCTCTTTTCGAGATAAACAATGCTACGGGATGCTGAAGGCAGCCCGACCCCGTTTTTGAGATCAAAATCCTTTATTTAGGATGATACATTGGATTTTTAAAGCTAGGAGATGCCCTTTTCGAGTTTCTTATGATACGAAAGTCATTTCTTGTCAATACGCCACTTGCGTAGCGTTTGTCTCTCAGATATTCCTTTTGCTTCCTGTTTCCTATTTGCATTTGTCTCTCGTGTTGCACCCCTTTTCCGCTTTTTGTTTTTGTTTTCACGTGATTAGACGACTACCACAATAAATTGTACGACAGGCTTTGAAATACCATAACATTGCATACGAAGCTTTGAATTACATGATTCTTTTCACACTTTATTCCTCTTTTCGAGATAAACGATACCATGGGGTGCTGATGGCAGCCTTAACCCGTTCTCGAGCTCGAAATCTTTTATTTAGGTCGATAAGTTGGATTTTTATAGCCGGGAGATGCCCTTTTCAAGTTTCTTAGGATACGATGTCATTTCTTGTCAATATGCCGCTTGCGTTGCGTTTGTCTCTCGGATATTCCTTTTGCTTCATATTTCCTATGTGCGTTTGTCTCTCGTGTTGCACCTCTTTTTTGCTTTCTGTTTTTTTTTTCATGTGATTAGACGACTACAACAACGAATTGTACGACTGCCTTTAAAATACCATAACTTTGCGTACAAAACTCCGAATTACATGACTTTTCACATTTTATTCCTCTTTTCCGGATAAACGATACCACAAGTTACTGAAGGCAGCCCGACCCCATTTTCGAGCTCAAAATCCTTTATTTAGGTCGATATATTGGATTTTTAGAGCCGGGAGATGCCCTCTTCGAGTTTCTTAGGATACGAATGTCATTTCTTGTCAATGAGCCGCTTGCGTTGTGTTTGTCTCTCAGATTTTGCTTCCTATGACCTCTTGCGTTTGTCTCTCGTGTTGCACCCATTTCTACTTTTTGTTTTTGTTTTCACGCGATTAGATGACTAGAACAATGAATTGTACGATGGTGTTTCAAATACCACAACTTTGCATACAAAGCTCTGAATTACATGATTTTTTTCACATCATATTCCTATTTCCAGATAAACAATGCCGTGGGATACGGAAGGCTGCCTGACCCTGTTTTTGAGCTCAAAATCCTTTATTCAGATCAATACGTAGGATTTTTAGAGCCGGTAGATGCCCTTTTCGAGTTTTTTAGGATACGAATGTCATTTCTTGTCAATACGCCGCTTGTATTGCGTTTGTCTCTCGGATATTCCTTTTGTTTCCTATTTCCTCTGTGCGTTTGTCTCTCGTGTTGCACCCCTTTTTCGGCGTTTTGTTTTTGTTCTCACGTGATTAGACGACTACAACATTGAATATTGTAAGACGGACATTGAAATACCATAACTTTGCGTACGAAGCTCCGAATTACATAACTGTTTCACATTTTATTCCTCTTTTTGAGATAAACGATTCTCTGGGATGCTGAAGGTAGCCCGACCCCATTTTCGAGCTCAAAATCCTTTATTTAGGTCGATACGTTGGATTTTTTGAGCCGAAAGATGCCCTTTTCGAGTTTCTTGGGATACGAATGTCATTTCTTGTCAATTTGCCGCTTGCGTTGTGTTTGTCTTTCAGATATATCTTTTGCTTCCTATTTCCTATTTGCGTTTGTCTCTCGTGTTGCACCCCTTTTCAACTTTTTGTTTTTGTTTTCACGTGATTAGACGACTACATCATTGAATTGTACAATGAGCTTTGAAATACCATAAATTTGCGTATGAAGCTCCGAATTACATGATTTTTGTCACACTTTATTCCTCTTTACGAGATAAATGACGCTCGAGGATGGTAAAGGCAGCCCGACCCAATTTTTGAGCTCAAAATCCTTTATTTATGTCGTATGTTGGAGTTTTAGAGCCGGGAGATGCCTCTTTCGAGTGTCATAGGATACGAATGTCATTTCTTGTCAATACACTGCTTGCGTTGCGTTTGACTCTCGGATATTCCTTTTGCTTCTTATTTCCTATTTGCATTTGTCTCTCGTGTTGCAACCCTTTTCCGCTTTTTGTTTTTTATTTCACGTGATTAGACGACTACAATAATGAATTGTACGACGGGCTTTGAATTACATGATTCTTTCACATCTTATTCCTCTTTTCGAGATAAACGATACCGTGGGGTGCTGAAGGCAGCCTGACCCCGTTCTCGAGCTCGAAATATTTTATTTAGGTCGATACGTTGGATTTTTAGAGCCGGGAGATGCCCTTTTCGAGTTTCTTAGGATACGAATGTCATTTCTTGTCAATACGCCGCTTGCGTTGCGTTTTTCTCTCGGATATTCCTTTTGCTTCCTCTTTCCTATGTTCGTTTGTCTCCCGTGTTGCACCTCTTTTTTGCTTTTTGTTTTGTTTTCACGTGATTAGACGACTATAACAATGAATTGTACGACTGACTTTGAAATACCATAACTTTGCGTACAAAACTCCTAATTACATGATTTTTTTACATTCTATTCCTCTTTTCAAGATAAACAATACCGCGGGTTGCTGAAGGCAGCCCGACCCAATTTTCAAGCTCAAAATCATTTATTTAGGTCGATACATTTGATTTTCAGAGACGGGAGATGCCCTCTTCGAGTTTCTTAGGATACGAATGTCATTTCTTTTCAATGAGCCGCTTGTGTTGCGTTTGTCTCTCTGATATTCCTTTTGCTTCCTGTTTCTTCTTGCGTTTGTGTCTCGTGTTTCACCCGTTTCCGTTTTTTTTTTTTACACGGGATTAGACGACTACAACAATGAATTGTACGACGGGCTTTGAAATACCTTAACTTTGCATACGAAGCTCCGAATTACATGATTTGTTTCACATCTTATTCCTCTTTTCGAGATAAACAATGTCGTGGGATGCTGAAGGCAGCCCGACCCTGTTTTTGAGCTCAAAATCCTTTATATAGGTCAATACGTAGGATTTTTAGAGCCGATAGATGCCCTTTTCGAGTTTCTTAGGATGTGAATGTCATTTCTTGTCAATACGCCCCTTGCATTGCATTTGTCTCTCAGATATTCCTTTTGCTTCCTATTTCCTCTGTGCGTTTCTCTCTCGTGTTGCACCCCTTTTTCCGCTTTTTGTTTTTGTTTTCACGTGATTAGACGACTACAACAATGAATTGTAAGACGTATATTGAAATACTATAACTTTGCCTACAAAGCTCCGAATTACATAATTTTTTTCACATTTTATTCCTCTTTTCGAGATAAACGATGCTTTGGGATGCTGAAGGTAGCCCGACCCCATTTTCGAGCTCAAAACCCTTTATTTAGGTCGATACGTTGGATTTTTACAGCCTGGAGATGCCCATTTCGAGTTTCTTGGGATACGAATGTGATTTCTTGTCAATACGCCGCTTGCATTGCGTTTGTCGCTTAGATATTTCTTTTGCTTCCTATTTCCTATTTGTGTTTGTCTCTCGTGTTGCATCCCTTTTCCACTTTTTGTTTTTGTTTTTACGTGATTAGACGACTACATCAACGAATTGTACGACGGGCTTTGAAATACCATAATTTTGCAAACGAAGCTCTGAATTTCATGATTTTTGTCACATTTTATTCGTCTTTTCGAGATAAATGATGCTCCAGGATGCTGAAGGCAGCCCGACCCCATTTTCAAGATCCAAATCCTTCATTTAGGTCGATATGTTGGAGTTTTAGAGCCGGGATATGCCTTTTTTTAGTGTCTTGGGATACGAATGTCATTTCTTGTCCATACGTATCTTTTGTTGCGTTTGTGTCTCAGATATTCCTTTTGCTTCCTATTTCCTATTTGCGTTTGTCTCTCGTGTTGCACCCCTTTTTCGCTTTTTGTTTTTGTTTTCACGTGATTAGACGACTACATCAATGAATTGTACGACGGGCTTTGAAATGCCATAACTTTGCGTATGAAGCTCCGAATTACACGATTTTTGTCACATTTTATTCCTCTTTTCAAGAAAAAAGATGCTCTAGGATGCTAAAGGCAGCCCAACCCCATTTTCGAGCTCAAAATCCTTTATTTGGGTCGATACGTTGGAGTTTTAGAGCAGGGAGATGCCCTTTTCGAGTGTCTTAGGATACGAATATCATTACTTCTCAATGCGCCGCTTGCGTTGCGTTTGTCTCTCAGATATTCCTATTGCTTCCTTTTTCCTATGTGCGTTTGTCTCTCGTGTTGCACCCCTTTTCCACTTTTTGTTTTTGTTTTCACGTGATTAGTCGACTACAAGAACGAATTGTACGACGGACTTTGAAATACCATAACAATGAATAATACGACGGACTTGAAATACAATGGAGTTTTAGAGCCGGGAGATACCATTTTCGAGTTTCTTATGATACGAATGTCATTTTTTGTCTATACGCCGCTGGCATAGCGTTTGTCTCTCGGATATTCCTTTTGCTTCCTATTTCCTATTTGCGCGTGTCTCTCGTGTTGCACCCCTTTTCCGCTTTTTGTTTTTGTTTTCACGTGATTAAACGACTAAACCAATGAATTGTATGACGTGGTTTGAAATACCATAACTTTGCGTACCAAGCTTCAAATTTCATGATTTTTTTTCACATTTTATTCCTCTTTTTGAGATAAACGATGCCGTGGATTGCTGAAGGAAGCTCGTCCCCATTTTTTAGCTCAAAATCATTTATTTAGGTCGATACGTAGAATTTTTAGAGCCGGGAGATGCCCTTTTCGAGTTTCTTAGGATACGCATGTCCTTTCTTGTCAATATGCCGCTTGTGTTGCGGTTGTCTCTCGGATATTCCTTTTGCTTTCTATTTTCTATTTGCGTTTGTCTCTCGTGTTG
>CM071876.1:20048040-20083040 GCA_036759665.1 Gynandropsis gynandra | reverse complement strand
AAAGGAAGACCTTAACGTCAAGTTTCCCTAAGCCAATCTCATTTATCATGGTCATCCAAATGCTCGTTCAAGTGGCGGCAATACTCCAAGTAAGAAATGAAAGAATAAGGGTAAACAATCATATAAGGTGCAACCCGGTAAAGGAAAAGGAGATGTTGGAAAGATTCTGAAATGTTTTTTTGCAACAAACCTGGCACAAAAAGGCTGATTGTCTAAAAATGAAGGCATGGTTTGAAAAACGAAGTAAATATCGGATTGACGACATAGGCATGTTGTAGAAACTGGTCTATCCCTTCTCACGCATTCCTCCATGCCCTTAACCTATTGGTCGTATGCATTTTGTACGGCGGCTTATCTTATTAACCGCCTCCCGACCCCGACCCTAGGTATGTCTTCCCCTTACGAGCATCTCTTCCAACAACCACCAAACTATACTAAACTTCGTGTCTTTGGATGTCTATGTTACCCTTGGTTACGTCCCTATACAGCGAACAAATTAGAACCTAAATCCGATCCATGTGTCTTCCTTGGGTACTCATCCACTCAAAGTGCATACGTTTGTCTTGATCCGCTTAGGTCGCGCATATTTATATCCCGTCATGTCCACTTCATTGAGTCTACCTATCCCTTTGCCGAGCCTACTAAATTTTTCCCACAAACCACCAAGTCACCCACGGTAACCACCTCTTCAAATAGTGTCAACCCTACACCATCCTTCTCGCCACCACTCATTGCTCCGTTACCGGTTCAGCCCCTAAGCTCAGATTCTTCACCGCCGCACTCTTCAGATATTGGCTCTCCACCTTCGGATCCTCCGCATGTTGAGCCCTCAACGTCGTCACAGTCTTCTGACCTTGTTATCTTGGACGTGCCACCGCAACGCCCTCGCACAAATTCGCATCCGATGGTTACTCGCTCAAAGAGTAACCGATCTGCTCTTGTCGCTCAGGTGGAAAGCAAACCGGCTAATATTACTCAAGCCTTGAAAGATCCAAGATGGCGTGATGCAATGGACTCTGAGTTACAGGCCTTACATCGCAACCAAACGTGGCAGCTTGTTCCCGCAGCACAAGCAAAGAATATTGTTGGTTGTAGATGGGTGTTTCGAATCAAACGCAAACAAGACGGATCCGTGGAACGATTCAAAGCTCGACTTGTTGCAAAGGGGTTTCACCAAAGACCGGGCATTGATTATCATGAGACCTTCAGCCCAGTTGTCAAACCAACAACCATCCGTGTTATCTTGAGCATTGCGGTCTCCCGTGGATGGTCTCTCCGACAGCTTGATGTTAATAACGCCTTTCTTCAAGGCAGTCTCATGGAGGAAGTATACATGTCTCAACCCCCGGGTTTCATTGATCCTAATCATCCTACTCATGTGTGCAGACTTCAGCGAGCAATCTATGGTCTCAAGCAAGCTCCTAGAGCTTGGTATTCGGAACTTCACACATTTCTTCTTGCTCGCGGCTTTAGCAACTCTTTGGCGGACACCTCTTTGTTCGTTCTCAACACAACCGCGCTACAATTGTATGTGCTAGTTTATGTTGACGTGGGTTTCGTTGAAAATTACGAAATTTGGTTTTTTCACAGTGAAAATTGCGGTGTTAGAGATATTGTGCAAGATGCACAAGTAGAACGAATGAAGAAGTTATTTATGAAGCATCAACGACCAATCCATATGTGGAAATGGTGTCAGATGCTTATCCATCCTGGAGTAATGAACAAACCTATAGCAAACAGGTTGAGAAGGTTATATGAATCGAAAAAAACCGTTTACACGACCGGACGTTAGCTTCGCTGTCAACAAGCTGTCCCAATTCATGCAAGCTCCCACGGATGTTCATTGGCAAGCCGTCAAGAGAGTCCTCTGTTATCTTGCTGGCACGAAGGATCGAGGTATCTTCTTATCCACCAAAAACACCCTCTCCTTACATGCCTTTACCGATGCAGATTGGGCTGGAGATTCCCTTGATCTCAAGTCCACCGGGGCGTATCTACTCTTCCTTGGTGCGCGCCCTATTTCTTGGTCGTCTAAGAAGTAAACCGGACTCTCCCGTCGTCTACCGAGGCTGAATACCGCTCTATTGCATCCACGGCCGCGGAAGTTCTATGGGTAGTTGCTTTACTATCGGAAGTTGGCATCAAGTCATCATCACCACCTACCATCTACTGCGGCAACATTGGAGCGACATACCTCAGTGCTAAGCCCGTCTTTCACTCCCGAATGAAGCACTTGGCACTAGACTATCTCTTTGTCCGCGGCCTGGTCGAGTCGAATACTCTTCGGGTTACTCATGTCCGAGCCGCGGATCAACTCACGGACATTCTCACGAAGCCTCTCCCGAGACTTCCATTTCAGCTCTTGTGTTCCAAGATTGGACTCACCGAGGGTGCTCCATCTTGAGGGGGCGTGTAAAGGATACATGTATAGGGGTATATAAGTCTTTTTGTAATTAGATCTATTATTGTGTAATTAGGTCTAACTTTGTATATTTTAGCCGTTTCGGCTCATTTGAATCAATCATTCAGATCTGATTTCATCAAGAAAACCAAACATGTATCAAAACATGCTTCCACAAGGAGTAATGGGTTACTCGATCTAATACATACAAATATGTGTGGTCCTTTCAATGTACTGTCTTGAGGGGGATGAAAAGTATTTCATCACATTCATAGATGATTATTTTAGATATTGTTACCTTTATTTACTGCATGAAAAAACATAATCGGTTGATGTCCTCGAGACATTCATTTTGGAGGTTGAAAGGCAGTTAAATAGACATGTTAAGGTAATACATCTGATAGAGGTGGTGAATATTATGGAAAAAACCATCGGAAGTTTGAAAAATTCAAGGTCCATTTAAGAAACTCCTTGAATCTAAGGGCATTTGTGCACAACATACAATGCCCGGATCGCCACATCAGAATGGTGTAGAGGAAATGTGAAATCGTACATTGATGAAAATGGTAAGGAGTATGATGAACAAAAATTATGTACCTATCTTATTGTGGATGTATGCATTGAAAACAGCTTTATACATATTAAATAGGGTAACTAGTCAAACAGTTCATAAAAAGAAATTGGATTCCAGAACCATTAGTAGTTTTTTCATTGAACATCCAAGGAGGTCGAGAGGTATAAATCAAGACTTGTCGCCAAGGGTTACACTCAAAATAATGGTATTGACTACAAAGAGACTTTCTCTCATGCTTCTAGAAAGGGATCTTTAAGGATTGTCATGGCTTTGGTGGCTCACTATCATCTTGAGTTTCACCAAATGGATGTTAAAACGGTCATTCTAAATGGAGATTTTGAAGAAGAGGTATATATGGATCAACCTCAAGGTTTTGAGATCACAAGTAGAAGCAATCTAGCATGTAAGTTAAAGAAATCAATCTATGGATTAAACCAAGCTTCTCGACAATGGTACTTGAAGTTCAATGACACTATATTATCATATGGGTTTGTAGAAATGATTGTTGATCAGTGTATCTACATTAAGATTGTCGGAAGCAAGTTTATAATCCCTGTATTATATGTAGATGATATTCTTCTTGCCGCCAATGATCATGGGTTATTGCATGATGGTAAGGATTATCTTTCTAGTAACTATGAGATGAAAGATATGGGTGAGGCTTCCTATGTGATCAGAATAGAAATATTTTGAGACAGATCACAAGGAATTTTTGGATTACCTCATAAGGCTTACATCGATAAACTTTTAGAAAGATTTAAAATGGTATCATGTTCACATAGTCTGTTTCCCATATAGAAAGGGGATTGTTTCAATCTATTCCAAAGTCTTAAGAATGAATTAAAGCATAACGAAATGGATGATATTATTTATGTCTCTTAAGTCGGAAGTTTGATGTATGCTCATACTTGTACTAAACCTAATATCAGTTTTGTGGTTGGTATGTTGGGTCATTACCAATCAAATCCCGAACCATGTCACTGGATAGCTGCAAAGAATGTTTTAAGATATCTACAAGGCACGAGGGATCACATGCTCACACATAGAAGAACTAGCAATCTTGAGATTGTAGGTTACTCAGACTCAGACTACGTCGGATGCTCGGATACTCGAAAATTGACATTTGGTTATTTGTGCTTTATAGCTGCAAGAGCTATTTCATGGAAGAGTGGTAAGTAGTCTGTCATTGTTATTTCCATTATGGAGGCCGAATTTGTAGCGTGCTTTGAAGTTACAGTTCAATCGTTGTGGTTGCACAATTTTGTTCATGGTTTAGGCATCCTTGGTACCATTTCTAAAATGATGAATATATATTGTGATAATCCGACAACCATATTCTTCACAAAGAATGATAGATATTCTAAGATTTCCAAGCATATGGATTTAAAATATATATCGACCAAAGAAGTAGTGCAAAATCAATGAGTTCAAATTGTGCATATCGACACCGATGATATGATTGTGGATCCGTTGACTAAAAGAGTACCTCCAAAGATAATTCTTGACCATGTTAGTGAAAGGGGAGTATTCGCGAAGTCCTTGTAATGCTGATGATTATACATGTATGAAAATAAGTCTAGCACATTAAAGTTTATTTGAAATCTAGATATCAATGTAAGTTTTGATTTTGTTTATCTATGAATCATATTTAAGTTATACATAGTTTTTATGATTATAGATATTTTGTTTTTCTTTAAAAACATTGTCGGATAAGATAATTTTGGATTTTTATCTTATCAAATCACAGTTATTAGAGTTATATTGACTTGTGATACATTGAAGGAATCAAGACGTTCACTACAAAAAATAGGTCATTTTCAGCAGACATATCCGTTGGAAATGGCTATTTTTCCGTTGGAAATGACCATTCCTAAAGGATTTCAACGGATTTCGAGCTATTGGGAATCGATCGTTGAATATCCGCATTCGTTGCGATTTGCAACGACAGTGCAACGGATAATATCCATCAACGGAGTGCAACAGATATATCCGTAGAAAGGTTACAACGGATACACTTACAAATGTGCAATGGATGCCCATTGACAGTGTGTAACGAATGTCCGTTCAATGCACGTTGGAAACCAAAATGGCAGGAAGTTAAAGTATTTCAACGGATACTCATTGGCAAAAATGACCGGAGCGATCAACTGACGAAAAAAGATTAGAAAAAGTTAAAAATATTTTTTAAAAAAAAGTTTTTTTAAAAATTAATACAAATTAAAAACCTAATTTACTACATTACATCTAAATCGGTAGCGCTGTCTTCATCCCTATGTTCGCCAACACCTCATGAAGGGGTTGCATCTGAGTCGATATCGGTTCTTGTCTCGACGTTGTTGCCCCACCGGTGGTGGTGGTTGATATGCTCGACCGGTCATCAACTCGATGATACTCTCATTGTGACGCATTTGTGCTCGAGTATCTCGAAGCTCATCTTGCATTGCTCGAAGTGTAGTCTCGAAATGCTCGATGTGTCGTTCTTGCGTGTAGGTCTCTTGGACCGCGGGAGGTACCGTCACTTTTGGCTTTGAAGTCCTCGGACTCCTAATGTTGGACTAGTTGGTTGAATAACTCTTTTGTTGCCCATGTCGGTTTTGTGTTCTTCTTGTAATAGTTGCGGTTGGCATTGTTCATCATCAAGCATAACTGTGCTTGCATGTCGTGCATCCAAGCTATATACACCCTGAAAAATTAATTTCAATTAATTAGTGTATAAATAAAAGCATATAATAATTTAAAAATTAATTTTTTTTTATTAAAAATACTTACGATACATGTACACCACCATCAGCGGTGTATAACTTCTTGTGTCACCTGCCAAGAATATTAGAGTCGATCTATTAGCAAACCTTGGTTGATGTTGTTCTTTGTGTGTTTTAAATCATCATCCACACTAAAAGTTTACCATAACGTCTCTTCAGGACGTTCAAGGTCAATAATAAGGACGGAAGGATGCTCGTTGAAACTATTGATCAAAGCGTCTATATCCACCATATCAACTTCTTCATCAAATATCGGTGGTGCCGATATAGGTGAAGGAGGCTGATGTGGTTGCGGTTGAGGCGGTGGCGAGGCTCCTGCCAAACCCGCCAACATTCCACCGTAACCGACAAGTTCTCATTGTTTTTAAGTGTTTAGAATTTCTATTTGAGATAATTTGTTTTTTTTATTGAGATTGTGTTGAAAAATGAACTGTTGAAAAACGATAGTCATGGCTACACTACGACTACTCCATCGATTGTATTTCAACGGGCATCGGTTGGAAATTCAAACGGGTGCCCGTTGGCAAAAGCGTGTTCCCGAGGAAATGTACGACATATTGACCGTACGTCTTCCTTTCAATGACATCTATTGGAAACTGCAACAGAAGCCCGTTGCACAAAAAATCGATGCAGTAGCCGTAGTGTAGCCATGATGACCGTTTTCAAAGGACACCCATTTCTAGTGTGAAACGGATGCTTGTTGGCATGTGCCAACGACCATCCATTGCAACTTACAAACGAGATCTGTTGGCGGCTACTAATAGTCATCCGTTGGTATTCTAAACATTGGAAGCAGACATCCGTTGCTAACTCCCAACGGATGCCCGTTGACAATTTGAAAACCTTAAAAATTTGCTAAGTATTGAACAAAATTAAATGTTTCAACAGGTTTCCATTACTTTTCTCAATGGATGCCGGTTGAAACTTGAATATATAATGTTAAAAATTTTAATTAAAAAAATTAGATATTACAATTACATAATTCACATTTCTTCTCTTGTAGATTCTTTAATTGGCGTGTCTTCCTTTTGTTCATTTGAATTCATCGTCGTGTTCATCTTCTGCATCTTCTGGTTCAATGTCTACATAATCGTGGATGTATTCTTCATCTATGTCAGTTCTTGTGAGAATCTCCTCCGATTATCTGTATCAATTAACCATATCAACGCAGGGTGATCGGTTTGCAACAAATGTTCTTTTTCGTCTGTGCTTATAACTCCACGTGACTTGATCTTAACTACGGCCCACCATTCCTCTCTTTGATGTTTCAATGTTGTTGCATATTACACGTAACGTACGTGATCTACTTGATCTATTGTGATGAATGGATCATACTTACCATATTGTCGTGTTGGATTGATGTCAATTCCTCCCCATCGATATTTTCATGTATCATGTCCTACGGTTGGGTCGAACCACTAACATTTAAAAAGCATTACATTCAATCCAATGAGGCCGAGATATTTTCGTGTATCATGAATATTAACGCAAACATCATAACTGTACGTGCTTCTATGTTTTCCGTGTTCATAAGTTTCGAATGTGTATCCACGAGTAAACAAAATCGGCCAACAGAAAACATTTCTTGTGGGACCATTTGCCAAATCTTTTAACCAGGTAGGATGTCTCTCATCGAAACCTTTGACCTATATAACATTTCTTGTGGAATCAGAGGTTTTAATATTTCCAAGACCACTCTACCGCAAGTATATGGTTCGTGTAGTACCAGGGTCGAACTCTGGGGACTGAGTGCAGCGTTAGAATTAAGAATTCACGAGAAGAAGATCGATCAATATAAGATTTTGAAACGGAAAAAGTAAAGATAATAAAGAATTACGAAGTTAGACTCAACAAGATAGAGTACCATGGGCTTCGGGAATACCGGAACATGCAATGGATGTTTCTAAGGATCATGAAGTCGGTTTGTATCAATCAATGGGGATATGTACCCATTAAAAACTAAACCTAAGAATCATGAAAATACTACGACGGATAACATGTTATCACTTACGTAATATCTCAACCACGAGCCATGATGTTGAACTTTCATTTTTGCATCTGCATTTAGATGAGGATATGTACCCATTACTTCTTTATCAAATATCATGTAATGAAAGTATATTAACACACATATATATATTATAAATATATATTTGTGTTTAAAAGATCGATTTTCTTCGTTTTGTACGTTTCGAAAGGTAATAGCTCTTGATAATTTAGTAATATATGTGTATGGACATGATTGTAATATATGTGTATGGATGCTCGTTGATCATAACAATGGACGTCCATTGAAACATAACGTTGAATTATTCCAACAGAAACCTCGAAATTATAACTTTTCAATGGGCATCCGTTGACACTCGCAATGGATTTTCGTTGCCCTTGACAACAGACATCCACTGGAGAAAAATATGGTTTTCAACAGTGCTTCAACGGATCGATGCAACGGATGACATTCATTGTTCGCCCATTGATAATTGCAACAGATATCAATGAAACTCTGGTTGTTGATCAATTTCAGATATGTGTTGCAATATGTTTGAAAAGTTATCAACGGATAGATCTGTTGATCCATCCCTTGATACCTGATTGTTTTTTTTTTTTGTAGTGGTTTGTCAGGCCCGTGACCGCCATGATTCGGTTGGTTTAGTTCTTATAAAGTTTTGAATTGTATATATGATCAATGTTAGAATAAAATTTCTAGTTTTTATAAAGTAAGTACTATTTATATTGGATTATGGTTGATTTAATGATTCTATTATCGATTCATTTCCGTGTTTAACTGAATCGTAAAATTGATGAAATTTTAATTTACACTCTACGGTGCGCTTTTATCGCACGCTTACTTCACCAACGTAAAAACATCTTATTTTGGTATTGTTGATATGACAAACCGGAATTACATAAACTCTGTTGGGATAAACAATAAGCGTGCGAACGACGTTTAATCCATTAAACATATCATAAATAAAAAATATTAATGAAAATCTAAATATCTAATATCTGCAGTGTATTATAGGAATTTATACGCCGGTACCAAAATGACCCTACATTTGAATCACTTATCTTGAGCCAGGGCTTTACGGGATTACTCAGATGGACAAACGGACGAATAGATGAAGATGGTGTATGGACGAATGAAGATGAAGATGGGGAATAGAAAACCGAAACGAAGATATCAATGAAGAAAAACATGGCTACGAACAAACGACGAACGACGTTTAAAACTAGAGGAAAGACAAACGAAGACGATCAACGATGTTCAAGACTGGAAGAATCGCATGGCAAAGAGAGAAATAACCAAAACGACGTCATTTTTGGTTTAATTTTTTTAACACAAAATGACCACAACTACGTAGTTTTGGTACAAAATTTTAGAAAAAATATAGCCAAAATGACGTTGCTTTGATAATTTTATAAAACATTCATTAGTCGGACAGTCGGACAGCGCCGGGATCAATAACACTTTTTGTGCCAATGGTTTTTTAGCAGACAAATAATCGTGTTTAGTGGATGATTTATCGAAGTTTTCTACTCTCCTTTAGTGTTTTTAGATGTATATATTTTGTGTAATAAACATATTCAAAACACTACTGAAATGAAAACACACCATTTTCAACAAACGAACCAACAGATTTGTCCATTAAAACAACATTAAACACGTTCCAACAGATATTAACAGTATATTATTCATTGTAATCGGTTTAAAATGTTAATAGAAAGTCGATGGATGATCATCTTTGAGACCTCCATTGATAATCGTTGGAAATTTTGTTGCTAATTTATTGGGTTATCAACGAATATTTTCATTTGAAGTTATCAAATGTTTTTCAATAGGTAATGATTATTGAAAATACATGTTGTAATCCATTGAGAGGTCCGTTGAAATACCATTGAAAATGTGTGCAATTTTCCGACAAATAGTTGAAATTATTAACGAGTATCTTAATATTATCAACGAATGCTCATTGAAATATTAAATTCTTGATGCAACCATTGGAAATTTTTTATCGTTTCAACGATCATTCGTTGGTAATATCATTGAATGTCCATTGAAAATGTTACAATTTACTAAGAGGAGCTCATTTTTTCTACCTATATCAAATCAAGTCTAAACGTACTCTTTAGAAATGTATTTATATTCATATAGAAAAATATATAGACATAGAAAATGGATTTATAAAAGAAAAGATGCAACAGAAGAGGTTACATAATAATTCTTACTCGAGTTGGATTATTTATGAGTTTTGCGCCAATACAAAATTTGATTCAAATATACCCTCTATCATGGATCTAGATGTGGCAATCAAGATGGAGAAAAAGAAGGCATCAAATGAGATGATATGTAAGTTTTGTAGTGTATAAATTTTAATTTTAAAATATTTATAAAATATTATTTTCATTTTATTTTAAATTTTGGAAAAAAGTCTTTCCATCATATTATCAACGGGCATCTGTTGAAATATTTAAATTACTCGCCAAATATTTTAAAGGAAAATCATTTAAAATATACAAATTCCCACCAAATTTGATATATTATCAATGGATTTAGGTCATTGTAACGCTATTGAAATTTGTAATGGATGAGTGCTTTCAATGATTATTATCAATGGGATGAAATCCGTTTGAAAAATTTGTATTCGACGCAAAATATGTGTTTTTAATGGATCTATCTACTAAAAAGTTGTAGTTTTTCTAGTGAAATAAAAGAATTGATATTTTCAATATATTTAGATGTCATGTATGTTAAAGATACATAACCAAACTGATGAGGATATCGAACACAAGGATGACCCGAGAGTCGGACACGCGAACAAGGAGGTGACCCGAGGCACCGAGCAAACAGAATCCTCCCATGGCCTAATCACGAGAGGACGAGCGCGTAGCTTGCGGACCAAGGCCGTCGAGATTGTGAAGGAGGCCTGGGAGACTCTCGTTCATGAAGAGCACTTGCCCACGACCTTCGGAAGAATAGCAACCGTCTTTAGTATCGAACCAGACGATGGCCAAGTCGCTTAGGACGCTCAAATGACCAAACGACCGGGTGACGTCACTCCCGCGGTCACAACGATCACATGATGTCATTGGGACGCACCAGCGCATTCAAATGGTCACATGACGGCACTCTCGCATGCCCAACATCACATGACATCACTCCCGCATCCAAACGGTCACATGACATCACTCCCGCATGCCCAACAGTCGGATGACATCATTAGGACACTCCAGAAAGTTTTCAGTCCATTTTTTCCATTTTTTCAACACTTTTCGGCCAGTAGAGGCAATAGGGCTATGATTTAGTGTATTTTTCCTTATTTCAAGATCTGAGACTTCCCTATAAAAGCATTCCCAACCTTCATTTGTACACAACTTGGATTTTGGGAAGTAAATTTGAGTTTGAGAGCATCTCTCCTCTTATCTTGAATGTTTACGGGAAACGTATCACCTTCAATTTGTTCCGGGAACAATTGAAGGCCTTCCAACCGTATCAAGAGGCTTCCGCATCTCTTATGGTGTCTTTTGTTCCATCCAACCCGATGAATGCCGCATTACAAATGAGGTTCTCGGTTTTCTCCAATACGTGTCCCGATCCACTTAGCCCGTGTGCGTATCAGATTGGTATCAGAGCCCGGTTCAAGGACCAAAGGTACGCTTTCACCCCGTTCAATTCGTTTTAAACTAATCTTTCTTGTTTGTTAAACGAGATGGCCGAACAAGGTGAACACTCGATACAAAAAAACCAACTCAATGTGATCATGCAAATGCTTCAAAGAATGGAGACAAGGATGAATCGCCTTGAAGGAGAACAAAGACAACAAATACCGGAAGCACCAGTGGTTCATGAGAACTGTGTGGATCAAGAAGAATGCCCAGCTCCTTAACACAGACGACGTGAACTTCGAGGGCCATTACGAAATGACCCTGAAGAAGAGGACGAAGAGTTGCTGAGGCGACCAATGCGATGACTCGTCATCCGCAAGGATGAATCTTCGGATGAGGAGCCACCCCTAAAACCGCGACATAACCAGGATGGTAAAGGTTTGAAACTAAAACCGCCTACCCTTTTAGGACGCGTGGATCCAGAAGCTTATCTCGACTGGGAGAGGCGGATGGATAATATATTCGAGTGCTACACCTTTTCAGAACGTAAAGAGGTGCAGTACGCCGCAGCCCAACTCACAGAAGGCGCGCTCACTTGGTGGGATCGTGAGGAAAGCACTAGACGACGATCCAGACGTAGACCGGTCTCATCATGGGGAGAAATGAAAGCCCTCATGCGCAAGAGGAATACTTTCACAGAGAGCTTCAAAGAAGATACAGGAATCTGAACCAGGAAAGCAAAACGGTCAAGGAATACTTCGATGAATTTAAACATCTTCGCAACAGGCTAACTCTAGACGAAGATGAAGAAACAATAATGGCTCAATTCCTAGACGGACTAAATGAGTGGATCACTAGGAAGGTAGAAAGACAACACTACCACGACTTGCAAGACATATTACATTTGTCATTTCAAATAGAGCAACAGATTCGTTGAAAGTAAGCAGTTAGCTGAGGAAGGATACAACCCACAAGGTCAATCGAACAACACCCAATGTTGTCAGAAAGACCAAAGGCAAATCATCGTTCCAAGGGTAAAGCACCCGAAACATCAAGGCGTGCCAAAGGGGAAGGTAACAAACAAATTCCCTCAAACCCAACCCATACAGTGAATTTGTATGTTTTAGGTGCAAGGGCATAGGGCACATGGCGCGAGACAGTCCTAATCCACGCGTCATGATCATCACTAATCCCGGAGATACGAGTCCGGGAATGAAGATGAACAGGACATAGACAACGAGATCGAATACCCAGAAAGCGAAGAGCTATGGTTGACAAAATGCGAATTAAGCAAAATGGTCTATCCACCAGAAATGACCTAGAGAGAGACAATTTTCCACACGAAGTGTCTCGTAAAAGAAAAGGTATGTGGACTAATTATTGACAACGGGTCTTGTACTAATGTTGCAAGCGCCTACATGGTAAGAAAGCTTGGCTTGGAGACAAAGAAGCACTCACATCCGTACAAGCTACAATGGCTTAACAATAAATGGGAGCTCAAGGTAACCGAGCAAGTCACCGTACCTTTCAGCATCGGCAAGTACCACGACGAAGTACTATGTGATGTCGTGCCAATGCAAGTAGGACATATCCTACTAGGAAGGCCATGGGAATTTGACCGCGAGGAAACACATGACAGGAAGTTGAACTTCTATTCCTTCGTCATGAACAAGAGGAAGGTAACGCTAGCACCACTTAGTCCGGCCCAGGTTTATGAAATGCAATTAAAACTGAGTCGTGACGACAAGCCGAAACCAAATTTTTATGTGAAGGCTAGTGTAATTCCTAAGGCTATGAGCAATCAAAGCCAAGTATTACTAATGGTTTACAAGGATGTCTTGATAAGCCAGGAAACAACTGATCATCCCCCGGAAATCACCAGCATCCTAAGCAAGTATCAAGACTTTTTTCCCGAGAAAATTCCAACTGGACTTCCACCCCTATGGGGTATCGAGCACCAGATCGATCTCATTCCAGGGTCACCATTGGAGAACCAGCTAGCGTACCGCATGAACCCAGGAGCTCCAACGTAAAGTCCAAGAGCTAATGGACAAAGGCTACATCCGAGAAAGCCTAAGTCCGCGTGCCGTACCCGTACTCCTTGTGCCAATGAAGGACGGGACGTGGAGGATGTGCATCGATTTTCGGGCGATCAACAACATCATAATCAAGTACCAACATCCCATCCAAGGCTCGACGATATGCTTGATGAGATGAGTGGGGCAACAATCTTTTTTAAGATCAATCTCAAGAGCGGATACCACAGAAGTCCACTTGAGAGAAGGCGACGAATGGAAGACAACCTTCAGGATGAAGCAGGGACTATACGAGTGGCTCGCCATGCCCCCTAAGCACGTTTATGAGGCTTATGAACCACGTGTTGCGAGCCTACATCGGAAAATTCGTGGTGGTCTATTTCGATGGATATTCTCGTGTATAGTCGGGATCTCAGCCAGAACCATGAACACCTTGAGCTGGTACTAGAGACGCTTCGGAAGGAACAACTCTATGCCAACATAAAAAGTGCTCCTTTGCCACAAAGGAGATCGTGTTCCTGGGATTTGTGGTGAGTTCGCAAGGACTACGAGTGGACGATAGCAAGATCAAATCCATACAAGAATGGCCAACACCCACGGCAGTCGCCCATGTACGAAGCTTTCACGGGCTAGCAAGTTTCTACCGCCAGTTCGTGAAGAACTTATGTAGCATAGCCGCACCACTCACTGAGGTTATCAAGAAGGACAAGACCAGCGCGTTCGAGGCACTCAAGGCAAGCTTGACCACCGCGCATGTCCTTGCCTTGCCAAACTTTGACAAAATGTTCGAAGTAGAGGGTGACGCCTCAGTAATCGGTATTGGAGCAATCCTCGTTCAAGAACGACGACCCGTGGCATACTTCAGTGAGAAGTTAAGTGGAGCCACACTCAACTACCCAACATATGACAAGGAGCTTTATACTCTTGTTCGAGCCCTATAGACATGGCAGTATTATCTATTGGCGAAGAAATTCATCATCCACACCGACCATGAGACCCTAAAGCAACTCAAGGGTCAAAACAAGCTCAAACGATGACATGCCAAATGGATGGAGTTCATCGAAACCTTCCTGTACATAATCAAGTACAAGAAAGGTAACAAAAATGTGGTAGCCGACGCACTGTCATGAAGGCATGCTCTCATCACCACAATGGAGGCAAGGAACCTAGGATTCGGGCACATCAAGGAACTCTACGATCAAGATCCAGAGCTCGGCGAGGTGTTCCGAATGTGCAAGGAAGGAGCCCACGAACCATTCTACATCCATGGAGGATATCATTTCTGTAACATAAGGCTTTGAATCCCACATAGCTCAATGAGGGAGTCGGTACTACAAGAAGCTCATGGAGGAGCTCTCACGGGGCACTTTGGAGTTGAGAAGATCTTGGCCACCGTCAAGGAACATTTCTTTTGGCCGCACCTAAAAAAAGACGTACGACGGCTTTGTGCACGATGTATCACGTGTCACTAAGCCAAGTCCCGTAGCCAGCCCCACGATTTATATCTTCCTCTACCAATTCCAACTCATCCATGGACTGAATTGTCGATGGACTTTGTTCTCGGACTCCCAAAGATCCGAAATGAAGATTCTATCTTTGTTGTTGTGGACAGGTTCTCCAAGATGGCGCATTTCATACTATGTTCGCACACCGGCGATGCAACTCAAATAGCGGACCTTTTCTTCTAGGAGGTCGTACGCCTCCACGGTCTACCAAAGACCATTGTGTCAGACAGTGATAGCAAATTCTTAAGTCACTTCTGGCGGACACTCTGGCGAAAACTAGGGACCAAACTGTTGTTCTCCATAACATGTCACCCGCAAACAGATGGTCAGACCGAGGTGACGAACCGCACCCTAGTAGCACTTCTGCGGTCACTCATCGGACGATGCCCAAAGAAGTGGCTCGAATACCTACCCCACACAGAATTCACTTACAACAGGATACAACATTTTGTCACCAAACACTCACCGTTTGAGGTCGTCTATGGGTTCAATCCCATAACTCCCTTGGACCTGTCGACCTACCAAGGAAGGAGGTCACCAACCATGACGGCGAGAAGAAGGTCGAACTCATCAAAAAGATGTACGATAAGGTTAGGGAAAACATAAGGCGCAAGATAGAAAAATACGCCAAGCAAGCTAACAAAGGGCAAAGACAGAAGATGTTCAGTGAGGGAGACTAGGTGTGGCTACACATGCGACCCGAGCGATTCCCGGATAAGAGAAGATCAAAGCTTGCACCAAGAGGAGATAAACCATTTCGTGTCCTAGAACTGATCAATGACAACGCCTACCGCTTTGAAATATCCAGTGAGTATAACGTGTACACAACATTTAACGTTGTTGACTTATCTCCTTTTGATGCAGGTGATAGCATTACACAGATGGAACGCTCGCAAGGGGGAGGGGATGATGAGGACATCAAACACAAGGATGACCCGAGATCTGAACACACGAACGAGGAGGTGACCGAGGCACCGAGCAAACAGAATCCTCCCATGACCTAATCACGAGAGGACGAGCGCGTAGCTTGCGGACCAAGACCGCCGAGATTGTGAAGGAAGCCTGGGAGACTCTCGTTCCTGAAGAGCACTTGCCGACGACCTTTGGAAGAATCGCGACCGTCTTGAGCATCGAACCGGACGCTGGCTCAGGCGCTTAGGACGCTCAAATGACCAAACGACCGAGTGACATCACTTTCGCGCTCACAACGGTCACATGACGTCACTGGGATACTCCAGCGCATTCAAACGTCACATGACGTTACTCATGCAAGCCCAACGGTCACATGACGTCACTCCCGCGTCCAAATGGTCACATGACGTCACTCCCGCGTCCAAATGGTCACATGACGTCACTCCCACGTCCAAACGGTCACATGACGTCACTCCCGTATGCCCAACGGTCGGATGACGTCATTAGGACATTCCAGCAAGTTTTTAGCCCATTTTTTCCATTTTCAGACACTTCTCGGCCAGTAGAGACAATAGGGATGTGATTTAATGTATTTTTTCTTATTTCAAGATCTGAGACTTGTCTATAAAAGTAGTCCCAGCCTTCATTTGTAAACAACTTGGATTTTGGGAAGTAAATTTGAGTTTGAGAGCATCTCTCCTCTTATCTTAAACGTTTTCGGGAAACGTATCGCCTTTAATTTGTTTCGGAAACAATTGAAGGCTTTCGGACTGTATCAAGAGGCTTCCACACCTCTTGTGGTGTCTTTCGTTCCATCCAACCCGACGAATCCCGCTCTACAAGCGAGGTTCTCGGTTTTCCCTAGAACGCGTCCCGAGCCCCTTATCTCGTGCGCGTATCAAAACCTTCTTTAAATTATATTTATAACCCAAAAATTGAAACAAACCAAAATTTTGTTTTAACAATGACAGAAATTAAAGAAATATTTGTTTTTCTACCATTAATATTAAAAATGTTTTTTATTCATATAAATTAGTCTCTCGTCAAATAAAGTAATCACAAATATAATAGAAATAAATATCAAAATATGAAGCTAAAATTTAGAGTGTCATGATTGTAACATCTGAAACAGAATTGTCAAAATAATATTATTACATTTCCAAAAGCTCATCGTGTGTCTAAATTTTAATGGTACATTAACATAATTGAGTTACACTTTCTAAAACCGTCGCGTTACTAATTGTTGCCTTCGCATTAACCTCAAGTTAACACCGTGTGGACACGATTAATGCAACTCCAATGCCAACGTTGTTATTGCCCGATGTTGAACTTGCATTACCTTCGCATTGCTATTGAAAATGCCAATTCCTGCACAAACATTATAAAGCTATATGTTAAATAAAATGGTATTAAATAAGGATACAAAAAGACATGAACGAAACTAGAATATAAAAAGAAAATTCTATGAAAAACAAAGATTAAAACTGTTTTGTAGACATGGAAACAAGGATAGAAAAAATTGAAAAAAAGACAAATCGAGTAAGGAATAAAAAACTAAACGTATTTAATAGAATTTAAAATTAAAAATTTACAATGTGGATTCCTAAACAACTCCTAGTTGTAATGTCATTTGATTTTTTTATTTTAAACTCATTTTAGAAAATTATTCCAAATTTTGATATAAAATCTATCTAAAATTTATTTTCAAAAATAAAATTAATATCTTAATTTCGAATAATAAATGAATAAATCTAAAAAACCAAATTAAAACATTTAGAAATAAAAATTAGAAAAATTTAAATGGACTATATATTAATTGGTGATATATATCACAAAATATATTTAGCAAATAAATGGATAAATTTATGGTTTAATCCATAAGAAGTTATGTTTATTTTAAATTCAAATTCATATAATAATGTTATGTTATATACTTGAATTTGTAATTTGTTTTTCAAGAAAATCTTCCACAATTTGTAGAAATCATCCATACCAATCCAACACATCAAAATAAACAACACATTTTTTCTTAAAATGTTTGTGCCGATCATTAATGTAAAGTTATATTTATACTACGCATTTTCTTTTGTTTGTCTCATAAAATATTTATACTATTATCATTGTAGTTTAATTTCACTTGATTTTGTTCTTGGACCATGTGTATTTTTTAGGTCTTTCGACTTTATCAAATTATATGGATTTATTTATTCTGCTTACGCGAGTTTTAGATGATCATCATTACGTTCTTTGTTTAAACCAATTCTATAGTATGTTGTTTTAAAATAAACATCTATGTTGTTTTAAAATAAACATACGCACTTGATGCATACAAAAAGATAAACATATTTCTGTAATCCAGCCAACAAAACCTATGTAAATAAATGAAAAAAGGAAAACATAAATAATTATATATATAATATTTAAATACACAAAATTGACATATTCAAAAAGTATAAAAAATTATACAAAATAAGGATTTTATAAATTCAATAATGAAAAAATAAACAACAATATAGATGAGGAAAAGAAAAAACAGTTGAGACGTTCAACTGAAACGTCTTTGGCTAAAAATAAACAAATAAAAAACAACAAAAATGACAAACATCAAACTTGAAATGAACAAATTCATGGTACAAACTTTATTAATTTTGATATATAAATCACATGATGTTATGGTTTTATTATGATTAAAGAGCCTTGACGGCTTGGAACCTTGGCTCCTTAGGCATGAACTTCTGCTCAACGTAGACTTCCATGTAGTCCCCAAACACAAACTTTGGATACTTCCCTCCTTTTCCTTCTTCCTTATCCTTCTCAAGCAGCTCCTCCGCCGGGCCCATCATCGCCTTGTATGACGGGTTGTAGAATGAGGCTATCGACCTCCGGTTACCGTCCTCCTTCGCCAAAACCCTGTGCCACGCGCTCTTGTACCTTTGATATGATGCAATTCGTTCAAGCTTCACTTTATTTTTCTAGTCAATGTGATAAGCTTGCAACAAGATAGTGCAATAACGTTCAACACATATCCATTGTACTACTCTGTAATAATGGTTTGTACTTAACTAAATCAGAAATTAGGTCAAGAATTAATAGTTGATCAATACAATATAGAAGAGTCTCCATGATCTATACGCCGGGAAACAACCTATTGTTTGAGCCAATCTATCCTGACCCAAATCTGTCAAACGAAAATTTCGTAAGGTAATGTAACTGACCTGCCATTGCTGAGGACCTCAATCTGGTCTCCAGTGTTGATGACAATGGCGTTGTGGAGTGGTTGAACATCGATTCACGTGCCGTCCTTGAGGACCTGGAGACCATCGATTTGATCGTCTTGGAAGAGCAAAACGACGCCTCCAGCATCGGTGTGAGCACGGAGGGCAGGGACAAGTTCAGGGCGAGGACAAGGAGGATAGTGACTGACTTTGGTACCGAAGAAGGCTGTTTCTTCCCCATCTTCCATGCCTTCATTGAACGTTCTCTTAATGTATCCTTTTGGTAAACTCAAGTTCTCATCCATTACTTCCATCATCTTGCTCGCTAGTTTCCTTATTTCTGTTCTGTAATCTTTCATTGTTTCCCTATTCCAATCGATTATAGTTTTGGTATTTTACCCTTTCTTCAGTATTTATATAAAAAATAAAGAGATTTAAGTTATCATCTTTGTTTAAAAAAAATTAAATATAAGAGAACAATTTCTTATAAAGTTCAAACCTATTTTTCATGCAAATTCTTACTCTTTTCCGTTTCTTCGTCTTTTTTTTTTTTTTTTTTTTTTTTTTTTGCACAAACTGATGGAGTTATACATATACATATGAGAAAATGATATGATGAGAAATGCTTACATGAAATGAGGAGTGTTGGAAGGCCACTCCTCCTCGTTGTGATCCAAGAGAGTGAAAACATCTTCCCAGTCGATGTTTTCGAGCTTTTCATCACCCGATGAGTTTCTCTGAAGCAATTCGTCAAGCATCATAACGGGCTTCGAGCTCTTGAACGCTTCTTCTCTTTCCTTTTTGAAACATTCCGAAGCAAGCTTCTTCACCTTCTCCAACAGATCCTCTGGAACCCCGTGGTTCACTAGCTGCATACATATATTTATTTATATATATATATATACACACACAGAGATATGTGCATTCGTATAAGCGTAAGTACACACACATATGTCTAGGCACAGATTCAGAAACAGAGTATCTGAACCTGGAAAAATCCCCATTCTTCGCAAGCTCGAGCGATTTCAGACAGAGTCTTGGCCCTTTCTTCGCCGTTGAGCTTCGAAAAATCGACTGGAACAGCCATTTTCAGATCCTTACACACAGCGAGAGAGAGAGAGAGAGAGAGAGATGTAGATATGTTTGAAAGACTACTAAAGATTGTGAAGAGAATGGGAAGGTTAGGCCTTTTATATATATAACTGTGGGAGATTTTCCTCTTACAAATAACATCAACAGTCCAATATGACGAAATTATCCATCTTAATTGATTTTTTTATTTATATAATTATAAAATATCATAATAATATTATTATTTTAAATCTTAATATATAATTATTAAATGTTTTAAATTAACATAAGAATGGAAAAAAAAAGCGCGGAAGGGAAATGGATGAGACACACGAATTATCCAACTTTATATATATATATATATATATATATATTATCATATTTATATATGTTACCTTTTCTTTAATCCATTCTATATTCCACTATATTCTCTTTAGTTAATTAGATTATTATCCTTCAATTTTATTATTATAAAATAATGATATAAATTTTTCACCGAGTGATACATTCAGAAAATTTAATAGAATTACAGACAAACTTTAGTTTGTAACTAATATGATTAGAATATTTCTTCAAATTTGAATAGAATTGTAATCCAATGGGTTAGGACAACATTTTGTCGATAGAATTTTATTTGGATACACGATGAACAATTCGTATGCATTTCAAAACACTTGGAAAATTTTATTTTCATTTGAAAATCCATTAGAAATTGAAACTTTTCCTATTTATAAAAAAAATTTCGGGAAATAACGAACTAAATAAATGCTAATGACACAAAATTTATAGTAGTTCATTATCAATGTGAGAGTTATATTCATGTTCAGCCACAACTACACATATTTATTACGATACAAAGGAAATGATATAAGAAAAAACAAAAGTCTAACTCTCACTGTAATAAAATATACATGTATTAACTTACAAAGAAAATTTTTTTTTCTCTCTCTCTTTCTCTTCCTCTTGGTGGTGTGTTTTCATCATCTCTCAATGCCTCTTTATATAGACATGAGAAAGAAAAAAAAATGTCAACAATGGAGGTGTCTAACTTGCATCATTTGTCAATAATGGAGGTGTCTAACTTGCACCATTTGACAACAATGGCGGTGCCTAACTTGCACCATTTTTCTTCCCCCTATTTTTGAAAATTTCTTTTCATCTCCCACTTGAAAATAAATAAAACCATCGTAAAAATTCTTGCAGTTTTGATAACTTCTTACTTTCAGTGAAGAAGTCCAGCTGAAGTTGAACACAACTTCAGTGTCTCGGTTGTCACCGTCTTCGTCAGCATGTCTGCAGGATTATAACTTTCTTTGATCTTTCCCAAATACAGTAATCCATCCTCCAACACAGAATGAATGAAGTGGTACCGAACTTGTACATGCTTCATCCGAGCATGATAAATTGGATTCTTTACCAGATGAATGACGCTTTGGTTATCACAGTACAATGTACTTCCACCACAGTCATACTTTACCTTTTTGAAAAATGGCAGTAACCATATCACATCCTTGCTAGCTTCTATCGCTACAACGTATTCCGCATAAGTAGTTGACAAATCAATTATTTTCTGCAATTTGGATGCCCAGCTAATAGTCGTACCACCCAATGTAAACACATAACCAGTAGTACTTTTTCTTCCATCCAAATCACCTAGCATCCACGTAACCGCGTATGCTCAACTCTAATATTTTGAAACATAAAGAGACTCCAACAGTTCCTTTTAAATACCTGAAAATCCATTTCACAACTTTCCAATGATGTTTACACGGATTGCTCATATATCGGCTTACAACTTTAACTACTTGTGTAATGTCTAACCTTGTACAATTCATGGCATACATCAGACTTTTGACTGCAGAGGCGTAAGGCACCTTTGACATTTGTGCCTTTTCTTGATCGGTTGAAGGTGACTGATCCCTTGATAACATGAAGTGATGTCCTAGAGGAGTGTGCAGTGGTTTCGCATTATCCATATTAAACCTGGATAATATTCGTTTGATGTAATTTTCCTGAGACAATTTCAAAACATGATCATGTCTCGTGATTATCATTCCGAAAATTGGTTTTGCATCATCCAAATCGTTCATATAAAACTCGTTTGATAATTTTTCCTTCAACTTCATAATTTCTTCTGCATTTGCTCTGACAATCAACATATCATCCACATATAACAGTAAGATGATATACATGCTTCTATATTCCTTGAAGTAGCAGTAAAGATTCACTTCACACCTCCAAAATCTAGCATTGCACATGAAATTATCAAACTTCTTATACCATTTTTTTGGAGCTTGCTTCAATCTATAAGCTTATCTCAAACCTACATACCATAACATCCTTTCCTTAAACCTCAAATCCCTGAGGTTACTTCATATAGATCTCTTCGTTTATATCGCCATGAACAAAAGTTGTTTTCACATCCATTTGTTGTAGATGCAAACTTTCTTGTGCTACCAAACCTAACACCAATCTGATAGTTGTCATTTTCACGACCGCGGAGAATGTTTCGGTGTAATCTACACCCTCTTTTTGCTGAAAACCTTTCACCACTAGTCTTGCCTTGTACCACAAGCTACCATCATGTTCTTCTTTGATCCGATATACCCATTTGCTTTGCAGGGCTTTCTTTCCTTATGATAACTTTGTCAGATACCATGTTTGATTTTTCATCTACGAGTTTATCTCGTCTTTCATGGCAAACTCCCACTTGATTGAATCTTCCGACTTTTTAGCTTCTTCAAAGCTTTCTGGTTCTTAATTATCCGTTAGAAGAACATAGTCCATTAATCTTTGTGATGTTCAGATCGTTTTTTATGATCTCCTTAATTGGATAGGTGGGGTTTGTTGTACCTCATCGGAGCTTTCATTTTCTTAATCAACAGAAGGTACATCTGTCTGATCTTATCTATGATCTTTTGTTGGAAGTTCGTATAAGTTAACGACATCATGCCTTGTTTTATTCTCCGATGTTTTATCTTAGTATACTGCCATCTCATTGAAAACCACATCTTTTCTTCTAACGATCTTGCAATTTTTCGCATCCCAAAACCTGTAGTCAAACTCATCATCTCCATATCCAATGAAATAACACATCTTTGATTTTGCTTACTTCTCATAGTGTTGTCAATAAAAACATAGGCAAGACAACCAAAGACTTTCAGAAAACTCAGATTGACTGGATTTCCTCTCCATTCTTCATCCGGTAATTTGCAATCAAGTGGCACAGAAGGACTTTGATTAATCAAATAAGTAGTAGTATTTATTGCCTTCGCCTAAAATCTTATGGGCAAATCAGCATGAAGCCTCATGCTCTTTGTGCGCTCGTTCAAGGTGCGATTCATTCTTTTCGCTACGCTATTCTGTTGAGGTGTTCTCGAAATCGTTCTTGTCATTTTGATTTTATTATCCTCACAATACTGCTTAAACTTGTGATCTGTATACTCGCTACCATTGTCTGATCTTAGACATTTCACTTTGAGATTTGTTTCATTCTCAACATTTGATTTTCAGTTCTTAAATTAGTCGAAGACATCGGATTTGTTTGTTAAGAAATAAACCCATACCTTTCTTATGTAATCATCAATGAATGTGATGTAGTATATTAATCCACCAAGAGAGTTGACTGGTGCTGGACCCCGCACATCAGTGTGAACTTATTCAAGATTTTGTTTTTTAACTCTCTTCCAGCTTTTGAATATTGGTCTTCGTCTGTTTTTCAAGAACACAGCTTTCACAGAACTGGTGTTCAACAGTTTTTTAGGTTAAGGGTTATGCCTTTTGAGACTAACACCTTTATCCCTTTCTAACTCATGTGCTCGAGACGATGATGCCACATAATTGACTCTTCATTGGCATCAACTGCAGCAATTGTATCCGTGCAGTTTCAAGTCATGTACAGACTTCCTGTCTTGGTTTCTTGAGCAATAACCTTGGCTCCCTTTGATATTTTCCATCAGTCATCATTGAAGTTTGCATTGTAACCTTCATCATCGAGCTACCCCACCGAGATCAAGTTGTGCTTCATCTTCGGAACATAACTCACCTTATAATAAATCATGATTTGTTGTGGTATGGAAAGACGCTCTAAAATCTAAGTGTTAACTGAGAGGATAACTGCATCTTTGCCTTCACCCAAGACAATATTTGTCGCATTCTCCTTATCTCAATTTTTTTCTTCTAAACCTAACAATCCTTCTCTGAGTGGCCTACTTTTCCGCAATGCCAACATGTGACAGGTTTCTTTGATTCTGATTGACCCTTTCCAATTTTTGACCTAAAGTTGCCCCCACTTTGATTAGAAACTTTAATGAATTTCTTACCTTTACTTTCCACGTTTAAAGTCGAACCCATAAAAGAATTTTCCAATTCTCTATGAATCTCTTCTTCGAGGATTTGATCATTAACGTATTTCAAGGTAAGTTTTTCATTTTTTATAGAGTTACTAATTGTCGTCCTCATGGGCTCCTAACTGCTTGGTAGAGATACCAAAAGGATTAAGGCGCAGATCTCACCATCGAAGTTAACTTCCACTACCATCAACTGATTGACGATTGTGTTGAACTCATTGCGATATTCAGCGATAGGCACACCTTCTCCCATCTTCAAATTGAACAACCTTTTCATTAGATGACCTTATTTGTTCGCCGAAGGCTTTTCATATGTTTTTTATAGAGTCTTCATCAGCCTTGTGGTCGTTGACTCCTTGGTAACATTATGAGCTACATTCCGAGATAATGTTAACCATATGACCCCTAACACCTTCCGGTCAAGGCTTTTCCAATCTTCATCACTCATATCCTTGGATTTCTAACCAAAAAGAGGTTTTTGAAGATTTTTACAGTACAAATAATCCTCAATTCGTAATTTCCAGATGGAAGAATATGTACCGTCAAAGGTAATAAGACCTTGACCTAAATTTTTTTGTTCGCCGTTACTTGATCAAATCAAGCTCTGATACCAATTGCTGGGAAAACAATGAGAAATAGCAAACGAATAAAATCCTGGTGACATATAAAATTTATAGTGATTCACCCTCAGTGTGAGAGCTATGGCCATTTTAACCACGACGACAAATATTTATTACGACACAAAAGAAATAATACAAGAGGAGACGAGAGTCTAAGTCTCACCGGGATACAATATACATATATTAAACCACAAAGAAATTGTTCTTTCTTTTTCTTCCTTTTGATGGTGTGTTTTCATAAAATCTCTCAATACCTCTTATATAAGCATGAGAAAGAAAAAAAATATCAACAATGGAGGTATCAAATTTGCACCATTTGTCAACAATGATGATGCATAACTTGCACAATTTTTCTTCCCGCAATTTTGAAAATTTCTTTTCACACTATACAATGAATACAATTTTGTTGGTCAATAATAATTATAATTTTTTTCATATTTTTACAATTTACGAATGTCCTTATTGAGTGAAAATGACACCACATCTGGTCAAATAATAATAACGAAACATAGTTTGGAAAAGCTAGTCCAAAATATATTCATATCAATACAAATATGTTGTATATATTTGTGTGAAAAAGTTTAATAGAAAATAAATAAAAAAATGTAGTAGTATAAAAGGGGCAACATCAAAAATATCTTTGTAGGGCTAAAACACTTCAAAAATATATTTCCCAAAAAAAATTTAACTTCAAAAATACTCTTATAAATATTGATATTCCCAAAATACCTTGTGATTCAGTTCGACCCAAGGATCCAGTTCGACCCTGCGACCCAACGACCCAATACGACTCTGCGACCTTGTGACCCTACGACCCAGTTCGACCTTGCGATCCAGCGACCAAGTCTGACCCTGTGACCTTGTGACCCTGCGACCCAGTGCGATCCTGTGACCCTGCGACCCAGCGACCCAGTTCGACCCTGTGACCCATTGCGACCCAAAATCGACGGAAATCGCCACAAAACACCGAAACTCGTTAGAAATCGCCGGGAATCGCTAAAAATCACTGAAAATTGCTGGAAATTGCTCAAAATCACTGAAAACGCTTGAAAATGGCTAAAATATCATTGAAAATCGCTCGAAAATTGCTGAAAATGCTCAAAATGGAAAGAAATCACTCGAAAATGGAAACAAAACGTTCAAAGTGGAAGGAAATAGCTCTCAACTTTGTTTATCTCCTTTGTCTTTCCTTCCTCCGTATGTGTTTTCCACTAACAAAATCTAAAGGTACATATGTCTTTTCTCTAATTTTTTTCATCAAATTTACGAGGGCACTTTTGAAGTGTTTTAACTTTACGAAAATATTTTTTATATTTCTCTAATATAAAATTAATGTTGTCTGTTATTCAGAAAGTTATAATATAAAACGGATCTCAACAACTTCTATAATTAGATTTTATGTATATTTTGTCCAACTTTTTTAAATGCATTGTTGTCTCATGTTAATAATAATAATTAACATCTAGTTACCATTTAATTAAAACAATTTTGGTATTTTAAATTTAAATAAAAATATGTATATTAGATTCCATCCGAAAAAATATACGCAAAAATAATAAAACATGTTTAAAAATAATAATAATAATAATAATAATAATAATAATAATAATAATGGATCATCATCAACAGCTTCCACTGATCTCTCTCCACTTCTCCGGGCCTTGTACTCCATAGACCAAGCTTGCAACTGACAAGAAGTGAAGGGCTTTCCTGTAAAAATGTTTCATATTTATATGAAAGATAAATTATTTTTCAAAGAAATACATTTGTTTAAAATCCAAAAAGCAAAATCAGAGTTTTAAAAATCGTTAAAAACTAATTAAATGGACCATGAACGTCTAATATTTAGATGATTAATCGGTGATTTGGTGTCTAGAAGTTTTTATTTTTATTTCTTTAATCATTAGCATCAATCTTTTAATAATTTCTTTATAATGTAAAATACTATAATAACTAATATATTTATACTAAATTGATTTTAATTTTACGATGTTTATAGATATTAAAATAATATTATTTTGGATATTATTATTTTTAAATAAATTAAAATTCATTAAATAAAAACTAAACAAAACTAAATGCATATTTTTAAATCACCGATTCCAATCGATTTTAGCACATTAGGTCTTTCAATCTAAGGGTATGTTTCATGTCACATCATCATTTCTGTTAAGGTTGGGTAAAAAATTCGAAGTATCCGTATTCGATTCGTATTCGAATCGAAAATTCGAGTATCCGTTGACACCAGTACAAATACAAATATTAGAAATCAGATATTCGACAAATACAAATACAAATATTAGACTCAATTATTCGAACTATTCGTATCCTTAAGTACTAAATAGAAAATTTAATTAATATATAAATACATATATAATCAAATTGATTTTAGTAATCAAATTGGAAATAAAAAACATTATTAATCTTGGTTAAATACTCATTATATAAATATATAGACAAATATGCAATATATTTATGATCGGAAAACTAAAATATCAAATACTTTAAAATAACTAATATTGTTGAAAATTTAATTTGCACTCAAGATTGATTCTAATCCAAAAAAGTTGGATAATGTTATAGAGATGTTACAAGATATGAAAAAAGAACTCATTAAATATATAACTTTTATGTGAGGTTTATTTTAGTGTATTAGTTTGATAATCTAACAATTTATTTCATTGTTTTAAGTGAATTGACGATATTCGTAAAATCATCGACGGAACTAAATATAAATGACTGATATGGAGATGAATGTGAATATTTGGTGATTTGTTATATTTATACTATGTATCTTTGTATCTTTGTGCGATTTGAATTTTAGTTTTAGATTATATTTGATGAATATTGGTTTTTATTAAAATTCTTTTATATATTTTTTTACTTTAAAAAATTTAGATTCCGACGAATACCTCTATATCAGACAAATATTTATATATCCGATAAATATTCATATTTATAAATATCTGAATTTATAAATATAAATAATAAATCAAATATTTATCGAAAATAAATACAATTACAAATAATCAGATATTCACAAATATACGTGATTTATTTAGCCATACCATCCACATCCATTTCTTTTTATATTATAGTTACGATATATAATTAATTGAGTTTTTAATGTAATAATAATGGTAACTTCTTGAAGTGGCCCATCATGTTGACCTAAGATTAAAATAAAGTAATAATTAATGACTTCCATTAATTTGGTTGGACCATCAAAGCTTTGACTTTAACATATCTCATGGTTCCTCTTTCAAAGTAAAGTCGAAAAAATCTTATTTAATAATAATATTGTTATTTTTTCTTCAAAATCTAAGTAATCAACACCTAAAAAGACACATCTGTGTATGTATGTATGTAATTCATACGTAAGCAATTACTCAATTAAATGTGAAGTACAAATGACATGTTGTCCTCTCATACGTTTCGATCGCTAACTATGTAGGAAGTTGTGTCCTAACGATGACAAAATGCGGCGAAATATCCAATGTTTTTATAAGTGAATTCATGTAAATGTTAGATTAGTTTTACTTTTAGGAATAAAATTATATATGAATTATTATATTCACGTACTAAAATTTATAATTCATAATATATATTAAATTATACATCTATCTTTTTAGAAATATAATTTATTTACATTCATTACCCATTTTTTCTCAATAGTTACATTTATTTCTTTTAAATTTATATATAACAACTGTAACATAATGAATAAGATAAATAATATAACAATAGTTTTCAAAAAATTTAGTTATTTTAAGTTGTTATCTAGCGTATATATTTTTTTCTTTTGTTTTGTTATTTTGTTCCAATAATGGCGTTTCATTCGGTCTCACTTCATTTTTGTTTTCATATCTATTTTACCTGTATATCGAAATATTTGACCTTGTCTTCGGTTGTGAATGATTGTTATGACAATCACTACTTCTTTAGTAACAATGATATAAAATCTTCTTCGTGTCTCAGATCGGCTCACCGATTATGTTGTCTTCAATTCGTGGCATCAATCAATATCATGGCTCTCGAAGGTCTAAACAAACTATGTTTTATTGACGAAACTTTGGTAAAACCTTATGATTCTAATTTTGATTTTCGCTTATGGTCTTGAAATACTACGGTTGTGGGCTCATGGATTCTTAATTTGTCTTCAAAAACATTGCATCTAATACTCTTTATATTAAATATGCTCGTGATATGTGGTTGAATATCACTCAAATGTTTCGACAAATCAATGATCCGCACTTGTATGCTATTAGGTAGAAGCTTCATAATCTTAGTCAAGGTTCTCTTGATGATACTATCTTCTTCACAAATTTAGTCACCATTTGGAAAGGATTGATGATTGCTCAAGCTACTCCATTACGCACTTATGAACTCTTCACATATCATGTTGAACAACGTTGGTTTGATCTCTTCGAAAGAAATTTTATGATTGAATTACTTTTTCGCCTTACTGATTGCTATGAACATGTTAGCAAAGAAATATTGATGATGGATTCACTAATAGATCTTCACAAAATCTATAAAGTTCATCCTTTGGGTAACAAAAATGCATCCTTTTTCTTCTCTAAATCACATGTGTCTTCAAATACATATAGTACATATGAATTTATGTGGTCCCTTCTTTATCTATTTAATTGAAGGTATTCATTATTTTAGTTTTTTATGTTTGGTAGATGATTATTCTAGAGCATTTTGGATATATCTTTTAAAACACAAAAGTGATATTTTGATAATGTTTTCTGACTTTATCTCTATGATCTAGAATTAGTTTAACATAGTTTTAAAAGCTATCAGAACATATAATGGTCATGAACGTTGCAAGAAAGGAACTATCACTTCTTTTCTAGTGTTTATATCGTCTAACAAAACTCAGTTATGGAAAAAGTCATCAACATATCCTGAATGTTGCAAGATCCCTTATGTTTCAGTTTAATTTGTTTACGGAATACTGGAGTGATTGTGTCAAAACTATAACCTATTTGATCAATCGAACTCCATCCCCATTGTTGAAAAATAAATATGTGTTTGAGTTAATTAAAAGTTTTATGCCATCATATGATCAACTTGGCTATTTGGTTGTCTTTGTTACAACACTCCACATTCTCGTGATAGACACAAATACTCTCCGAGAGCCAATGCTGTTGCTTTTCTGGGATATCCAGTTGGCTAAAAATTTACAGTTATTTGGATCTTGCCTCTAATTAGAGTTTATATATCTAGGAATATCAATTTTTATAAATATATATTCCCTTTTCATTTGAACTTTCAACAGATTCTACTAACGAATATATCATTTTCTATTTCCCCAATTAGTCATTCCTCTCCTTATCCTTTAACGTGCATATTCTACACTGGAATCTATCATTGAGTCTATGATTGATCCACATTCTATTTATGTTTGTATAATCTCCTCCACATAATCAAAGACTTAAGAGAACAACTCATTCTCCATCCAATCTACAACAATATCATGACATTGTTGTTGTCAAATATTTATCGAGATTCTATTTCAAGAAACAATGGCCTCTTTTGAATGACGTCAAGCCATGGATGATTAACTCAAAGCCTTATAACCTATAATGGAACTTGGAGCATTGTCTCTCTGTCTCAAGATAAGAAGGCAATTATTGCATATAGGTTTATAAGATTAAATGTCATTTAGATGGTAGTATTGAAAGATATAAATCCATGTTGGTTGATTAGGGATTCACCCAAAAGGAGGATGTTGATTTCATTTATACATTGTCTCATCTCGCATATAGTCATAGTCAAGCTTCTTCTAGCTCTTACTACAATTTAAAGTTGAAATTCTACTCAAATGGATGTCACCAGTGCATTCTTACGTGATGAATTTAATGAGGACATTTACATGCTATTCCTCCAAGTAACTTTTCAAATGGTCATTCTCTTCCTTATGATGTGTGTAAATTGCATAAATCTTTGTATGTCGGTGTTTCATAAGTTCAGTGATATTCTACTCTTTTGTGGTTTTATTCAGTCTCGGGCTGATAAAACTCTTTTAACCACATACAATGCATATCCTTTTGTGCATTTCTTTTATATGTTGATGATATTGCCATTGACAACCATGATAATCAAGTTGTTTCAGTTTATCACTCAAAACTTTAAGATAAAGGATCTTGGTCCTCTGTATTGTTTCCTTGGTTTGGAATAAAGGCATTTCAATTTCTCAAAAGGAAATGATATTTGAAGGTTTTTATTATATAGAACTTCTTGATGGTAGAACTTTGTCCATTCCTATGAATCCAAATGTTACTCTACACAAAGACTCTAACATTCCCTATATCTCAATTTAATCGGTTACAGAGCATTGCTTGATCGTTTATTATACCTCACTATCACACGACCTAACATTAGTTATTCAGTTCACAAAATGATGTAGTTTCCACTAATGATCATTTAAAAGATGCTCATAGGATTTTTTAATACTTAAATACCAATCCAAGACATATTTTATTTTATTATGCAACTTTAGTCATTCATATAAATGCTTTTGTTGATTTTTATTGGACAACATGCTCTAACATTCATCCAAAAGTCATAGGATTTTGTGTTTTCCCCTCATCTCTTAGAATTCCAAGAAAAAAAGAGTTGTTGTCTGCAACAACATTGAAGACGAATACAATGTTAGAAAACATTTCATATGGTTGGATCATTTGTTGGATATGATCATGTATGATATGATCAAATCTAATTTTTTTCTAGCTATGTATGTGGATATAGATATGTATGTGCATATAGATAGATGTACAACTTGCAGATATGTACAAAAACATTACATCTTGCCAAATATTACTCATTGTTTCACAAATTACAAACTTCTAAGTATAACATATTTACATTTACTATCATCTAAGTATAACATATTTACACTTTACTAACTATAATATTTTACATTTAACATATTTACATTTTACTAAGTAGAATATTTTACATTTATTACAAATTCTTTTTTTGTAATTATCTTCGTTTCCTGTATACACTTATATATCCTTATAATACAATGAATGAAACAATTAATACAACAAAAAAATATTCAAAACTTTATATCTCTTTTTCGTTGTTCTCTTTTATTTGTAAGATTTTATTTGTAAGATCTTATTCTTCCTTCTGTTTTAAAATTTTTAATTCAACAATGGTCTCTACCAGTTTAAAAAATATTATGTATTCATTTATTTTAATAGACAATAACAAATAATAGAAAATTTGTTATAATCTTGAAAATTTATTATTTTATTTAGAATTATATAATAATTTTGAATGTTAATAAGGGAAATAATAAATTCGTTAATTTATTTGAATGTTTGGAAATATTTCTATAATTTTTTCTTTAACATTCACAACAAATGTTAGGATTTATGAACACAATCCAATCAATAAATTTTGTAACAAGTTTTAACGATATTTCCAAATAACCATCTTCTTCCATTCTATATGCAACTCTTTTTTTTTTTAAAAAAAAGTACTATATTGTATAGTCGATTGGTAGTTACCAGATAATATATTGTCAAATATGGGCTAGGCCTAACTAATCCCAAAAGTTAGCTCAAGAGTTTAGGGTTGCCCAACACCATATATACAAGTCCCAAAGTTCATGTCCTAGCCGTTGTGGGACAACTTATCATAACACTCCCCCTCACGCCCAGGCTCGATCCTGGAGCGTGGACATCGCAATCGGGGGCCCAATATCGGTATATTCAAATCGGGACGAACCGGGCTCTGATACCATGTCAAATATAGGCTGGGCCTAACTAATCCCAAAAGCTAGCTCAAAAGTTTAGAGTTACCTAACATCATATATACAAGTCCCAAAGTTCATGTCCTAACCGATATGTGACAACTTATCATAACATATATGTATATATATATACACATGTTAATTACCAAAATCATCTTCTAACTCAAAGGTGACCAATAAAAACCATTTGCACTTTCTTTTCCTACAAATTTTCACGATTTTTTATATGCAGAGAACAAAAATATTATTTGGACAAAGATTTTATGCGTTATGAATGCATGAATTTAAATATATATATATGCAAAATGGTAATATACGTCCGACACCCTGTATATCATCATCATCATTTCATCATCATTATTTTGAGTACAAAAGTACATGCCCAATTTTGGAATATGGAGGACTTTTTTTAAATATCAATCAATTAAATCATAGAACAATGTTATTTTAAAAAATATAAATTTATTTTGAATTAAACAAAGCGAACTAAATTATTTAGAAGTAATAATTGCCTGCACAAAACAGTGGTTTTCTGCTTGGTTTTCTGCTGTACACATGAGCTGAGAGATGCATCTTCTTGTCCTCTTCTCAAATCTTTTTTGTTTTTGCCTTACAGACAATAACAAATAAATTTATAATTTTTATTTTGTCGTAATCATCTCAATAACTAAACTTTATTAAAAATATAAAAATCAAATTATTTCTTTGTCATTCGGTGATTGGCTTTATTAGCTAATTTCCAACCCTTGTTTCAAAAATATTTATATATATATGTGTGTGAGTTTCATTTGATTTTTTTCGGGTTATTTAACAGCGATACGTTTTTTTTAGTATTCGTGAGACTAAAAAAATATTTTTTCTATCAATTTTTAAATAATTTAATCTAATATTTAAATAGTTTTAAAAAATAATTAATAGTATTTCAATTCATACATTTTCTTACCTTTGGACATTAAATCGTTTATTAAAAAACCGGATTAGGTGACAATAAGTAAATTAAAGTGGTTCGTATACTAATTTTTTTCATTGAGTTTAGTGGTTCTATTTTTTTTAATTAATACTAAAATTTACAGTAAAATACATTTAAAAGATTACTCCATGTCAATCCCGGAATTGATTTATGAATACAATTCCCCATTTTGGTTTTTCATTCTTTGTATTGTATTTGCGAAGGATAAGTAGATGCATATTTTAAGGAGTTAGGAGAAGGACTGAAAGGATAATTCTAATCTCGTACATTCAGATTTAGAACTGTTGGGTTTATTTTGGGGTGTGGAAGCGTGTTTTATCAACCCAAATTTTTAGATCTAGTCATGTTCACATTAGTTTTTCGGGGTTCAACGACGAATAAATATAGAAACGATTTCGAATATACTTGTTGCGTTGAATGTGTGACTGTCGGATGATAGACTTGATAATACAAGTCCTCTACGTGTATCCACGCCGAGATCGGATTCTGCCTTCAACCTTTGGTGCGGAATTTTCGATGAACGAAACTGTTTCGTTCTTCGTTTTTCTGTTTGACGGCTACTAGGGTTTTTGTGTTTGTGATTCTGTAATATGATAACGAAAATCTAATTTTCGTTTCTTACATAATTATTAACTTTTAATAATTACACTTGTAACCCGAGACTATTCAAATATTACATAACAGGCATATAACTTTCAATCTCTCACTTGCCTTTATGTAATATTTCAAATAGTCAAAGTATATGTATCTCCATACACATACTTACCTGTACATCTGATGTACTAACCCCAAAATCAAGTACAATTATATTCTTCGGTGCTAGCGGATGAATATAATTGTATTCCACACTGATTGTCTAACAACCACAAGCAGATACTGAGACACTCGTATGCGTGTGACTTCGTAGGTTCATCACTAAACCGGTAGTCAATTAGTTTCCACTAATTAACTAATCGAGGTTGGCGTCTAGCAACACTCCCCAACGACCGGATAGCGTGAAGTAACATCCTTACTCATTTGAGTAACAACCTTACCCAAAACGAACCATGGTGAAGTTGACGTTAGTATTTCCTTCCATCTTTACAGCTCCGGATGCATCCTAGGCATGGTCATAACTGTCAGCCTTACGGATCATCAACTATGTCTCATGTCAATCACAACTGACTGATGAATGAACCTAAGAAACACCTTTCTTCATTCATTCAAT
>CM071876.1:20023060-20047147 GCA_036759665.1 Gynandropsis gynandra | reverse complement strand
CTTGTGGATTTGCACGTCCCCACGCGTTATGATCTCTCGTATCAGGTGAAACTTCCGCAGAACATGTTTCGATTTCTGATGAGACCTTGGTTCCTTCGCCTGAGCAATAGCTCCGGTGTTATCACACAATAAAGGAACGGCTTCCTTTATCGAAGGTACCACACCAAGTTCATCTATGAACTTTCTCATCCAAACCGCCTCTTTAGCTGCTTCGCAAGCCGCTATATATTCTGCTTCAGTCACCGAATCGGCTATAGTAGCCTGCTTGGAACTCTTCCAACTTACTGCGCCTCCATTCAGACAAAACACATAGCCTGAAATGGATCGACTGTCATCCTTGTCCGTCGAGAAACTCGCATCAGTGAATCCTTCTAACTCCAAGTTAAAACCACCATAAATGAGGAACTGGTCCTTAGTCCTTCTCAAGTACTTAAGGATGTTCTTAACAACGCTCCAGTGTTCCTCACCAGGATCTGCCTGAAATCTACTCACTACACTTAGTGCGTAGGCTACGTCAGGCCTAGTACACGTCATGAAGTACATGATGGCTCCCATTGCGCTAGCGTAGGGAAGCCGACTCATGCGTTCTCTTTCCTCCTGGGTCTTAGGACAATCCTCCCTAGAAAGAGAAATTCCAGTGCCTATCGGTAGATAGCCCTTCTTGGAACTTTCCATGTTGTATCGTCTCACGATACTGTCGATGTACTAGGATTGTGACAATCCAAGCAACCTCTTCGATCTATCCCTATAGATCTTTATTCCCAGAATATAGGCTGCTTCTCCTAGATCCTTCATGGAGAACTGATCAGACAACCATGACTTCGTCTCTTGCAACGTCGGAATGTCATTTCCCATGAGCAATATGTCATCCACATAAAGCACAAGGAAGACAACCGTGCTCCCACTAAACTTCTTATACACACAAGGCTCTTCATCGCATCTAAAAAAGTTGAACTCTTCAACTGCCTTGTTAAAGCGAATGTTCCAGGATCGAGAAGCTTGCTTGAGTCCATAAATGGACCTCTGAAGCTTGCATACCATATGACCTTGAGTTGGCGACGTGAAACCCTCAGGTTGAGTCATGAAAACCTCTTCCTGGAGCTCTCCGTTAAGGAAAGCTGTTTTCACGTCCATCTTCCAAATCTCATAGTCATAGTACGCCGCTATAGCAAGTAGAATCCGAATAGATTTGAGCATTGCCAACGGGGAGAACGTTTCTTCATAGTCAATTCCTTCTCGTTGACTATACCCCTTGGCAACTAGACGAGCTTTATAGGTCTCTACCTGCCTGTCTGCTCCAATCTTCTTCTTGTAAACCTATTTACAACCGATCGGTCTGGAAGCCTGTGAAGAATCAACCAAAGTCCACACTTTGTTGATCTTCATAGATTCCATCTCGGATTCCATGGCTTTCCACCATTTCTCAGAATCTGGGCCTTGTATAGCCTCTTGGAAAGTCAACGGGTCGTCATCTCTATGACCGACCACGTCCTCTTGCACCATCAGATTAAGTCTGTCAGGTGCACGTCGAGTACGTGTTGACCTTCTCAAGAAAGGTTGTGTAGCAGGTTCAACCTGCACTGAGATATCTGGTTGGACTTGTTCCTGAGCAAGTTCCTGAACTTGTTCCTGAACGGGCACTGTTACTTCAACATTTGAAGTTGAAGCGCCGGAGCCTAACACTATGTCACCCAGCCAAGAACGCTCAATTGACATCTCATGTCCATGAGCTTGTGTTGGTTTGTCGGGCTCTTGAATCTCGTCAAGAACTACTTCTCCACCATGAATTCCTTCCTCAAGGAATTCCCTTTCAAGAAAGGTTGCCGTTCTGGCCACAAACACTTTGTGCTCAGACGTGTGGTAGAAATAATATCTCATAGTTTCCTTGGGATATCCTATAAACCTACACTTGTCAGACCTAGCATCAAGCTTGTCTGGCTGAAGTCTCTTAACGAAGGCATGGACACTTATAGAAAATTTCATATGGAAGATGAAATCTTTCTATATTTATGGACTGATACAAGACTACTATCTACAATTACAAAGAACCTTTGGAAACCCATATTATGAACGTTTGTCTATAAGTTACTTGAAAGTTTGAATGTGTTACGCTGACTGTCCATAATTGCAGATGACTTACTTATGATTTTAATTTGTCGTCTATAATGACGGACGACTTTACGGATGACCTACTCACTCTCTGTAATTGCGTATGATCTTATTATTCATCTACAATTACGGGCGATGTTATTGTCTTGTTGCATCTATGGATGTCCCTTATTAATATGTCCAATAATATGTTGATCAATTTCTTCGGATAGATTGGGTTTATCTTGAATCTATCTTCATCTTTAACAATAGAAAATTAATCCAAAACAAATTTATAGATAAACTTTTTTAAGGTTCGAAAATAAAATAAAAAATTTAAAAAGGATGATATTCATAACGAAAATTGAATAAACGTAACAAATTTAATATGAATCATATTCATAGTTGGATAATCCTTCTGTTGATTCTTGTGTTACTGAATTATATTCAAATTCATCATCATCTTCTTCTTCTATCGTTACAACTATATCATCTTCATTTGTTTCAATTTCTCCTTTAACAAGTTCTTCAATAATCACTACATCAACTAAAATAATTTCGATACATTACCTCTTAGAAGTATTTTCATTATGACACTCTAAACAAAAGATCGTCTAGTGTTAGGATATGCGATGTAATAAACTTGAACCATGCAAGAATGAAATACTTATATTTTTTATCTATTTGTCTTGAATTGACTTCTAGGATATCTAATTTGTTTATTCTTATTCTACATTGATTATTGGATCAAACCAATCACAATTAAATAACATCACCTTTAAGCTGACGTAACCTGCACAATGAAAAATATAGTTTATAAGTCATTTTATAATCTTAATGGTAAATGTTTTAGAAGATTAAAAATAAATATAAAACCTGGATATTCTAATTGCAAAATTTCTCTCAAGATCTCATAAAATCAGGTTCGATGCTCGATTCGACATAACTTTCACTTTTTCCACATACAACATAGTTCATAGTTGACTTCAAATTTCCATGGTTGTAAGTGTAAAAGTTGTAACCACATGTAAAATATATAGGCTAAATCGTAACTTTCACAATCGGTCCTTTAACAAGATCTCGCAACCACAATGGGTAATTGTCCATCTCAATCTGCATAATGAGTAATATTGTTATAATAATTCATGTATTATATTACTAACTATTTCGTATAATTTAGTAAATGATAATTTACTTACATATTTTCAGATCCATGTTTAGAAATCGTTTCTCTTTAAGTTCATGAAGATGAGATTCATTGATGATGACATATGTATTTTTCAAGATATCATCCAACATCTTGCACTTGTAAGGATAATATAAATATTCACCATTGAATCCGCTTAATTATATAAACATATATATATATATATATATACACAACACACCTTCTGACCATTTCAACAATATGTTTTCTCCATCATACGCCGGTTTGAATATCGAAACTAGAGTTTTACCGTCATCAGTTTTTTGTAACTTCTTTTGTGAGCAATACTCTTTCAAATCAGTGCGCGATTTAATATTATCATTCATCTTGATGATGTTACAAAACAATTTTTTTTTCTTTATGTGCATGACATAAATTATTACGTTGAAGCTTGTTTTTCACAATAGGATAGATCCCAAAATATAATTTTATTTGTACCAATTATAGTTAACTATGTATCCACCAATTGTCAGATTATTGTTTCCTCCGTAATCGATACTCCTAAGAACGTCCAAAGGAACAAGTCTCTCATACAAAATCTTTTCCTTGGTCAAAACTAAAGGTGGAGACTTCCACACAACTATATTTTTGTTAATAACTTTCTTGTCAAATATGGGCTGGGCCTAACTAATCCCAGAAGCTAACTCAAGAGTTTAGGGTTGCCCAACACCATATATACAAGTCCCAAGGTTCATGTCCTAGCCGATGTAGGACAACTTATCATAAGTTATGTCGTAGTGTATTATCAAAAGGAATAAAACAATGATGACAATCAAACCAACTTGTCTTTCTTCCATATTTCAACTGGAAAAAATTTGTTTCATTCATGAAATATAGATAAGCCAATTGACTGTACGTTGTCCATCCAGACAATATACATAAACTAGGAAATTACTCATTCTCCCTATAAAAGAACCTCATAAAATAAATTTATGATGCATTGAGATGTCGTACACTTGATTTTCAATCAATTGTTTAAAAAATATATTCAAAATTATTTCTAGGATGATTAGACTCGGGAATCGATATTATAAAGAACCAAAACTCTTGTTTCATACACATGCCTACCTGTAAATTGTACAATGTTATAATAACTAGCCATATGGGTGTAAAATAAGGTAATTGGCTCAGCAAATCATCAGCTCACCAAAAAACGAGTTGGCTCAACTTGGCTCATTTTGAAAATGAGGAGGAAAATTCCAGCTCAGCTTATCTCCCCTTTAGCTCGCAAAAAAAAAAACGAGCTGAATCGTGAGCTAGGCTATTTAATTTAAAAGAGCTGTCATATATTAATATTATATATTTTTCATCCTCAAACCAAATAAAATATATAAATATAAAAATATTAATTCAATTAAAAAGTTATTTAATATCAAAATATTAATTAGAAAACAAATTTATTGAATATCAAATAAAATATTGAATATATAAACATATGTTTTAAATATTTTGTCTTTATTTGTTAATAAAAATATATTAATTTGGTAGAAATAGGAAAATAAAAATAATATAATATGTAAATAAAATATTATTGCTCCTTAAATAATATTTAATAAATACAAAGAATATATATATAATATAGAAATAAAAAAACATGTGATTAACATGTTATTTTGTATTCAACTCGTGAGCTAGCTCGTCTAAGCTCTAATTCAACTCTCGCTCAGCTTGTCAACCCGTGTTTTAACTGAGCTGGAAAATATCTAGCTCGGCTCATTCAAATATGATTTGAGGTAGAGCTGGCTCGCGAGCCGACGCCTCATTTTACGCCCATATATGGCTTTAAGGAATAATTTCTTCCAGACATTCCATATTGATTACAACCAACGAAGAAAAGGCATAAATAAATGTTTTGACTCTTAGCTGCAAAGTTAGGATATATCTTGTTAAAGTGTTTTAATGTATCACCATCTGAGGATGAGAATAACACTTTTCTTCGTCAGTGACTCGAGTGCTCAACATGTCATCTCATGTCACTTATAGTATTCTCAGATTGATAAAATATTTTGATCTTGTCTGTAATTGGTAAATACCATATACGACGATATAGAACTAATTTTTTTTTCATGTCAAATAAAACCAATCTATTTTCGCAAAATTGACAAGTACTTTAGTTCGTGGTCTCTTTCCAAAAAAAAAATATGCAATTGCCTTGATAACATCAATATTAGGATATGGAAATAAATCATAGGATCTCAACATATTCTTTGTTTCATAATATGACTCTAATGCATTGTTACTAATTGAGATATAGAATCCATTCAACTCTCAAAAAGAATATTTTGTGTCATCAGATTTATCATATGTGTAGACAAAGAAACATGTGAAAGACTCATTCTACATCCATCATAAAATGGATGTCTAACATATCAAAAAATGTTTTTGCATCTTCATTCAGATCTTCTTCGATATTTCCTTAATTCTTTCACCGAAAAGAGTTTGCATCATTTTCACATAAAGGTTTATTTCTACATACGCATCTCAAATTGTCAACCACATTTCAAGGCCGTGATGGAAAATTCTCCCCGTGAGATAACCACATGAAGTAATTCAGAGTAAAACCTCTTAAATAAAGAGTATTTCACATGGTTCTCTCATTAACAAGTTTTTCATTTTTTCGTTTAACATAAGAACAAACCAACTTATCACTTTATTTGTAAATTTGTTGATTTGTCTTCATCATCATAAATTGTGTAACGCCTTCCATAAACTCTTTTGATACAGTTTGAAGTTTTGAATCAATTATTTTGTACATCCATTGTCTTCAAATGAAAATATTCCATCTCAACAATGATGTCATTGTCATAAAAAAATAAGAAGATTATATGGAGTAGAATATTTGATAATTTTGTGTTGGAAATGAATGAATATATAGTGTGGTTTATATAAGAAATTATCAGATGAATTAAAGATGGATTAGGGATTAAACACATCAATATTTTTTGCAAGCTTTCTATAAACCATCCAAAATTCTGAATGGTTTCCAGACAATTGAGTCTTGTCATAAAATTTGCAGACGATCCTGTCACCAATCTGCAAATTCTGGACGATCTGGCTTCCATCCACAAATTACCGGATGGTCCTCTTGCTCATCCAGAATCCGTCCATAATTACAGACATATTAGATATACATTCCATCTATTAATTTATTTATGGATTACAGACGAGTTGTAGTATTTATTTGTAATCCATCTGAGAATTTTTTAACGTCTCTGATCATCTGAAAGATCCACCCAAGAATTGAAATTTTCTAATGTGAAGGAAGAACGAATATAAAATACTATTACTGCAAAGGTTAACTTATGGATATATACAACGAGAATGTCCTACAACTTAAAAGAGGGAGGAATTTTTTGAGACCTTAAATGAAATTCAATGTTTTGATTGCAAAGGACAAAGAGGTAGTAACTAAGAATCAATGTGAAAATTCACAAAAGAGACAAAGAAAATCAATAGCCATACTTTGTGTCATAATATGAATCAGAAAGTGAACAAGAAGAAAATAATAATTTGTATCATTTCTGAGAATTATTGAATACGATAATGAGATACCTAAACAAGCTCAAGGCTCGCATGGTTTTGGCAGTGATGATGAAAATGAACTTATAGTGGGAAAGAATGAGTCAAAAGAACATAAATTTTGTATGTAAGAATCATGATTTGTTGAGGAGACTGAAGACATTGCAACAAGAAATGGATGATAAAATCTGAAACTTAGGAGGAAGAACTAAAAATCAAAGGAAAAGAAGTATTTGGGACGAAACATCATTTAGAAAAGACTCAAAAAACTTGAGGATGCTAAATAGTGGAACCAAAAAATTGAATCATATGTTAATAATTGAAAATACTGAACCAAATCACTTCAGTTTAGGATATCTTGACTCAAGCAAAGGCAAAAAAAAGAGGTTCAATCTAGCGGTATAAAATACATCGGGTTAATGTCTAAAACTACAATGGAACAAGGAGTTTATGCTTTTGTATAAGTTGAAATTCTCATAGACGTATCTCTCCATCAGTTAGGTACACCTCACAACAAAATCAATCATAAAAGAAGAGATCTTAGAAAGTTCTATCACTATGAACAGGAATGTCATATTCGTGCTTTTTGTTATAATTGAGGAGTACATCATTTTTAAGAAGTAATTACTCTAACTTTTCTCAATTTAATATTAAAAAACTTTAGGTAAGAAATGGTGATCTCCGTTGCAATTTTGCTCATACATGAACTAATGATAGTCGTGATGACATATGATATTTTGATAGTGTTTTTCTAGACATATTACTATTAAAAAAAATTATTCTCAGGTTTTACCGAAAAATTCAAGGATAGAAGCACGATATTTGGAAATGATCAGAAAGGACACATTATTGGACAAGAAGCAGTGAAAATGACTAGACAACCTTCATTAAAAAATGTTTCAAAGCTATGAAAATTTGTTATACTTGAAAGAAAGACTTCATGTGCCTCAAGACTCTTTGATTATGGTATAAATTTTGAAACTTTTGTATCTTATTGTGACAACACGAGTTCCATAAATATTTCTAAAAATTATGTGCAACATTCAAGAACAGAACATATAGAGATTATGCATCATTCTTTTTAAGGTGAGAAAGTATTAACTACTAATTGATTATGTTCCCACACAAAGACAACTAGCAGATATTTTTACAAAATCATTAGATATGATCGATCCATTGTCTAAGAAAATCTTTGGGTGTTTGTTCTCTCTGAGATTAAAATACATTCTAAAGTTTAAGTGGCAAGTTTAGTGAAATCAATTAAACTTTATTGAGGTATACTTAATACTATCTAAATATGAGTATTCTAATGTCACTTGAAGATCAACTATTATTGCTTGAGGTACAATTCACTTTAAAACTTGTACAATTAAATTGCGTTTAAAAACTACTATATGTGATAATCTTGATATTCTGGAGTACATATAAGAAAGAAAATAAAAAAAATGCATCCAAACACTCTGTTGTCAAGTAAAAAGTGATCATTTTTGTATAAATAAAAATAATTCATAAAGTACCTATTGCAACAAGAATATTTGATAGAGTGTAAAGTATGCCTCTCGAGGGTCATATTGTCTGCAGTTTGATGAGTATATTTAAACTGGGTCAAACTTAAAATTATTCTTAAATTTCATATAATTTTGGAATGCAAAGAGTTTTTGAAGGAGAAAAAATTGCACATTAAAATTCATAGGCAGATATGAGAAAGGTAGTTATTTCTCATCACGTTCTAATGAAATAAAAGATCAGTTGAGGTAGAGTAATTTTAAAAAAGAAGTAAAGGTTCATGTACTAATAATCGATTGAAATCCATGAAGAAGAAAAGAACATTGTCTGGAATTCAAATGGAATTTGTCATCAAAGATCACAAATACTATTTATATTATTGATTAACTAACTAGTGTGGATGTAAATTGTGTTTTTTATTTTTATTGCTCACTCAAACAAGGAGAGAAGATATTAGTCAAGACCATGATGTAATACAAAGGACGAAAATTGGAGAATGAACTGGTAATGCGTTTTGAAAATACTATTTCAATTGTAATTGAATTCACTTGCTTTATTTTGGCTATATTTTTTAAGCCTACGTTTTTTAGAATTTATTTTGTGTGAACATAATAATAAAAAAGAAAAAGAATGTTGAATTATTCTTGGTAGCTATGTAGGATTTGTTTCAAACCATTGTTGCATTTGTTTCTCATATTTTGTAGGTTAGTGCTGATGGAAAAAAGAGAGAATAAACTCTCATCATGAAGCATATATTACCATTGGACGAATATTTATAAGGCCATCTAAATTTGAATAAGATCAGATAAAACTTAACTGTAAAACACTAGGTTAGTGTTATTACGTTTTTTATGATTATTTTATAATTTTCGGATCAATGGTTAGATTATAAAGAGTCTGATAAAACTCCTCTTTGCAATTCAAAAAGAAATAATTTATTATTTCTTTTAAAATACAAAATACTCCATATAATTCACGCAACACGTTTTATTGAAAAAGATTCGTAGACCAACACTTCCAAATATGATAAGATTGATCATTATTTTCTTAATTGATAATAATAATAATGATGATAATAATAATAATAATAATAATAATAATAATAATAATAATAATAATAATAATAATAATAATAATAATAATAATAATAATAATAATAATAATAATAATAATAATAATAATAATGAATAAAACACTAATGTTTCAAAAAATATGAATTCATCAAGGAGAGGAGAGTGATTACTACGAACAATTTTATCCACTTCTCAAAATAGTCAAAGACGACGTCGAGGGGTGCGGGAACACAGGGACAATCCGAGGAACGACCTTGCTGGTCTTAAACTCAAGATCCCTCCGTTCCATTGAAAGACTGATCCGGATGCGTATTTGGAATAGGAGAAGAAAATCAAACTCGTATTTGGTTACCAACACTACGCCGAGATCAAGAAGGTTAGGGTTGCTGCAACGGAGTTCTGCTATTACGCTTTGAGTTAGTGGGATCAGTTAGTAACTTCTAGGCGACGTAATGGAGAGAAATTGATAGAAACATGGCTGGAAATGAAGGCCATAACGCGTAAACGGTTTGTTCCGAGTCATTATCACCGAGAGCTATATAGAAAGTTAAAAAAAATCACTCAAGAGAATCGAACCGTAGAAGAGTACTATCAAGAGATGGAGTTTCTGATGTTGAGGGATGACATTTCGGAGGATAGAGAAGCTCTCATGTCTCGGGTTTTTAGAGGATTGAATCTGGAAATTCAGGATACTTTGGAGATGCAGCACTACGTAGAAATAAAAGAGATGCTACATAAAGCGATTCTAATCGAGCAAACAACTCAAACGGAAAAGAAGCGCTCGTTCTAACTTTGGGCTGAAAAATTCAGTCATCAATGGGAGGAAAATCCAATGTATCATAGAAGTCACAAGTCTGTCCCAATAGCTAAAGACGAGGTAAAATTGGTTCCAATCGCTCAAAGAGACAAAGGAAAAGCCGAGGCACTACATCGAGAACTCGGGACGTGAAGTGCTTTAAGTGTTAAGGAAGGGGTCATTATGCAAACGAATGTACAAACGAGAGAGTTATGATTATTCGTGAGGATGGGGAGTTCGAATCTGAGGACGAAGAATCTGAATCTTCGACCGAGGAGTATGAAGAAGAACCAGTTAAAAGGGATTTATTGGTAGCAAGAAGGACTTTGAGTGTGCAAACTAAATCCGAAGAGCAAGAACAACGAGAGAACTTATTCCATACCCGCTGCCTTGTTCAAGGGAAGGTGTGTAGCTTGATTATAGAAAGAGGAAGTTGCACTAATGTCGCAAGTGCTACCATGGTCCGAAAACTCGATTTAAAGATCAAAAAGCACCCGAGACCTTATAAACTCCAGTGGCTCAATGAGAACGGCAAAATGAACGTGACCAACCAAGTGACCGTGCCTATCACCATTGGCATATACGAGGACAAGATCTTGGGTGACGTTCTTCCAATGGAAGCAAGCCATATCCTTCTCGGTAGACCGTGGCAATCGGATCGTAAGGTAATACATAACGGTTTTACTAACAAGCATTTGTTTTAGTTTAATGGCAGGAAAACTGTCTTTATTCCTTTGACGCCAAGAGAAGTATAACAAGATCAAATACGTCTCAAACAGAGAGAAGAACGCGTACTAAAGTCCTCAAACTTCTATCTAAATCGGGTGAGATCAGCAAATCTCTTCACTCTAGTCATTCGATTTTATTATCCGTGTTTAAGGAAGCTCTTTCGAGCTTGACTAACCTTGCACCGGTGCTGCCGAGTGAGATCACTTCTTTATTGCAGACTTATGAAGATGTTTTCCCCAAAGACAACCCTACGGGATTACCTCCTATACGCGGCATCGAACATCAAATAGACTTCATCCTCGGAGCCGCACTTCCAAATCAACCAGCTTATCGTACCAACCCGGTGGAGAATAAGGAGTTGCAAAGGAAAGTGGAAGAACTCATGACAAAGGGACACATTCGAGAGAGCATGAGCCCGTGCACCATTCTTGTTTTGCTCGTGCCAAAGAAGGATGGTAGTTGGCTTATGTGTGTTGATTGTCGAACAATCAACAATTTCACGGTGAAATATCGACACACCATTCCTAGATTAGATTAAATGCTTGATGAATTTCAGAGGTCTAGGATATTTTCCAAAATTGATCTTAAGAGGGGGTATCATCAAATTAAAATGAAAGAGGATGACGAATGGAAAACTGCATTTAAACTTAAACACGGTTTATATGAATGGTTAGTGATGCCTTTCGGGTTGACAAATGCACCTAGTACTTTCATGCATCTAATGAACCACATTCTTAGAGAATTTATAGGTCGATTTGTTGTGGTCTAATTTGATGATATATTGATCTATAGTAAAAGCTTAGAAGAACACTTTGGCACTTAGAATCGGTTCTAAATGTACTTAGAAAGGAAGAGCTCTAAGATAATCTTAAGAAATGTACCTTTGTACGGATAACGTTGTGTGTCTAGGTTTTATTTTAAGTGCATATGGAGTCAAAGTGGACGAAGAGAAGGTTACAGCCATTCGGGAATGGTCGAGCCAGAGAAGTCCGAAGCTTCCATGGACTCGCGGGATTCTATCGTGGATTCGTAAAGGACTTTAGCACTTTGGCAGCCCCTCTCACCAAAGTTATCAAGAAAAACGTTGGATTCAAGTGGGGAGAAGCACAAGAAGAAGCGTACCCAACGCTAAAAGAGAAGCTTACCCATGCCCCTCTATTAATTTTACCGGATTTCCTTAAGACATTTTAAATCAAATGTGATGCGTCTGGTGTAGGAATTGGTGGATTTTTAATGCAAGAACGGAAACCAATTGCCTATTTAGCGAGAAGCTCAGAGGCACAATCCTCAACTATGCCATATACGATAAGGAGCTTTACGCGCTTGTAAGAGCATTGCAAACGTGGCAATATTACCTATGGTTGAAGGAGTTCGTTATACATACCGACAACGAATCGCTCAAGTACTTAAAGGGACAGAATAAACTTAGCAAGAGATATGCGAGGTGGGTAGAATTCAGTGAGACGTTTCCTTACATCATCAAGTACAAACAAGGTAAGGAAAACGTCGTAGCAGATGCCCTATCCCGAAGGTATGCTCTACTAACTACTTTAGATGCTAAGTTGCTAGGATTTGAGCAACTTAAAGAGATATATGCATCTGATTTGGAGTTCGGAGAATTGTACAAAACGTGTGAAAAGTTTGCATCAGGTCATTACTTTAGGCAAGACGAATTTCTGTTTTATGATAACCTTTTGTGCGTGCCTAACTGCTCTATACGAGAATTGTTTGTTAAAGAAGCTCATGGGGGTGGTCTTATGTGTCATTTTAGAATTGCAAAGACACTTAAGGTATTATAGGATCATTTGTATTGGCCACATATGAAGAGGGATGTTGAACGAATTTGTGAAAGGTGCGTCACATGCAAACAAGCTAAGTCTAAAGTTCAACGTCACGGTTTGTATACACCTCTACCTCTCCCGACTCACCCTTGGAATGACATATCTATGGATTTAGTGATTGGTTTGCCTATAACTAAGAATGGAAATGATTCAATTTGTGTGGTTGTTGATAGATTTTCTAAGATGTCACATCTCATAGCATGTCACAAAACGGATGATGCAGTGCACGTAGCGAATCTATTCTTTAAGGAAGTAGTCAGGTTGCATGGGATGCTTAGATGATAGTTTTCTATAGAGATACGAAGTTCCTTAATCATTTTTGGAAAACTCTATGGTCTAAGCTAGGAACTAAGTTAGTGTTTTCCACGACATGTCATCCGCAAACTGATGGTCAAACCGAGGTAGTTAATCGAACCTTAGGAACTCTTTTGCGTGCATTAGTTAAAAAGAACTTGAGAACGTGGGAAGAATATTTACCGCATGTTGAATTTGCATATAATCATGTTGTACATCCGCTTCTAAGTATTCTTCGTTTGAAATTGTTTACGGGTTCAATCCCACCTCACCTTTAGATCTCATGTTGTTACCTTTGAGTGAAAAAGTTAGTTTGGATGGAGAAAGGAAAGCTAAAATGGTACAACAAATCCACGAGAAGGCTGTGAAGAACATAGAGGAGAAAACAAAACTCTATGCAAAGCAAGAAAACAAGGGACAGAGGCAAATGATTTTTGAGCCCGGTGACCAAGTGTGGATTTATTTGCGAAAGGAGGGATTTCTGAACAAGAGAAAATCTAAGTTAATCCCTGGATTGATGGATCCTTCACAGTGACCAAGATAAGTCAGCAACAACGTTTATCAACTCGACTTGCAAGGTAAGTATAATATGAGTTCCAGCTTTAATGTTACTGATTTGGTGTCTTTTGTTGCAGATCAAACAGAATCCTTTTCAAAAGGGAGGGGATGATATGAGCATGGGCAGTGTCGAGGAACCCGAGCATGAAGAGGACGCTTTAACATTACAAGAAGGTCATATGACCCGTGCTAAGGCTAGAAAAGAAGACGCCGGTCCCGCGACCCGTGCTAAGGCGAGAGAAGAGGACGTCGGTCCCGTGACCCGTGCTAAAGCGAGAGAAGAGGACCTATTGTTAAGTTCATGATCAATCATTGTATTTGAAATGTTAAGAGACCTCATAAATTCGCAATAAAAGAAAATTTCAATTTTGTTTTGGATAATCACCTAACCAATCATATGCTCCTATAGAAAAACGTTTTGCATAATTGTTAAGGGTACAAATACAAAATTTAACAACATTTACTGCAATATTTATTTGGCAATAAAAAATTGCATTGACAACATTCTGAATCTACTACTCGATAACAATACATTAAACCAATTGCATCCACAACTAAGTCATAATTCCATAATTAGTCTCGTCGATTAACAATATCAATACGTTCAGGGAATTACTGCTTCAAGTAACATAAGAGTAATTGCATGCACTTGCAAATATTACGTATCCACATTTATTATATTCTTCTGAGGACCAAACTTATCTTATACAAAGGACAATTTTAACTCCACATAATACAGATGTCGATGAGATCAGTCATTACCTCATATCTCAGCTCCCAGAAAAGATGGTTGAGAACTTAAGTTCCGACCTAATAGGCCTAGATACGATCTTTACGATCTTTACGATCCATGCGACTTATGCGACCGAAGCAATCCATGCGACCCAAACGATCCATGCGATCCACGCAACCCAAACGACCCATGCGATCCTTGCGACCCATGCGACGCTCTCAATCGTTCGAAATCACCTTAAAATTGCTCGAAATCACCTTAAAATTGCTCGAAATCACGAAAATTGCTCTCAACTTCAAAATCGTCTCTCGCTCCTTCCTCTCAACTTTGAAATAAGTTTCGTTTCGAAAAAAATATCAGACCGTATGTGTTTTCATTAACAAAAATAAAGGCACATCTGTCTTTTTCTCCAATTTTTTTATTAGGTTTTCGAGAGTATACATAAAACAAAAAAAACCCTGGTATCTTTGATATTTTGCCTTTGCAGATATTATTTTATGAATTATTAAAATATTTTGTATCTGAATAACTAATTAACTGATGTATTTTATATAGAAATATTACCTATATATATTAATATTAAATAAATTAAATTTTATGTTTTAAAAATTTTAAAAAAATATTTTTTTTGTAACATTTCACCCCGATGGTTTGACACCCCGGTGACCATGAATTAAAAGAGAAATATAATGCGGAAGAAAACATGCTAAAGGAACACATGAAAAAAGGCATATATTATTGACAATAAAAAATTCCGAAAGTCTCGGGAACTATGGTTTACGAAATGGGTGAAATGCACTAGAGAGCTGGAGACATATTTTAACGTGATTTAGAAATTACCCGAGAAAAATTCATCCGCACCAGTCGCGTAGATAACTTAATGAACAAAGTTGAAGCTTGCCTGCACTATTTTAATTATCTTTCTAAATTCATTTCTATCAGCAAGTGTAATATACAGTTTGTACACCTTAGTCGGCTTGAACAGCTCTCCTCTCTATGACATGAAGAGTTCTTAAGACTCCACTGGCACCGGGGATGACCAGTATTGCAGGAGCGATTCAACAGTCAATCTTCTGGTTGCGCTAAGCATTGAGATGAAAAACCGACACCCGTCGATTTTATATTCTTCCAGAGGGTTTCTGTGGGCAAAACTTCTGACATTTACCTGTCCAAAGGCTTTTTCCATAAGTATATGTAAGCACAACAATTCTAAAAACCAGAGGAAGTAAATGATCGTTTGAGTATACCGCTGAACTCAGTCTGTTCATGTTTATGAGATGATCCCTCCAGAAGCAATCCAGTGTCTTTAGAAGTACTTCAGCAGGGTAAACATAAATGATATACACCGCTCACACAGAAGGCATATACCTCTATTTCTTTGATGTATCCATCATCATAGCCAGATTCTTGAACAACATTCAAGTATGATGCGATTATATAATCGCCAAGGAACTTCCGGAGAAAGTTAACAGCCATACGATGCCTTCCACTTCTACAACCGATAATAGTACACTGTAAAACTATGAATATTCGTGGACCTAAAACAGGTACATTAACAACATTTACACTCACCCCGTCAAATCATCACAGCAAATATCGAGCCAACGTCTTAGTGAAGAATTTTTTCTGCGAATTCCCCTGAAAGCATTTGGAGGTTTTGGCAGGTACGGGAGATGGAGGCCTTCCATGTCTATTAAACGTACCTCGTGCAGTTCTTCAAGCGACCGCAACATAGCTTCTTGAGTGATATCAGCAAATGAGTCTACAAGTTTTCATTGTAGGATTTCACTGTGGTGTTCTTGCCTAGCAAATTATTTGTGATTTTGGACAACCTTTAAAAAATGAAAGTTATAAGAAAAAGTTTACCGTCTAGAAGCCTTCCCGAAATAGCCTTCAACTCGCCCAATAACCTGTCCAAGGTCCAGTATCTTGGATGCTACCACACGAATATAGATATTATAAAATGAACATCCAAACATAAACATACAAGATCAGAAAGATCAACAGGTAATAAAAGACCTTTCTGAGGCCTGTCTTTGATAGACTGCCTCGGAGAAGAACCGAACATACCTTATGTGGATCAGCATTGCCAAGGACAATTTCGTCTACAACAGCTTGCATGTACCTGAGAAATATGTGTTGTTTATGAGGAGATCTCACATTCATAACTTACTAGTTGTATAAAGAACGTGTAGATACATGATAATGACTTTGATCTCGTATTCACTTGAATTGAAGCTTCTAAAAGCAAACTAACTTACTGGAATATTTGGTGGGAACAACTTTCATTGTCACCTGTTAAAATCAGTTGCCTGAGATCATAGACATGCTTCCTTTGGACCTACAGAAAAGATAGAATGATTGGTCTGACAGAACGACTCGTGTATCTCAGTACTATGAAAACTTTGCAAGCAGAATAAGACATGCACATGGAATCAACCACGGAATAAAACAAAGTTATTTTGGCGGTAATGCTAGGTACAAGTTAAACGTAAAAACAGTATCCTAGGAACATGAACTAATGAACAACAAATGGTGTAGGAAGAAAAAGGATGCTCTCTCGAACTTGAAATAAGGGTATTATTGACATATAATCTCAGAAGTAAATTGCAGTAAAAGCTGTTTGTCGATGCTGGTACCTCTAGCACTTCGTCAAACTCGACCAAGCTCTTTCTTATGCCGAAAAAATATTTCTCTGCATTGATTTGGAGTGCTAGAAGCTAAAATGTCGAATTACAAGAGTCAGATTACCAGAGATATAAGTTGCTCTACAGGACATGTCAATCATGGAACTGCAAAAGAAATAAAAGAACCATTACTTACCTGCTTTACTATTGTATCACCTTCAATTGGTATATCTTCATGATTTGTAATCTTTGATATAAGTTTCACGGCCCATTCAGTATCAAAGTTAAACTTTTGAAACATCTCATCTTGCAAGCTGTTAGACAAATGCATAAAAGTAAATAAAAGGAAAAGAAAAGCTGTTACACAAAAGAACATTAGTTTAAATTAAATTAACAGAGGAAAAACCAGTATATTCTCCCCAAAGGATTCAGATTAGTTCAAACCGTTCATATCAAAACAAGCGCATGTGGATTTGTTAACAATGGAAGTTGATGTGGTTACCTCACCATAAACCGCGTGGATCCAGGATCCCCTTGCCTTCCAGCTCTGCCACGGAGCTGGAGAACAAAACATGATTAAAGCAAAGTTGGATGCAGAAACTTGAAAAATTATGCATCTATAGAAACAGCAATTCCTTCAACCAAGAACACATACTACATGAAAAGTTCACTTCAAACACATTTCTGCTAACGTAAGCACAAACCTTCAATACAATACAATAGATGACAATATAGAAATAGCAAACACATTCAAAAAAGAGCAGAAATCTAAGAAAATCAGCATTTATCCGCCAGAAAGCGATGACTGATTCTGAAGGTCCCTCTACCCTAACTACTTTTCTAGCTAGATATCCTGTAAGTCACCATAAATGTGGAAAATGTGATGTACAGGGATTTCCTTATGCACCTAAAAAGGATAATACAGTAACACATTAGAGTTTGAAAGTCACATGAACCAGCAAGTACCTGGTTATCAATCCTCCGAGATTCATGCAAAGATGTCCCAATCACATGAAGACCTCCAAGCCTCTTCACTTCAGATCCTTCTAGCAAACAATGTGCCTCACAGTCCTCTAAGACCGACAGATAAGCCAGAGCAATCGCAGGACCTAGAGGATACATTTCAGACTGCTCGTTGACAAGCTCCTGTAGCTTCCGTGGATTTGTGGTTAGGCCCATCTCCTCGGATTCTGTGATCAAGGATTTTGCCTTTCTACGTGTCCAGCTTTTACCCTCACTTTTGCCGACATACTTCGCTGTGTCAATTAAATTCCAAATAGAGATCAAATCGACAAACATCACGATCCATGGAAAATTTGGTACATAGGTGCCTAAGGAGGTCTGTCAGCATGCAAAACGAAAGACGAAACAGAATGTTTGAAGGTTGTGAGACAAACCCATAAGAGCAGCCTTGGCTAGCACAGCCAATGATGATGGCCCAAGTTTTATTTTTGACAACACCTAAAAGAGTTTAACATAAGATTTTAGTTATTCTGCATCAGGAAAGGCAAAACAAACATTCCGACAATACTCTTTGGTTATACTTATTGCAAAGAGCCTGTTACTTGTAATTAAGCGAGTAAGGAATGGTACCTTCTGTGAGAATTCCTTAGCATCAACTTCATCAGGCGAAGCTTCACTCGTTAGATATGAAAGAACACTGTCTTCTATTATTTCCCTTGCAAGCATCTTGGCCACAGAAGTACAGCAGGCAAAAAGTTAGATAAAACTTCTTTATCAATGTACAAAACCAAAAAAAGAAACCATGAGATGCATTTTCAGCAATATGAATAAGTAATACACTTCTTGTACCAATGGACATATGATATGCTACCCAGCATACCTTTGGATTTCCACCCAGAATTATGTCGGTACCTCTGCCAGCCATATTTGTAGAAATGGTGATGGCATATTTTCTTCCTGCTTGGGCAATGATTTCACCTTCCCTGGCAGCATACTGAAAGCAGTGAAACACACAAAATTAAACCTAACGACCATCACCTGAATCATATACAGGGTTTTACCATGAGATTCACCTTTGGTCGCGCGTTCAAAACATTGTGTGGAATACCCCATTCTTTCAGCAATTCTGATAAATATTCAGAGTTCTCAACACTGCCAAATAAAGATTAGAGGGAAATTTGTGACAACATAAAATTAATATTGAGATAAACCTAAAATTAGCATTTTGTGAATCCAAGTTCTCCTTGGATCATTAACAGTTATTCTGACACAAATCATGCACCCCGGGAAGAAATTGTGATTGTATGCATCTCAGTGTTTTGAGATACACCAAGAAAAGTATCCGACCCCTCTATATTTTGAAGTTCTGGAACGATTGTGTAATCTGACGAATCAAAAAGATGCCAAAGTATCTAATTGCCAAAGAGTTACCTTGTTGTTCCTACTAAAACAGGACGACCTTGTCTGAACATATATTCGATCTCTTGACGAGCACGTTCCCATTTACCACGAGCAGTCTAACATATATGATTCGAGAGGAATGAACAAAAACCAAAAGAAAATTTTACTTCCACCGCCAAGGCAAAAGATAATACAACCAGAACTTTGATTTCTGAATGCTCACAGCAAAAGCTTGTATAGGTAGATCGATTCGGATATTTGGCAAATTTGTAGGAACTTCAATAACAGGCGTCTGGAACATCTTTAGAAACTCTTTCTCCTGCAAGATGATGAAGGAAAGATGTGTGCTTAAAACTGCTTTGATCAATCAAGAAAGCTATATATAAGAGAAAAGTGAGTCCCCTAATACGTACTTCTGTTTTTGCTGTCCCAGTCATCCCTGAAAGCTTTGGATAAAGTTTGAAGAGTGATTGATAGGTGATTTGTGCCACAACAACTGAATCAGCCTAACATCGCCGAAATTTAGTTTGCTGAGCAGAAATTTTTTGAAAAAGGCATAAAACTTATCATCCAACATATAGCTCCTGCAAAAGACCTGAATTTTGACACCTTCTTTAGCCTCCACCGCCTGGTGGATCCCTTCAGACCATCTCCTTTTCTCTTCAATTCTTCCCGTCAACTGAAAAGGCATCATCAATCTTTCATTTGTTCAAGTGCTTCATAAGCAATGATTAAAATACCGTTTATCTCTCATTATCACTAACTACTACAAAGGAAACCAAATTGTACCTCATTGATTATAAGCGCTTTCCCATTTCTCACAATATATTGAACATCCCGCTTGTAAAATTCTTTAGCCTTTAAAGCATTCATCACAAACCTGCATAAGTCAATTTCATGGTTATTGTGTGAAAATAGAAACATTACTTTTCAAAAACACCATGTAGTGTTTCTAATTTTTCCATCAAATATCCAATTTCTGCTCGATCTTGGCTAGAACTTAATAGCTTATTCAACACCTTCTACAGCCATTTTACCTCCAATCACCAACCACAACTGGAAAAAAAAAGAAATACCAAATTTATAGTTTGCGATCGACATGTCAGCATTCACAAATCTCGACTACACAAGGCAACCACAAACACCAACCTCATTAAGTTCACCACAAATCGTAAGGAATATTAGTGCTATTAAAGAGTAGATACCTTGCCCATGGATCATTTTCATCCCACAAATCACTCGTTTCAAGAGCCATCTCAGCAAGAGATATACCTTCTTCAGTCAATTCCACCGAGTTATCTTTTAACTCAACTTTGTAATGCTATTAACATCCGGAACCTCAAACGTCAGTTCCTTAAAAGAAGAAAAATGTTCATAAGAAAAGAGCAAGTTGAGGAAAGAAACAGGCTCACAATATCCTTTATGAGAAGCTCAGCCACTTTGGCAGCAACTGGATAACGTGCAGCATTTTCACTTGCCTACGATAGCAACGCAACAGAAAATTCCATCAGTCTGTAACACATTGGTATTGCTTTTCACTGTTATGAATGGGATGGAGTCATTCCAGAATAAATGCAACCTCCAGCCTGCATGTAAAAAATCCCTGGCAAAAGACTAGATTAGAAGATAAATGCATTACCTCACCGCTTATTAGCAAAGGATTTCTGCCTTCATCGATGAGGACTGAGTCCACTTCATCAACTATGGCAAAATGAAATGGTTTGGGCCTGTGGTTCACAACCTATCATTATTGAGCCAAACTGAGGGAGAATAGAGTCAGAGGTCTACCATCTCATCACCAGTTGATCGCTATTTGAAGCAAGATTATCGCGCAAATAATCAAAACCAAGCTCCTACAAATACACATGGTTGTTGGTAGAAAAGGAGAAGAAGATGAATAATTCTTTAGACGTAAATACACAGAATAACGATATATAGAAAGCATGATGCTGCTTACTGAGTTGTTGGTGTATGTTATTTCACATTTATAGTTGGTTTTTCTCTCTTCAGCTTTCATTCCCCTCTAAATATACAATCCAATACAGGACAATATGTAAAAAATTTACTGCTTTGAAATTCAGACGGTAAAATATAGATAGTACCAAAATAACCGACCTGAATGAGACCCACTGAAAGACCTAAGAAACGGTGAACACGACCCATCCATTCAGCATCACGCTGAGCCAGGTAATCGTTCACAGTCACCACTGCCAGCAAACAAAGCAATATCGATGGCTCTAGTTAGGCTTTAAATTGCTACATTTTGCATTACAATAAAGTATCTGACGCTGTATCACTTGAAACCCATGTTCATCCAAGCAAGGCATATCACAGACCTTTCTCAAGAACTCAGCAAATATAAATAAAGTTGGATCAAGGTTGGAGGATGCAGACAACATACCATGAACGCCCTCACCAGTAAGTGCATTAAGATAAGCAGCCAATGTGGAAACTAAAGTTTTCCCTTCACCTGTTTTCATCTCTGCAATGGATCCATCATGCAGTACTGCTCCACCAATGATCTGATGTAATAACTCACACATAAAAGCAGTTAGTTCAAGGATTTGACATATATTACAAATTCAGAGTATAAATGTACAAGAGAAAGGAAAGGGAAAATAAGCAGACCTGCACATCAAAATGACGCATTCCAAGTGTCCTCTTTGCAGCTTCACGAACAACAGCAAAAGCCTCTAGAGCACGGCCGAAAATACAAAACAAAGTAAGAAAGCTAGAAGAGAGGTTAATTATAATTTATACCAAAGCCTTCCATTAAAAGAAAGAAAAAACTAAATCCAAGTAAGAAATCAAACCAGCTTGGATATCTGCTAATGTCTCCCCTCGGGCCAACCTTCCTCGAAACTCCTCGGTTTTAGCTTTCATCTAAGAGAAAGAAAAGAAGAAACCCAATAAAGAATTATCCACTACCAACAACGACTCATGTAGTTAAGAAAAAGTTGAACCTGTTCATCGGAAAGGCTTTGAATCCGCGGTTCAAGGCAATTGACAGATTCCACGAGACGAGAGTAGTCCCGCACCACCCAATAGTTCATGCTCGTAGCATTGCCTAAAGTCCTCCTCAAACGCCCCATATTCTCCTGAAAACATCCGAAGAACGTAGACGTAATCCAAAAGAACGACTGAAGAAGCACGAAAAGCTTGAGAAAGAAAGATTGCCCATAAACCCAACAAGCAAGATATTCTCCAGAAACGCAGAAACAAAAGAGCCTGGAAGCACCGTACGAGGGAAAAATCAAAGGAAATTACTATCAAGCAGGAGGAAACATCGGAGAAAAACACAAGAGGCAAATGATCGAACATATGGCGTGCAAACAAGTCTTATCAGAATTGAGCAAGCCTCACCGTCAGAGACAAAGCAACGCATCTTCTCTGAACACAACGATGCCTTGAAAGCGGCGTGAATGACCGAGAGAAATAAACACCAAGTATGGGTTTTGTCCATGGAAGTTTATTATTTGGAGGAAACGGAGAGGGAACCACCCCGAGACAAGAGTTAGCGTACGGAAGCGTTGGACCAGCAGCCATTTTTCCACCTGTGTATTAGTCTTCTTTAGAGAATTTTTTGATAGTGGGACAAACTCCCATGGACGTGGCTCTCCTCCTGTTTCTCGTCCTGCAAATTGCAAAACGGGGAAAGAGAGGAAAAGAGAAGACGACGTCCTAATGTGTTTACCGTTCGGATATTCGTATTTCGAGCCTGAGCTTGGTACGACTGGGCCTCATTATTAGGACTGTCAACTTTTCTGAGCTAATGAATCCGCGGAATATATACCTTTACTGAGTTTACCCGTTTTCAAAATATATCAAGTAATAAAAATCTAGACTAACGCTTCCGCAAGATTACGGATCGTGTAGTAACTAGGGTCGAACACAAGGAGTTAATGCGACTAATGAGCTATTAAACTAATTGAATAGACGTGTGAGATGACTAAAGTTTGGATTGTGATTAAGCTAAGCTAACTAAGTCGAAGAGAATAAACTTATGGCTAAGTACCATGGGTGTCGAGAATTTGCCTAATGAAGTAACGAAGTTTCAAAAGGATAATTGGTCTAGGTACTATCATGAATTCAGGGAATTCAAGCTCTCCTATAGGAACTGACTGGCATAGACTTGTCCACTATCTAGCATGCATATACCAATGTATCCATTGCGTATCTTACATGCATAGACGCATTATGGCCGCTATCCTAATCCCAAGATTAAACCGATTGACCTGGCGTAGATTCTAAACCGGCTAACCCTAAGTCATGGCTAAGTTCCGAAACCTAATGCCCTAGCGTTGGTTTATTAGGCTTCTAAGATCATTCAATCAAGTGGCGTACAGGTAAAGAAAGCATTAAGAAAAACCATGAAATCTGAAAACATGATAGATACCAAATTCATTCATTCAAGTGGCGTACAGAAAAGGAAACACAAGAGAAGTCTAGATTCGACATAGATATGGAAAGAGATAACTCCCTATTCATAAACCGAGGTCTTCGGTAGATTCTCCTCGCTCCCGATCCCTAGATCCGTCTTTTCTTCCTTCTTCCCCTTGCTCTAATGTCTCCTTATCTCCTCTGATCTCTTCTGGTTCCAATTCCCTCTTTTAGATCTGATTTATCTTTTAATTTGGCCGCTCTAGATCTTAGGAAAGTTTGTTGAGATCCAAGGACCCGAGCGGGCATGTCCCCTACCAGCTCGTGCAAGACCTCTACCCGACCGGGTTGCACACCTTTGAGCCCGAGCGG
>CM071876.1:19966960-20002332 GCA_036759665.1 Gynandropsis gynandra | reverse complement strand
ATCACCCGATCGCGTGACTAAGCGGGCCCGAGTCGCGTAAATTCTCGGGGCAGATTGGATGACTAATAGCCCGAGCGGGTATTCAGTGCGCGCCCGATCGGGTGGTGATCACCCGATCCTCATTGCTCATGTGCCCGGGTCGTGCTAATTGCTTGGATAAACCCCGTAGGTTCTACCCGAGCGGGTGGAGGAATAGTGCCCGACCGGGCACCCTTGTGTCCTTGAAATCTCTCTTTTCCGCTCGTTGCTCGGGTGTTCCTTTGGGTTCTGGAGCTCTGAGTAGATATGTCATAAATTCTTGTGGTTTTGGCAGGGAATCCTTCATAATGAGCTCATTTAGGCCTTGTCGCCTAAAAACCTGAAAACCAACAAAACGGGTGTGTAAAGCTCGAAATCGTATCGGATAAGTATGACTCGATGTAAGATACATGCGAAAATGGTGTAAAAACCTATCCTAATATTGATACACTTTCAGTGTTATCATTGCCCCACTTAGCTCATCAAGCATGTCGTATGATAACACATAGTGTGGTTGAGATTTAGGCTAAACATTTAGATCATTTATGCGTAGTTTACATAGCAAGAGTCACAAAACCGATACGAATATCCTCTTTCTAGTCCTTTACGTTGATTTTCAGGTTTTAAGGCGACAAGGCATAATCGAGCTTAAGGATGTTGATTTTGGGACTCAACTGCACATACTTGGAGCTACAATCCACTCGGAGTAGATTCAGGCCAAGGAACCGCACAGAATAGCTGAGCATCGAGTGAAAGGAGCAAACACGACCATGCCCCATGAAACGACATGAACCCACGTGGGGTGGTCCCCTTAGCCCGCGCGGGCTGCACCATCCAGCAAAAACAACACGCCTCGGGCTGTCACTAAGCCCGCTTGGGTTGAAGCTCAAGAGGAGCCTGCATGGGGTGACTCCTAGCCCGCGCAGGGAGCGTGATAGACAAACTACCCTAAAAAGGATTTAAAACGAGAGAATTTAAGTGGGGTACCACCATAAGGACCGGCGATTCAGAACTTCAAAGAAGCGGAAGAGTACAAAAACACAGAGGAGAGCTGAAGAGGAGTTGTGAAGCAAGGAAACAACATCGAAACTTCGGTGACAAGATAAAGAAGTCCGAGGCATCATATTCCCTGCTCTTTATCATGTTTATCGTTGTTTTCTCTTGTTTTACTTCAAACTCCATGAGTGCGTAAGCCATTAGCTATGGGTTAGGGACATCGGTTTTGTAAAGGATGCTTATGTTTATGCATTAATACTTAGATCTTTCAAAGTTTCTTGTATTTCGGTTCTACGATCAATGCTATAAACGTTCTATACTTGTATTGGACGCTTAGTAACTTAGGATTTCATGTTTAGCTGAGAGGTTAGATTATGAATCCGAAAATATTGATTGTTGATTAAGTTTGATAATGAGAATCTGACTCATTTAATCGACTCATGAATTACGATTGCATGCTTAATGTTACTGTAATTACGTGTCAATCGCTGCTGGGAGGTAGGATTGCATGTTATTATGGTTAGGAAGTTTAGGTGTCAAGAGAATCATTCTATACTTACAAGCATGAATTCCCCGTTATCAAGAAAGTTTCATTGATTTATGATCTCCTGTTGGTTGCACCCTTGCAATTCTGGTAACCCGAAGCCCATAATGTTCTTAATTATCAAGTTTTTTTCGTTTCCTTATTGCTATCATATTTCAATTTAGTTTTCTCATATTTTACCCCACATCACAATTACTTTCATCCGTCTTAGGTTAGTTACATTCTTAGTTTAGGCTGCATGAGTCCCTAAAGTTCAACCCTGGTATTACATCGATCTGTATCCTTGCAGTAAGTGAATATTAGGCATTTTATTGCTTGATAGCTCGCGCTCATCATCGTAAAACCACGGGATGGGATGTTAGTATTTGATCGTGATGTTATTGACCGCTCGATAATCAACGCACATCCTCCAAGCCTCGTCCTTCTTTGGTACATGTATTACATGGACTTAGGCTTTCTTGATTGTGACCTTTGTCCATTAACTCATGGAATTTTCATTGTGATTCTTTCATTTCCTCGGGTGTCATGCAGTATTCTGGTTGGTTTGGCAATGGTGTTCCCGGGATGAGATCAATCTGATGCTCGGTGCCTTGTATCAGTGGTAACCCAGGTGGTATCTCCTCGGGAAACAAGTCGCAGTAGTTGTCAAGTATATTGGTGACTTCCGAGGGATATTCCATTGTACTTTGGCCTATGAAGACATCTTTGTAGATCATTAGTAATACCAAGCTTTGATTACTCAGAGCCTTACAAACCACACTACCTTTTAGTAAGGCACAACAAAGGATGAAGAATATAGCTTATAAGCATAGAAGATAAATGGATTTTCAATTGGACCATGGGTTTATCTTAAGATTAGAACCTACAAGAAAAGGTCTTTGGTGTCTAGACCTAATTTCAAGCTTGCAAGTCAATATTGTGGCCCTTATCAGACTATCAAAAGGGTGAGAAATGTTGTATACAAACTGGAGTTACCAAATGGTTGCTCAATCCATCCAGTTTTCCATGTATCACAATTGAAGGAAGTTGTAGGTAAACCATCTTGTGCATTCCTTACCCACTGGAACTGTAGAGGTTTTGGTTTCTTTTCCAGAACCAAAAGCTTTAATTGAATTTTTATGTACTTGTGAATGATTAAGAGGTGTTATCGTTACATTCGTTTTGTCATTGTCGAAGGAATATAAATTTGTCCTTTTGTCATGCGTTACCTCACGATCGAATTGCCATTATCGCCCTAGTAGGATGTGTCCTACTTGCATTGCTAAGACGTCGCAAAGTACTTCATCATGGTACTTACCTATGTTGAAGGGCACAATTACTTGTTCGGTTAACGACACATTTTTTGTGGAAGATCGTCTTTCGTTGAGCTATCTCTTGAGGGTGGACCATCGTGCTCAAAACGCATCGTGTTACCAATAGTTCTCAACTTTTTGGATACTCGATCTTGTAACTTTGATCTTCACCTGGTTCTTCAATATTCACGAACTAGTATTTTCTGCAATCGGCTAGGATCATGACATACAGATTATGATAGTCTCATTCAATGTGCCATATTCCCTTGCACTCAAAACATACAAGCTCATGAGTACGAATTGGTTTCGAAGGAATTAGATTGTTACCTTCTCTTTTGACACCCCTTGAATTCTCCTTGGTTTACCATTGGAACGATCATCCATCTTTGATTTCTCTGGCATCCTTGGGGGCTGTCTGACCGAACATGTGGGTTGTGTCCTTCCTCGACTTTGTGCCTTCTTCCTCTTTATTTGTTGCTCAATTTGAATTGACAAATTCAATATTTCTTACAAATCATGATAATGTATCTCTCTAGCTTTCTAGCGATTCATTCATTTAATCCGTCTATAAATTGAACCATCAAAATTTTTTCATCTTTGCCAATTTATAGTCTATTATGAGGATTCTTAAATTCGTTGAAATGTTCTTTTGCAGTGTTACTTCCTTAGTTTAATTTTCTATATCTTCATTGCAGGTCTCGATGGAAGTGTGGAAGTACATACCTTTTATGCACGAGGATTTCATTTCTCCCCACGTTGAGACTTGTTCAAGTCTTGTATGTTGTCGAGTGCTTACCTTTCGATCCCACCAAAGTGTATGTCATCTGTGAGTTGAGTCGTGGTGTAGTGCACCTTTTTGCATTCTATATACACGTAGCACTAAGAAATATTGTCCATCTGCCTCTCCCAAAAAATATAGGCTTTCAGGTTAACAAATCCAATAAAATTAGGTAGTTTTCATTTTAAATTGTTACCGTCGTGTTCATGCTATTGTCTCCGAGTTGGCTCCTCGTCAGAATCTTCATCCTCGCGTATGATGTGGTGTCACCTTGGTTGTCTTGGAAACTCCTCATCCTCCTTTTCAAGATCATGTTGTGGTGTTGCTTGACGTTACTTCTTCCATGCGGTTTTCATGAATCGTCGGTGTGTCATGTACGAGTTGCCTTCGTTCTTCTTCAAGGAGATCACTCTCAACTCCATTCATTAGAGTATTTGCATGATCGCATCGAGTTGGTTGTTACGTGCAGAATACTCTCCTTGTTCGGCCATCTTTTTCTAGTTTTTTATTCAATAAATAAAACAAAGAAATAATTAGTACAATAAAATGAATTTAAAGGGATAGAAGCGTACCTTTGGTCCTTGAACTAGGCTTTGATACCAAAATGATACACGTTTCAAGGTCAGAGCTCAGGATGTGTACGAAGAATTCGTTAACCTCGATCGCTCGAGTAGGATTCATCGTGTCAATGAGGATTTCTTGACTGGCTTAAAGTCACTCTTCAAGAAGTCGTCCGTTGATGATAGATGATGGTGGAAGATCTCTTGACTTGCCTAAGCGCTCTCTTCAAGATTCATTCAGCGATGGTTGAGGATAGAGGTTGAAGGTTGAAGTCAAGGTGTTTAGGGTGGAGCGATGGACAAAACAAGAGGTGCGGAAGCCTCTTGACACAGTCGAATAATGGCTTCAATTATTCATCGAAACAAGTTCAAGTCATTTTGTTCTTGAAATTATTCAAGAATACAAAAAAAAGTCTATTTCTTGAAATGTCAGTGTTGTCGCTACAAATGAAATGAAGTCCTTTATATAGGAGAGGCTCCATGTTACAATAAAAAAAGTGCGTAAACGCTAGATAACAGAGTGATCTACTAGCTGTTGGGAAGATTTTATGACCATTGGAAATCTTCGGAACAAGGAAAGGATGATTCGGTAGGATAAGATTTGTTTGGAAGATTTCCTAGCTATTGGGGAAGATTTTCTAGTCATTGGAAAAGATAAGGAAAGATCTTTATCTTCCGCCTTTTCTTATCCATATTTCCCGAGCCCATTGATTCTAGGTGAGCGGTTGAGGCCCGCTTCAATGTAGAAGATTGACGTAACATTTGTTTGAGTTAGACCTGAATCATGATTTTTATTAAGAGTCCCCTATACCTCCATCACTATCTCCGATGCCTTGTTACGCAAGCCCTCGCTCTTCCACATGTGAGGAGGTCGTGGGAAGATTCATTTTGCTCGTTTCCTTGTGTTAGCTCCTCGTTCGTGTGACCCTTTTTTGGTTCCACTTCGAGTCTCATGTCCTCATCAGAAGGCATATAATGGAACTAAAGAGTTTTAAATAATCTAAAATGCAACAAAAACAAACAACTAATAATAGTTGAAATCCTTTTTTATCTCGATGAACCTTGTACTTCGTTTTTCCAGTGCCATTCACTCATTATAATTGCTCGAGAACGAGCAAAAGTTCAAGTTTGTGGGAGTTTGGTTACGCCATTTTTACTTTATTATATCTTGCATGTTTTATTGTGTTTAGAATTGTTTTAATCTCCTTTGGTTCATTTTTATGTCTTCTTTGTGTTTTTAATGGAATTACATGCAATACAACAAAAGAGCATATCACTACTAGAAAATGAAGATTTAGAAACTGAAGAATTCGTCCCTAATTGATCCCTAAACATGTTTAGGGACTGATTTGGGACAGGGAACAGTAGTCCGCAAAAGTGTCGCTAAATGAATACCGTCCGCATATACAGGCGGAAATTTCAATCCCTAAACTGTTAGTAATTTCAGACCACACCGGCATTCGCAAAACGATGGGGAAAATCACTTATTAACGGACGGGTCAGGATTTCAGATTTTTTTCAAAATTGCTGATAACACGCAATCCGTTATAGTTTTTATATCATTCTTAGGTCTCGTTTAGAGTAGATTATTCATATTTCATTCATTTATTGAGTATATTCGGAGACTTTATCCACATTTCGTATTTTGCGCAGAAAATGAAGACACGAGAAGAAACACGAGTGATTTTGGCAATCTAACCCCGGAAACGTAGGATCAACTTGTGCGAGGCGACGGATGGAAGTGAGCACTCAAACACCGAGCGAAAGGAGCGGAAACAACACCTCAAGTCATGCCCGCTCGGGTGGATTGGGAGTGCCCGGTCGGGTTGATTGCTACCAAATATCCCCGTAGCTTTACACGACTCGGGCACTCAAGGAACACGACCTGGGAGGTGTGCCCGCTCGGGTCCATTTGGAGTGCCCGCTCGGGCTCATTCATGTCAAGAAAACCCCGTAAGACATTAGAGCAAGGAGAAGAAGGAAGAAAAGACGTATCTACGGATCGGGAGCGAGGAGAATCTCCCGAAGACATCGGTTTATGAATAGGGAGTTATCTCTTTCCATATCTATGTCGAATCTAGACTTCTCTTGTGTTTCCTTTTCTGTATCTATGTCTGAGTAGATCCCTTGCCATGGGTTAGAGTGATTTGCCATGTTGTAACGAAGTCTATGCTTAATGAATGGTGGTACTTAATGCTTTCATTACCTGTACGCCACTTGAATGAATGAATTTGGTATCTATCATGTTTTTAGATTTCATGGTTGTTCTTAATGCTTTCTTTACTTGTACGCCACTTGATTGAATGATCTTAGAATCCTAATAAACCAACGCCAGGGCATTAGGTTTCGGAACTTAGCCATGATTTAGGGTTAACCGGTTTAGAATCTACGCCAGGTCAATCGGTTTAACCTAGGGATTAGGATAGCGGCCATAATGCGTCTATGCATGTAAGATACGCAATGGATACATTGGTATATGCATGCTAGATAGTGGACAAGTCTACGCCAGTCAGTTCCTATAGGAGAGCTTGAATTCCCTAAATCCATGATAGTACCTAGACCAATTATCCTTTTGAAACTTCGTTATATCATTAGGCAAATTCTCGACACCCATGGTACTTAGCTATAAGTTTATTCTCTTCGATTTAGTTTAGCTTAGCTTAACCACAATTCCAACTCTAGTCATATCACACGTCTATTCAATTAGTTTAGTAGCTCATTAGTCGCATTAGCTCCTTGTGTTCGACCCTAGTTACTACACGATCCGTATTCTTGCGGAAGCGTTAGTCTAGGTTTTTATTACTTGATATAACGCACATCAATTGCAAACGCTCGAATCCGTCCGCAATTTTGAAAATAAATGTAAAAAATAAAAAAAAACATTAAAATAAAATTTAATTTTCATTAAATTTTAAATGTTTACAAATAACCATGATCAATTAAAATTCATACATAATTAATAAATATATTACAAAGTCGTTGAAGATATTTCTGTGGAGTTGGCGTCGGGATAGTGTGGAGATACCGTCACGGCATGAAGATGGCGTCTGGATGGACCGAGCACGGGACAGATGACATCGGGACGGTGTGGAGGAGAGAGATAGACGACGGCGAGATGCTAGACGGACGATGTAACTCGGACGGCTGGCAGAATTCGGATGGCCAGCGTAACTCGGACGACCGTTTGAAAATGCAGGAGAATGGAGTGGGGGATGAAATGAAAAATGGGGTATGGGATGAAATTTATAGCCCTTTTTTGGACATCGAGAAAAACCGTTCGTAAACCGTCGAAAATTACGTATTATAGGAACATGGTCACCATAATTACAGACAGAAAGAAAACAGGGTATCCGTAAACGGACAGAAAGCAAACAGCCATCGGCAATTATGGACGTAAAGCAAATGATCGTTCACAATTGAAAGCTGCAATGGGGCGTTCGCAATTACGGACTACACGTGTGTCCGCAATTAGGGACTACACGGACATCCTTAATAAAAGACTGTGCGGGGCGTCCGCAATTGGGGACTGCATGGGCGTCGGTAATTAGGGGCTGTATTGGGCATCCTTAATTAGGGACTGCACTGGGCATCCACAATTAGGGACTATACATGCATCCTTAATTAGAAGTGCACGAGCGTCCGTAATTATGGTTTATAACCGAGCGTACGCAATTGCGGAATGCAACGACACGATCATTCTCCATCTGTGACCCGACATTGTCCATAAGTTCTGAGCCTTCTCCATCTGTGACCCGCTGCGGTCCATCAGTCCCATGCCTTCTCCATCCATGACCCAACATCGTCCGTCCGTTCTGAGCCTTCTCCATCCGTGATCGACACCGTCTGTCCATGTGGAGTTAACTTTTTACAATGCCTAATTTGTTTACTCTTGTTCCACGATCAATTATTAGACATGCAATATGGACAAGCCAATCGACCATGCGTTGTTCATCAAGATACATACCATAAGCTGGTACAATCATCGGTACAAAAGGCCTAAATAAGCATTTCGACTCTCCACTGCAAAATCAGGATATACCTTGTTAAAGTGTTTCCACGCCTCACCATCTGAGGGATGACACATCTCATGTCGCTTGCGATCTTCTCATGTCCGAGTAGATCTGTTGCCACTGGTTAGAGTTTTTCCGACATGTAACGAAGGTTGTGCTTAATGCTTGGTTATCGTATTTGATCATATTTTAGATTGATTGGTTGTTCTTAATGCTTTTATTCTTGTTGTCCAATTGAATGAATGATTTATAAAAATCTGATTGCATCGGGAGGTGGATTAGATTTTGGAATGTAGCTTAATGTTTTTAGTCACAAAATATTCGATCTCGACGATGAGTCCATTATAATCCTAAATCATTAGAATATATGTAATGAAATATCTAAGAATTGTGTATGAAAAATGGATGAAAGTTTGGGGGTTAAATAGATAATTTCTAGATTAGTTACTAACTAAGACAAATATTTGCCAATGAGCCGTCCTGAAGCGGATATGTGGATGTCCCGGATTAGGGAACGCGATCGAGGGGTGTCCGTAAATTTGCAGACGATTGCTGCAGTCGTCCGCAATTTTCGGATGCCCCTAGGTCGCGGTCCGTAATTCAGGACATCCACCTGATTCGTCTTCAATCCGTACACAAATATGAACGATTTAGGGACTGTTTCTCCATTCGCAAATTTTCAGACAAATTACGGATGGATTTTTTGTTCCCGTCTCTATTCCGTATGTAATCCATCCGCAAATTTAGGGACGGTCTGTTCAGTCCGCAAATTCCGTTTGGAATCTTTAAATTTCTAGTAGTGTACTTTTGAGAAACAACACAAGAATTCAACACTAAACGAGCATCATGGCACAAAATCGTGAAATCACTCAAACCGAGTTCACTAAAACTTGGTCGAGCAAGTTACTTCGAGATGCAAAAAAATCCCTGAGAATTTTTTGTGGTAAAGCGATAACAAATTCGGCTAGAAGGGGGATGAAACAATTACCCACGAAAATGTCTGGTATCGAGATCCAACTATCTCATCCGCACATTGTTGTCTACATCGTCACCTACTCCAACGGTGTCAATAGTCACTCCATCTTCTTCCTTCATCGACGAGTCTTCTGTTTTTAAATCAAAGACGCTGACAACGAAACCGTTATAGGAGAAAGGTTGGATTTACTACAGGTGTTATCAATTTGAAAATTAATTGTTTAGCTATGAATACATATAAAGATCGATTTATCAATGATGTGGCGGTTTTCTTTCGGAAACACGAGATGCTGGTGTTCAAGGGATATCATGTTTCGAGATGGCTTGGTTGTGCTGAGAGATTTTTTACTCTCATAGAATGTTCCGATGTAGAGAAGCTTCATCTTGTGTCAATTGTTGGTCATACACTAAATTGGTTCCATTGGAAATTGTGTCGTAGTGCCTTCACATCATAGAATGATTTCCAATCAAAATCGTGACTTATTGAGTGGTTTGGTTACAATAGCTACGACAATGCGAGGCAAAACTGATAATAATTTGGAAAATTGAGTTTACTATTATTAATCAACATATTGATATATTTATACACATAAAATCTCTAACTATTGTCTAAAATAATCTCCTACAAAATCTAACAAATGGCTAAATCTAACAATATCTCCTATTAGCCCCCTCAAGTTGGAGCGTACAGATTTTGTATGCCCAACATGGAAATAAACACATCAAATTCCTTTTTTCCAAGTGATTTCGTTAGAATATCGGCTAACTGATCACGAGTAGAAACATGACGTGTGACTAGCGTTCCATCAAGAATCTCATTGCGAAAGAAATGACAGTCGACCTCAATGTGCTTTGTACGCTCATGGAAAACCGGATTCGTAGCAATGTGAATAGAGGTTTGACTATCACAATACAACTGAGCAAGACGAGAGTGTGAGATACCGGGACTAACAAGTAATGACTTTATCCATTTGATTTCACGGACAATCAGTGCCATTGCACGATACTCAGCTTCATCGGACGAACACGATATCGTTTGCTACTTCTTGTCTTCCATGAAATAGGTGAACCGCCTAGAATAAGAAACCAATCGGTGACTAAATGACGAGTGTGAGGACAACCTACCCAATCTGAATCACACCATGCCACCAGAGATAAATCAACATTGGCATTAAAAAGAATACCTTGACCTGGAGTAGTCTTCAAGTAATGAACCACACGTAAAGCAGCATCCCAATGGTCATCCGTGAGATTTTGGAGAAACTGTGACAATGTGTGAATACTATAAAACAAGTATGGACGAGTGACACAAAGGTAAACTAGTCGGCCAACTAGACGTCGATAACGTTTGAGATTAGACAGAAGTGGTGATGTGGAAAGTCCCAGACGATGATTCTGTTCCATAGGGATGAAAGATGGTTTAGATCCCAACAATCCTGTTTCTGAAATAATATCAAGTGCATATTTCTATTGACACAAATATATGCCAGATGCGTTGCGAGCAACTTCAATACCAAGAAAATACTTCAAAGTACCTAGGTCTTTCATGTGAAAAAAAAGTACTCAAATAATTCTTGAAACGCTGAATATGAGATGAGAAGTTGCCATAAACTATCAAATCATCTACATAAACCAAAATGCTTAGGCGAACATCACCCTTGTGAAGAGTAAATAACGAGTAATCCGCCAATGATTGGACATAACCATAGCGAAGTAAAGCCTCATACAACTTAGCAAACCAACACCTTGGAGATTGTTTGAGACCATACAAGGATTTATGTAGAAGAAAAACTCGAGGATCTGTATCATCACGAAAACCAGGTGGAAGCTTCATGTAAATCACCATGTAGAAAGCATTGTGTACATCCATCAGATGAACCTCCCAATTAAGCGCAACAACCACAACTAAGTATGTTCGCACTGTTGTCATTTTTTCCACAGGTGCAAATGTTTCACCATAATCAATACCTTCAACTTTTTTATTACCAAGAACCACAAGACGAGCTTTGTATCGTTCCACGGTATCATCAGAACGGTACTTGATCTTATAGATCCACTTACATCCAATTGCTCTCTTACCTAGTGGTAAATGCTCTAGTGACCACGTCTGATTCTTTTCTAAGGCATCAAGTTCATCTTTCATGACTTGACACCAACGGACATCACAAAGTGCCTCCGTGTGATTACGAGGTTCAACCTGTGTAGAAATCGCTGTTGCAAAGGTCGAGGACAGTAGAAAAATGATCACATGACAAATAAGTATAAAGAGGATGAGACATACTAGAGGAAGACGAGACATCTTGTGAATGATTCAAAATATTAACTGTGTTGACAACAAAATCTCTTAATCTTGTAACCGGAGATTTGGTACATTGGCCCCGACCGAAACATTCCAAAGACACCGGTTCCTCATTAGCCACAGGCACATGTTCTTCAACAGGAACTTTCGAGCCATCAATTCTTGGAATGTCATCTTCCACAATTTCACCGAATGTAGGAGCTACCAGAGTAGAACTAGATGCAGGGGCTGGAGCATCTGTTGACGCAGCAGTGCGAAAAAGGGAACTCGTTTTCAAAGAACTTCACATCTCGAGAAACAAAGAAGACACGTCGCTCAAGATTAAATAATCTCCAACCTTTCTGACCAAAAGGATAACCCGCAAACACACAACGACGACTATGTGAGATAAACTTATCACCACCATGTTGCAGGTTGTGGGCGTAACAAAGTGATCCAAACACACAAAGATTTGCAAGATCTGGTTTATTGTTATTCAGGATTTCAAAAGGTGTTTTGCCTTCAAAAGCCAAGTTTGGAGTACGGTTGATAAGATAACCAATAGTAAGAACACTTTCTCCCCAGAAGTCAATCGGTAATGCTCCTTGGAATAACAATGCACGAGCAACATTCAAGATATGTATGTGCTTTCGCACGGCGCGACCGTTTTGCTGTGGGGTTCCAACGCATGAAGTTCCGTAAAGAATACCCTGACTAGTAAAAAAATCATGCATACACAAAAACTCAGTGCCATTATCACTACGAATCTGTTGGATCTTTGTTGAATATTGGCGTTCCGCAAGAGCACAAAAATTACGTAAATGTGTAGAAACATTAGACTTGGTTCGCAACAAATAGAGTCAAACCGCACGAGAGTAATCATCAAATATCGTTAGAAAATAACGAGCACTATAATATGAAGTTATACGATACAAACCCCAAACATCACAATGAACAAGTTGAAAAATATGGGTAGTCTTATTATGATCCGCGAGAAGAACTTGAGACAAAATACATCTGGATTATCACTAGAGGAGAGATCATACGGATTAATCGTGCGACGATTTTTTGAAATAGAGTTGGTCTCTTCCGCCATCAATTTTTAATTTGATTTAAAATAAAATCAAACACGTAGTATAGGTGTTATATACACCAATATATCAAATCAATAGACGGTGGATCCAATCTGTCTAGCACCTGATATGGAATCTATCTAGCACCCGATACATATTGCAATAAACATGCGCGGGATGCAATAAACAGACGTAGACAGATGCAGAATGCAATCTGTCTAGCACCCGATGATGCAATAGACGGTGGAGAGATACAATGAAATAGCAAGGTAGGGCACAAGCGACAAGACGAAGCGCGGGAGAGACGAGATACGAGCAGGGCGATCGAGCGTAGTTTGGAAGAGCAACGAGTGGGGCTGATTCATGAATGGAGTGCACAGGCAGGGCGAGGGGAAGGTGATGCATGAACACGACGCGTGCGGAAGCACATGCGATGCTCTAGTTGGGCGAGCCCTAAATCAAACTCAAAACGCAATCGATAGCGGTAGAGATACACGGATCACAAATCGACGCAATCGACAACAGTAGCAATCGAACACGAATCAACCCACGATAGCAGTCGAACACGCAAAAGAGAAATCGATGCCTTAAACCACGAATCAGCCCACGATTCTGGAAATTTAGAAATCAATGCCTTAAACCACGAATAAGGCAATCGAACACGAATCTGGAAATTTGGAAATCGAACCCGATTTGAAATGAGAGGCAAAAAACCAGTAATGCCGGAACATTAACACAAACAGACTAGAAGAGTGAACCGGCACCGATGGACTCAATGAATTAATTTGATCTTAGAACATGAACATGAGAGATAGAACAGAAAACATAAATCTTGAATTTCTTTTTAAAATGTAAACCAGCTTTGATACCATGATAATAATTTAAAAAATTGAATTTAGTATTATTAATCAATATCTTGATATATTTATATATAAAAAATCTATAACTATTTTCTTAAATAATCTCGTTCAAAATCTAACAAATGGATAAATATGCCTTATTAAAATTAAAAGGGATTCTTGTTTCTCAATAAGGATTGAAGAAGTTTATGAAAGATCTAGTTACCGAGAAGATGGATTTTCAAAAAATTGGTGAAGAAGGTGGCGAAATGGATATAGATTTCTCAAAAAGTTAAAAATAAAATTATGAAAGATAATAAAACCGAGAAACGATGAACTCGTTGATTTGGATTTCTTGAAAATTTTTGATGGAGTACAAGAATACGAAAGTACATAAACACGGTGGAAGGAGAAATCCTTCAACCTTCCCGTCAATGGAAACGATACCATCCCTCTTATGATGCAACAATCACCACGGTTAAGGATCTACTCAACCGTAACAATGGTGCCACCATGTCCTCCATCCAAGGTGATGAAAGAAGGGGAGCAAGAAACAACAAACATAGAGGAAAATTGGTTTCCATTTTTAACCAACCTGGTTTGGGTTTCCGGCGGGTCTTTTCTCCTTGATAAAATAGAAAGGGAGAATGTGATGATTCGAGGGAACTTTACGGAGAAGCAGAAGAAGTATTTGGAGGAGAAAAAAAAAATCATGGCCAAGAAGATGTTATGCAGGCTCGACATGTGATTTTTTTCGAGACAAGGATCGAGTCTTAACATTGCAGTAAGAGGAAAACGGTGGTGTTCGTATGAGTCAGCCCTCGTCTTCCCTAGTGTTGATAGAGTTTGTTTCATTAGATGTGCTGATAAGAAACTTAGTATCCAAGGGATGTTGAGGAAGACACGAAATTGGTTTGAATTTTCTTTGCACAAAGACATGGAGGGATCTTATTTTAGGGATGGTAATTGGGTAATGCATGGAAGATGTTTGATGAAATTTCTCAAACGAATGTCTGCAAAGTGTTAAGAGGAAATGTCTGAAAGAAGTGAAATTTCTAGGTGGTGTTCTATATTTCTCATTTTTTTTTAAAGATTCTGGTCATGAGAAATTTCTAAATATCTAGGAAATGTGGGATGTTCAAAGCGTACCTTAGATATTGTGGACTGTTAGCATTATATTGTTGTTGTTATTGTGTTGTTTGTTGCAGGTTTGTGTGTGAACTTTAGGTTGAACTTGTTTTAGCTATGGTTAGTTAAGTAGAGTTTGTTAGCCTCAAATGAAAGGGTATAAGATAGGAAGTGGGTTAGCTGAGTAGTTATCAGAAAATTAGGAGAAAATGTATGGGTAAGGGCTCAGCATCCTCTGATTTTGTGGAAATACATGAAGGCAGTCATTAACTAGTTGGAGGGCCGTTAAGTCTCTCATTATGCCCGCTTGAAGGCATTTTCTCTTTCTGATTTGTGGAGTTCTCTTAGTATGATCGTGGGATCACATGGCTTTTTGTATAGTTCTCTTAGTATGAGTACTCTTCTATGTGTTTCAAGTCAGGATGATGTATCTGTGTCACGGCGTTCACTTCTTGGAACCTGAAATTTATCATCTGGTTCTTGATTTTGGTCATTTGATGTTGTGAATCTCATAAGACAATCACTCCGAATTCAGATTTTTCACTTTAGTTTCCTGCTGGGTGCTTTTATTTTCTTTTTTTTTTTGCAATTTTTCCATAGTTTTTCTCTGTTTTCATGGCAGTTGTACTGGTAGAAGCCATAGCTCTTGTTGCTGCTAACACCGTGCATCGAGTTTGAATCACAACCTGGTAAAAGCACAAATTTGGCTTGATATATTTCTTCTACATATTTCATCACTTCATAACTCTGGCTAAAAGTCTATTATTCCTTTGTGTCAGGTTACATGCTTTTCAAAACCGAATCGAGATCTAAAAGGCATTGAGCCAGAAATTACAAATGGTATTGTAATAACACATTTTCTTAGTTATTTGTAGAAGCAGCGATACTTTTCGACGTTTTGAATTGACAGATTTCGGAATCCCAGTGTGCATGATATCTGCTGGACGCATCTACTTGTTTCCTTTGCTGTTTAAAAGTTTAGAGAGATGAACTTAGAGAAATATTTTCACTTTGGTATTCATCTGCAATCAAATATAACAGGTTGTATGATGTGTTAACAAGACGTATCATCTGTTTTTTGGCTAACAGATACAAATAGTCTGATGATTAGCATTACGCAAAACATGGGCAAAGACAGACTCTGTGCTCGATGACATTTAAACTTAAATGCATTACTAACCTATGCCTTTAACACAAAGGCAATTAATCACACAAAGGTTCCTTGACCATAAGGTTCATCTTTTGATTAAGAAACTTGAGCACATCTTCTCTACCTTCTTTGATCAGCAATTGTCTTAATCTTCCGAATGTCCCGCCCGAAGGTCGCATCCCCATTTCGATCATTTCTTCTAACATTACACAAGCTTTCCTAGTGTTACCTTCATCGCATAACCCGTTTATAAGAACGGAAAAAGTGTGCATACTCGGGAAAATGCCTTTTGTTCTCATGTACTTCCACACCTTCATCGCCGTACCCATCTCCTTCTCACAGAGCATCTTTATCATCATTGTGTATGTGTCTGTGTCAGCTTCGCATAGTTTGATCATCTTTCGGAAAACGCTGTATGCTTCTTCTGTCTCCCCAAGACCCATTAGATGGCTTAGAATGATGTTACAAGTCTTGGAATTAGGTGACACACCTTTGCTCTCCATTTCGCTCAAAACCCTGTATACATTCTTCATCCTGTTGGCTCTGCAAAATGCACCAATCAAAGCGTTATACATTGGTACATCAGCTTTGATTCCACGTTTTTCCATTTCGAGAAACGTATCAACAGCCTTTTCCAGTCGGTTCTCTGTTCCGTAAGTGTGGACGAGAACGCTATATATAAAGGAGTTGGGCTCACACTTGCTTTGATCCATGCCTCTCACGACTCCAAGGGCTTCATCAACTCTACTAGCCTTGCAAAGAACATCAACCATTATACTATAAGTCACTATATCAGGAACACAACCCGTATCAATCATTTCTCGAAATATCTCTCTTGCCTTTGGCAGATTTGGGGCTTTTCCCCATCCTTCAAGCAATATGCTATATGTCTTGGAGTCTGGCGTAAACCTATCCCTCATCTTGTCAAATATCTCCTGAGCTTTCCTCACGTTCTTGGATTTACACAAAGAACTAAGCAACCCATTGAAGGCCGCAAGATTCGGCTGTACATCATACTTCTCCATCACGTTGAACGCGTATATCGCCTCATCCACTTTCTGTGCCCTGGCATACTTTCTCATGATGATACAAAACGTCTCGACATTTAGCATGTTCTTTTTCTTCATGGAATTCACGAGATCCCACATGATCTTGTATTGCCTTATCTTGGCAGTAGACTCGATCATCATGTGATAGGCTCGAACACTATGCTCATAACTGCGCTGCCTCTCAGCCCATCCTCGACTACTTCAGGCGAAACCCTGAGACCGCTTTGATCCAAAGCCGTGTCTAGCGCAGCTGGTGCGGACGATATCATCACTTTACACATGCTCTTCACCACATCTGAAACATCTCTCTTTGGTTCCCCTGAACTATAAAGCTTCGCTGACGGAACATTTTTACAATATAATTTGAATTGACGGTTGAGAATTCTAATCATAACGCAGAACCAGTCCCTGAATACAACAGATCAAAATCCAAACACCAAAACACTGAAATCAAAGTTAGAGAACTGGTAGATGATCCAATTCATCTCAGAAGCAATACATCACTCACCAAGCTACCAACTGTAATGACAACATGCACCATAACTCTAACATAAAAGATACGCCTATGGATATGTCTCTTAAAAAAAGAATCCGAAATCTAAACCCAGGAAAAAAAGAGCATTCAATCGTCTCGAAGCACTGTAGCAAATCCTTCATTGAGGCATATCATCGAACACCTTTTGAACATCACACAGTATCTAATAAATATACACATACATGTCCGGAGTACGCCCCAGTCATCATTTCTAAGGATAAAGCTAAGAATTTCACCTGAATTGATCGCGGATTTAATTTATGGTCTCTTCAACGATGGACTACCAGCGACAAATGGAGAAGGACGACGAAATGCGACGTTTTTGCAAATAATGAGTGACAAACAAAGCCACCAACACACAAAAAGACAAATCTGTTTTTTTCTCGCTGGTGCTGCCAAGTGCGGAGATAGAAAAAAAAACTTTTGTTAGAATAGGCAAAATATCAAAGATCTTTATTTTCACATTAACCCTGAAATATCTGATGAAAAAAATTGAGAAAATACATAAACGATTTGGTATTTTTTTTAACGAAAGCTATTTTCAAAGTCGAGAGGAAAGAACAAGAGTCGATTTCGAAGTTGAGAGCAATTTCCAACGATTTTCGAGCGATATTCATCGATTTCAAGTCATTTTGAGAGATTTTCGAGCGATTTCGAGGGATTTCGAACGATTTTCGAGGGTTGTATGGGTTGTTTGGGTTGTTTGGATCGTATAGATCGCATGAGTCACATGGATCGCATGGGTTGGTTGGGTCGCATGGGTCGTCTGGTTTGCATGGATCACATAAACCGCATGGGTCGCTTGGATCACATGGGTCACAAGGGCAATATGAGAATCTCAATATTATAAGGTAAAATTGAAGTTGAATTTCTCGCGAGAAGCTGGAATCTGTCATTTTCACCGATAATGACATGTTGGCTTTTTGGAAGGTTTGGATTGAAACCCTAATAACATATTGATGTGCAAACTATCAAACAATAAAAATATCTAATATCCACTTATCTCAAGAGTACGGATCGGTGTAATACAACGGTCGAACTCTGGGGCTAATGCAACCTAAGCTAAAAATACGACTAAACTAAGACGGGTTGAATTGGGGATAATGTGGAACTAATTTCTAAAACAAGAAAGTGAATTGTGGCAGGGATGAAGAGATGTGAAAAACTTGATAATTAAGGACACTATGGGTATCGGGTAACCGGAATTTGCAAGGATGCAACAAACAAAGGATCATGAACCTATCGAATTATCTTGATTACGGGAAATTCATGCTCATAAATAAAGAATGGTTCTCTCGACACCTAAACCTCCTATCCATAACAACGTGCAATCCTACCTCCCGGCAGCGATTAACTCATGATTACGATAGCGTTAAGCGCACAATCTTAATTCCTAAGTCGATTAACCGACCTGCCAGATTCTCATTAATCGAACTTAATCAACAACCAACTATTTCGAATTCATAATCTAACCTCCCGACTAAACACGAATTCCTAAATTACTGACCGGCCAACACAAGTATGAACGTTTACGATGTTGATTGAAAAACTGAAATTCAAGACAACATCGAAAGTTTTAATCATTAACGCATAATTTCAAGCATCCATTACAAATTTGATATACCTAACCCATAGCTGGAAATCTACTCACTCATGGTTTCTATAATAAAACAAGAGAAATTAACCCTAGACATGATAAAGGATAAGAAATATGATTCCTCGGTCTTCCCTATCTTGTTACCGAAGTTCGGATTGTTGTTTCTCTCATTCTCTAGCTTCTCTTGAGTTTCTCCTTGTGTTTTTCAGTCTCTTTCCTAGCCTAAGCCACCGTCTGAATTCCTTAGCCACCCCTTTTCCTATTTAATTTTTTGCTCAAAGCCTAAAACAGATTGTTCCTGAAAAAGGGACTCGCGTGGGCTATGTGCTCACCCCGTGCCGGCTCATCGTGTATCACTCTGCCCGAGCGGGCTCCTTGCCTCCCCTGGTCGTGCAATATTCGCTGGAAACGCAGCCCACACGGGTTAAGATATCCACCCCGCGCGGGGTTATCGTGTTTCTCCAAACCCCAGCGGGTTCTTTTCTAGTCCGAGGCGTGTGAAATTTTCTGGAGTTGTAGCCCGTGCGGGCTAAAGAGACAGCACGTGCGAGTTCATTTGATATCATGGAAAATGAGCGGGTTGATGTTCAGCACGGGTCGGGCTAAAACTTCTACTGAGGTAGCCCGAGCGGGGGCCTCTCCAAGCTCGAGCGAGCTGATTTATTTTCGTGTACTTACTCCTTTTTGCTCGATGCTCGGGTGTTCCATTTGGTTCGGTGGCCTGAATTTGCTTCGAGTGGCTTGTAGCGTCCAGTATGTGCGGTTGAATCCAGGAATTGACATTCTAAAGCTCGGTTAGGGCTTGTCGCCTTAAAACCTGAAAATCAACAAAAATGAGTATATAAAGAACGTTCGTGTCGGTTTTGTAACTCATGCTATGCAAACTATGCGAAAATGATATAAATGCCTAGCCTAAAACTAACACACACTACGTGTTATCAAACTCTCCCAGACTTGAACCTTTGTTTGTCCTCAAACAAAATTATGGCTAAGCACAAGAAGAGTTCAACAACAACAACCGGATACTAGCACAAATTTTCCGAACAATGAGTCATCATGCACAACAACGCGTCACACGAACATGGACTTAGGTGAACCTAATTCAGACTTCTATCGATCGAAAGCCACGAGGCATGCAATCCAACATATCGCCAAAATTCATTTCACTACCCCTAGACAACATCCAAGGAATCTCCATACCAAATTAATTATGCATAAGTGAGAGATTATTCCTAAAGATATATTTTTTTCTTTTTTTTTCTGTTTATTATTTTTTTCTTTTTTTCGCGCTCGGTTTCTAGAACGTCGGCGTCGAAGAGGGTGACTTTCTACTTAGATCTAGGTTTCTAATTGGCACACTCATAAGGTTTTATAACCTTAGCGGAGTGAAGATCATCTCAAACCCTTAGGACGTAGAAGAGCGCCTCAACCAACCATTTAGACCCGAACCATCAAGATCGATGCACTCATGTCAAAATAAGATGAAAATAGTTAGAAGCTTATTCAATTGATTGACAGCGGAGTGTAAGCGCATGAATTCATAAAAATAAAATAAAAGATCTAAAACATGTCTCACTTAGCAAAGAGAATGATATACACGGAGATATAGACGCTTGGGATTGAAGTCTGGGCGACAAAATACAACTATGAGCCAATGATTCATGCACAACTACTAGACTAGTCCGTATCTATAAGCCCTTTTCAGCAAACCTAGGCTTTTGTTCTCGATTCGACAAAGTTGCGCAAAGATGACTAAGATTCGTAGTATCATACTAGGTGTACGGTAGAAATTCTAAGAATTAAGAAAAAATAAAAAAAGAAAAAAATAAACACCTAATCCTAATCACCTAATCCCAATCCTAATCGCAATCATATCACTCAAAGAGTATCCCCCAGACTTGAACGGAACACAATCCCGGTGTTCAAAATCCATGAGAGGGACTCGCATGCCCAAACTCGAGAGAAGATAAAGAAAGTGAGAACGGGCACACCTAGTGTATTTTGCTTCCTCAAGTTGGTGATACAACTGGATGTTATACACGTCTACTCTATTGTGAGTATTTTCGTGAAGAGCCTGTGACAAGAATCATGCAATCCAAAATAGAGACGAAAGTAATACATCATAATGTCTGATAGAGCATACATAAATGTGAAAAAGAAAAAAAAGTTCCATAAACTAAAAAAATAGAAAAAGGAAAAAGAAAAGAAAAAGGAAAGATAGATGGCCTAGTCCTCTTCCTCCCCACCGGATGTGGCCTGAGGGTCTGCTGGCTGCGCGGAGGTCCCTTCCCCAGGTGGAAAATAAAATGACTAAAGCTCGTACGGGAGGTGTGGATGGTAGGGAATGGCCCCCGTGTGGTAGTCCTGTGGGATCGACACGTACGGTTTCGAGAAGTGCTGCATACTCAGCTGCTGGAATCGGCAAGCAGACTCCATGATGTAGTATGTGTGCTGAATGGACTGCTCGTGGAATTGTTACTGCTTTGCATACCTCGCTGCCTCAAAGTCGTATCGCTGCTCCACCATGAACGACTGATACTAGCTCTCCTCCACGATGTACCTGAGAACATCACAAACGCCTTCCATAGAAGGGAAGTTAGAACGTTGTCCACGGTAATCAGGGCGAGCACGAGGTGAAGGAGGAGCGCACCGGCTGCGCTGTCGGGATATCCTAGGTTCTGGTGCAGCTGCTAGAGCTGGATTTGACTCGCCTAGTCGCGGACCAAGGTGGCCTATGGCAGGATCTATCATAAAGCGCATGCCTTCCTCGTCTAGTCCAGACATCTCAATCTGGTCGAGGTCGACCTCTAAGGTTCGACCACGCTCATCCCGGTAACTCTTGATGATCCTCCTTGGATCGTTGGCTATGGAATGCCGGTGTCTGAGGTTCTGGAGGTTGAGCTCAAGCACCTCGTCGATCTTGTCCTTCGTCAGGATACCAAGGTTGATCCCGAGCCTTCGCAATATCATCGTGACCACTTCGCCACAATGGATCTTCGTATCCGTTCTGCCCTTCTCGTTGGTGATGTCATAGAAGTGTCGCATAATCATTGATGCCAAGTCGACATCGCCCACATCCCAATCGTCACCATCAACGTCTAAGTGGACCGCGTGCTTTAGGTACCCCAGCTCCATGTGGTTTACTCCGCTCTGTGCTCCTTTGCCAAAGATGGAGGAGAATAGAAAATAGTGGAAGTACCTGATGGCGGGATGGTGTATGTGGCTGGCCTTAGACTTCGTACTCAAATAGTTCCCATACGCCCTCCGGCTCCAGAACTCTGCTTGTTGTCGCTTGTCAAATCCTGGTAGTTTGGCGTTTACGCTATACGAAATGTCAAGTAGAAAAGCAAATTGTGCTGCACGGAGCCAGTAGTTTTGTCCCAGTAGATGGAACTCCATAAACACATTGTCTGGGTCTCCTGACTCGGGAAAGAAGGCGTTGTAAGATGGAAAGAACTCCGCGGTGAGGTTGCGGTACGTGTATACCCTTGCCGCCCACAATCCTCTCCATTCCATTGTGTTAAACATGTTGTTGATGTGCTCTTCGATGTGGAGAGCACGCATGGCTTCCGTGGATAAGAAGCGGGACAGTTGAATGCGCGACAACAACTCGTTGAATTTGGACTTGTGGCTGGACAGAAAGGTCGTTAGCCGGTAGTTGTACTACTGGTGGGACTTGGTGATCGGTGTATACGGAGTTAACTCTGTGATGGTGTCTGGCTGTACGGGCCATCCCTCCTTCGGATCATACTCAGCTCGTCTTTTCTTTGAGCTCTTAAATAATTTTGGAACTATCTACAAAACAGTCAAAGAAATAAGAAAAATTAGGCAAACTTTTTGCAGCAGCCCACGCGGGTAGGGTGTGTAACCCGCTTAGGCTCTAGTTCCAGAAAAATTCCTCGACTCGGGGTCACAGAGGGTCCACGCGAGGCTGTGTTTCGAAATGAGGTACCCGCGCGGGTTCTATCCCTAGTTTGCACGGGTTGGTCGCGAAATCACAACCTGGAAATTCCTATTCGAGCCGCAAACCCTAAAAAATCAACCTAAATCCAAGCACGCCTAAATCTAGTCCAAATCGGTCGAAAACATAGAGTATTTCTCGAAAATACCTGGATTAAGCGAATAAATTGAAGGATTTGAAAGAGTTCGAGAGAGAAGAGGGAGAGAGAGATATCGAGTATCCGACCGAGGGGTTCATCGGTGAAAGGGGTCGGCGGTGAGAGGTTTCAGGTGTTAAAGCACACTCGAGGGGTTTCATTTGTGAGGGTTGAAGTGGCTCGGGTTACTTAAAATCTTAACTTAGCTCTGTAAATTGACCTAGACCGCGCGGGTTATGTGATATCGCCCGTGCAGGTAGAGTGTAGCCCGTGCGGGGTCTCATGCTCAGCCCGCGCGGGCTGTGTTGCATTCTGAAAAATTCACCAGGAAACACAGGCAGCACATAATCATGAACGCCACTAAAATCCTAAAATCCTAAGAAAATGTACATGTCCTAAAAAAGTTCGAGAATAAAAACTAAAGAAAAAGGATACAAGGCTTGAGTTGCCTCCCGAGAAGCGCTTGTTTAAGGTCTCGAGCCTGACCCTTACGCTCTAGGCATATGTGATGTCGGAAAGAGGAGTTACGCCTCTTCCGTCTTCTACGTGATCAGCATAGCATGACTTTAACCTTTGAGCGTTTTCCATTAGAGAATCCCCATTTTCCTCGTCTAATCCTACGACTCCATCGTATCTCGGTGTTCCAGGTGGGATAAGTGCGTGTGCGGGCCATCGAGGGTGTAGGAAATGAGGTGCAAGGCCAAAGTACCCCGTGCGGGTTGTACACCGTGCCCGTGCGGGTCGTCTACTCCCGAATATATTGCCCATGTCGGGGTGTGATCTACCCTACGCGGATTCTTGTTCATGTGACCTGCCCGAGCGGGCTCATGTACTGCCCTGCGCGGGCTCTAAAATATTCATTTATCCCCAAGAGATTTGCCCGAGTCGGGGTGTGAGCTACCCCGCACGGGTCTTGCAATTCAGGTGTAGCCCGTGCGGGTTGAAGTATGGGCACGCGCGGGCTAATCCTCATCTACGGAGTTTTCAACTTCTCCATGAGTTGCGTGCATGCATCGACATCTTGGGGTGACTGAAATAGGATCCCGGTGCATTTGGACAGTGGTATCTTCACGGGATGGATGTCGTGATGTTCACGTTGAACTTTCTCTGCTAGTGCATCCATCGTGTTAATGTGCATCACAGGTTCGGTCATATGTGGCTTCTTAAGCGCATCGTCGAGCTTGAACTCAATGGATTCGTCCCCGAACTTCATGACCAGTCTGCCTTCAGCGCAATAAATAACCATTTTTGCCGTGTTGAGGAGTGGTCTTCCCAAAATGATGGGGGATCTTCGGGTTTATCTCCATGTCTACAACTACAAAGTCTGTTGGGAACCAGAATTCTCCCACTTGTATAGCAACATTCGTCAATATGCCTACGGGACTTCGTACAGATTGATTGGCTAAGGTAATCATCATGCGTGTGGGCTGTAGATCTCCTACTCGATTGAGTTTTTTAACAAGTGACAGTGGTAGCAAGTTTACACTCGCTCCGATGTCGATTAGTGCATGCTCAATCTCATGATCGTAGATCTTACAAGGGATGACAAAATTTCCTGGATCGGGCATCTTCTTGGTGGTTGCATGAGCGAGTTGGTGACCATCACTACCTCATTATTGGTGACCATCACTACCTCATTGTCTACGGTTCTTTTCCTCATTATTATGTCCTTGAGGAATTTGGCGTAAGATGGGATCTTCATGAGCGCGTCGTAGAATGGGATGGTGACTTGCAGCTTCTTTAGGAGTTCCACGAATTTGACAAATTGAACATCGTCGTTCTGCTTCCTTTGGTGCTGCGGGAAGGGTAGGGGCGGTGCCCTTGAGGCAGGTGGCACATAAGGTAACTCCCTCTCCTCTTCCTCGTTGGTCTTCTCCTCTTCCATACCTTGAGTAATGGTTTGTTCATTTGAATTGTTGCATGAATTGCTGCTCTAAATCATCCCATGAAGTAATGGATGTAGTAGGCAAGTTGAACAACCAACTCTGTACTGCATCCTTGAGTGAGAATGAGAATGCAGATAAGTATAGATCTTCCTGTGTGACTCCTGTGTGACTCCTGTGCAACTCTAGTAGTGATGCAGAGCATGTTGAAGTCCGTGTGGTGTGCATTTGGATCTTCATTCTCCATTCCTCTGAAAGCAGAATTTTTGAGCATCTGGATGAAGGCCGGTTGCAGCTCAACTTGATTTTCTATTGGACGGGCCATGCATGAAAGCAATTGGGTGTGCCTTGGAGCTGTGTAAGCTCCGTAAGTTTCTTCAGCATCGGCCATTTCGGGCTTATCGGTGTTGCCTTCTCCACTGCTTGCGCTGGGACTTTCGCTGTCAGTTCCTTCCTCTTCAGAACCGTGTGTCTCTAAGATGCTCTCTTTATCTACTTCAGATTAAGAATATGCAGGTCTAATTCTCCACTTTTTGAGCAAGTTCCGTATTGTTCTATCAGCCTCGGGATCGTATATGAGTAGCTTTTGTGTGGAGCTTCTCATACAATGGTACCTGCACAACAATAAACGAACAACCAAAGTCTAGATACAACAATAAACGAACAACCAAAGTGCAGATCTGATGAGAATATCACAAAGAAAGCAAGCCTCGAATGGACGGACGAAACGGATGGATCGAACGGAAAAGACAATCACATGGACGCACGGTACGCGGACGAGGACGTGTAGGACGCTGACGAGGACGCGCATGAAGCTTACGAGGATGCGGATATGCGGACCGTTAACGAGATTTGCGGACTAACGGTCGCGTTCGATATTCGCGGGCCGGCTAACTCGGAGATGAGACTTTGTACGAAAATACCTAAATGGAGGCCTTCCCGAAGTCCAAATTCGATGAAACAAAGACCATTAGAACTAGAACTCAAAGAGCTTTGACATGAGTACCGGATGACTATCGAAACGTCACTTTTCCGGTGACATTCCGGCGATGTTTCTGAAAAGATCTCTAGTGCACATTTAGAGCCAAATTTCGAGGTTTCAAGAATGTTGAAGGGGCCTTGGACTAGATCTAAGGCCAGGAGGCTACAAGAGAAGATTCAAGACATTTTAGATGCCCAAGAGATTAAACATCAACATCATTTGAAGGGTTTAAAGCTTCACAAGCCCATGGACCACACAAAGATCCATCAAGAGGAAGTGTCTTGGATTTGTGTCATTCAAATTCAAATTTTAATTCAAATTGTACCAAGAAAACCTATAATTTAGGGCTTAGTTCGTGCATTGTCAGTAGGAATAAAATCTAGGAAGATTAGTTGTCAATAAGAGTCTTAGACTTTTGAATAGGAGTGTAATGTGAGAAGTTTGTTTTGGTCTTCTTTCCTTTTAAGGAGGCACGCATAAATAATAAAAATAAGTCATTTTCGAACCAATTACAGACCAAAGGAGCTTAGCTCATTATTCTTGAGATTGAGAGATTCATCTCACATAAATCGTTCAAGTCCGGGACTTGTTCGATTCGAGTTATCAAGTAACGAACCACGGTTGCTTGTGGCGTCTTCTATCGTCCTAAGAGTTCTAGAGGTGCATATGCTCAAGGGTTTTGGACGGTCTCACTGAGATTTGGGTCAAGGTTCTTCAGCACGTATCCATCTACGGGTTCAAAGGCATCCATCCGCACAACCGAGTGAACGCACGATCCAGTCGCGCATCAGGTTGTTAGGTCTTTAGTCTGTTCAATCACTCCCACATAGGTATCAAACCTCTCTTGTAGTGAACATAGAATTTTAGATACTAGGGTGTCTTCCTAATATCATCACCGTAGGTCTTCATCTCGTTTCTCAGTTCTGTGACTTTGTTAGCAAAGTCCTTAATGCTCTCTTTGTCTCCATGTCTTAAGGTGTGGTATGTAGCCCTTAACATTTGTTACTTGATCATTGTTGTCTTAGGATCTCCCTAGAATCCATCCCTCAGTAGATCCCACACATCCTTTGAATTTTCACATTTAGATAAGTGAGCTCCGAAAATTTTATCAGTGACACTGTAAAGTTGTTGCAGTGTTGTCTGGTCCTTGGCCTCTAACTCTTCCCGTGCAGCTATGGATTTTTGTTGCTCTTCAAGGGTTGTAGCAGCCCCCATTATCAGCATGTCTAATAGTCCCTTTGTCACTATCTTCCAGAGTTGTTTAGATCTTAGGGTTGCCTTCATCTTGATAACCCAAAGATTGTACCCTTTGCCATTGAATACTGGAATCTGAGGTACTGTCTGCATCATTCTTTCTAGGTCTAGGGCTCTTCTTCTTCACTTTGTTGTTGTGCTGATCTTGTGTTTGGTGCTTAATGTGCCTTGGTACTTAGTTCTCGGTCGTACTATGTGCTCCCTTGAATCTTGAGAGTTCTGATACCATTTATAAGTTTTAATACTTTTCATGAGCTTAATATTGATAGTTTCATGAACTCATCTTCTTCAATCTTGAATGGTGCAAACGCGAAAGTAAAAAAGAACAAGGTTGAATGAGCTTAAGTCTTATGTTGCAATGGTGATAAAAACTGTTCTTTTTTTTTTGTGATTTGGTGATGGTGAAGATGGTTACTTTAAAGGTTATACCCCTCACCCTCTTTGTCATAATATATATATATATATATATAAAACATTCATACAAAACATGGGCATACGTAGATACTATTTTTAGACCTTAATTCGGTGTTTGTCAACACCTAATAATGCTACTGGATTAAACAAAAGTGGTACTTAGTCGTTTCTAACTCTGTTTTTGCAGGTATTGTTCTTCTGGTGTTTCTTCAGGTCGTCTGGGCTTCGTGGGTTGGCAGGAGGGTGGGCCGCGGACTTCTCCTTCCTTCTCCTTTACCTTTTCATTTAGGTTTGTATCATTAAGGTTTCGTGGGCAGTTGCAAGCCCACTCTTCGGATGGCCCATAATAACTGATTACTCCTCTCTTGGTCAAAGCCTCTTCTCCTTTCACAAACCTTCGATCAAATTCTCTTTCGACCTTTTCCTTCTCGTCGAACTCTAGTTATGATCTAGGGTTTCTTCTTTCGTCTTCAATTCTAACCAGTGACCGAGGGGGATCGAAACCTTTATTTTGTTCCGAAAATGGGGTTCATTATTGGTTGCATGGATGAATCAAAATGTCATAAAGAAGAATATTTCATGGCATGTTTCATTTTCGCCTAGGAGGTCTTGGAACCTTTAGGCTTTTCTTAACTCAAGATAAGATGCGAAATCCTTCACTGATAGAGCTGTTGGTAATGGAGGCCGCGTTTTTATGGTGGGATAATTGGACTCCCTATTGACCATTTATAGAGTTCACGAGAGAGGAAGGTCTTCCATTGATTCCAATTGCAATATTTGCTAAAGAACACGATGGACCATTATGGAAGCATATAATAGTAATTCTGCAATGTAATAATTAGATCACATGTTACATTAATATATATATAGATATATTGTCTAATATCAATAATACAAAACACCGTTTCCACCATACTTCTATACGGTATTAGAGCTCTAGGATCCAACACATCCTCTCTCTCAACCAAACATAATTCACTATCGTCCGGTCACTTCTTGCCCTCTAATATGCCTCATTTGTCAACCACACCATCTGTTCGCAATGTCGTCTAACTCCTCTACCTCGACGACGAATATAGCCTCGTGTTCAATCCGGATGATCCACATCACGCCTTTCTTTTGGTGAACATGAATAATGTCACCAAAGTCGCGCTCAAATTTCTCACTTGGAGCATTCTGAATCATGACTCTCTTTTTAGGTTATGGACTTCATTGTTTCATCCACGACGATTCTCCGGTTCCATCTGCGATAATCCTCATTTATGACACATCCATATCTCAACCTTCATTGTGTCTGCACGTCTGCTGATGCCACATCCATATCTCAACCTTCATTGTGTTTGTGCTTCTACTGATTCCACATCATGGTTTGATGTCACATCATCACCATGGGTACTCATTGTGGACTTGCGGATTATCCTGCTAGGTTGGACGTGGCTATCAAGGAAAGTACCAAGTGTGTGATACTTTTAATCATAGTGTGAAACATTGCCCAAAATTCTAACTCATCTCACACCCTAATTTAAGTGGTCATTCTTAGGCATCTCCATCGAGGCATAACTCACTGAGACTAAGACAACCTCGTGCTCATCACACAAGCGCTTGCATCCTATACTCCACACATGTGACTACTTGACAGCAGTGCAACTCATCACAACACATTCGACCTCAACAACTTTTCTTATTTAATTTCAAATGTTGGAGGTGAAAAGGTCGTCATTGGTGATAGGTCAGCTCACACCATCATGCATATGGGTTCTCCCTTCATGCCTAATACATCTACCTCTATATGCCTTGATGATGTTCTTTATATTTCTGAGATTAAGAAAAATCTAGTCTTGGTTCACAAACTTTGTAATAATAATGATGTTTCGGTTAATTTTTCAGTAATAACTTTAAAAGAGAAAGCTCTAAGCACAGGGGAAATATAACACAAGTAGCAACTAAAGATGTTGCCTACGAACTAAATCACATGTCCACCCACAAGTTGTCCACCCATGAGTCTCTATTTTCGCATATTTCGCACTTATGATCACTTTGTCCAAGTGGCACTCCACTCAGGTTTATGTCATCCTACTTTATCAACATAAGTAAAAGAAATGAAACAAAATCTGCAAGCTTCAAAGATCTCTATATTGGTTGATGCAATTACCTGGTCATTGGAACATGTATTTGATAATTTTATCATACATCAAGGGTTCATCATAAGCCATATGACGCATGTGTGTACAATAAAAGGTCCGAGATATAAAAGTTTATCTATCTACTATCGTGTGTTTATGATGCTCATAGCATGTTAGGAGAAATAAACAATACATAAGTTAAAATGCATACTCAATAATGAATTTTATGTGAAGGATCAAAGAGGAACTAAGAAGATCCTAGAAATGATGATAACAAGGGACAATATCAGGTGAGTGTTGACTTTATCTTAAGAGAAGTACTTGAAAGGTGGTTCAGAATTTCTACATAGAGGATACAAAAAGTGATAGACACCAATAGAAACTTAGTTTAAGTTGAAGTCTATCAACATAGTTCTCATATAGATTCCATATCTTTATTCAAGTATTTAGGCAATGTAATGTATGAGACGATAGGTTCAAGGTTGGATTTAGCATTTAGAGTTCGAATAGTGAGCATATCTATGAGCAAACCAAAGAAGTAACACTCGAAAACAATGGAATAGATTCTAAGGTACATTAAGGGTTCAATAACACTAAGTTGACTTATCAAAAGGACATAGAGTTAGTAGTAACAGGTTATAGTGACTCGGAATTTGAAATGGATTTGGATAAGATTGGTTTTTATAGTGGGAGATAATACAGTTACCTGGAAATAAAACTTGTAGCATGTGGTGGCTCCATCAATGACTGAAGCAAAATACATGGCACTCACAAACGCGTTTAATGAATGATATGGCCAAATGGGATGCTGAAAAAACTTAGTTTCAAAAAAGAGGTACACATATTTTATTACTTGCAAAGTGTCATTTTTCAAGCCAAAAAAAATGTTTACCATTAAAGAATCAAACACATAAACAATCGGCTTCATTTACCCCAAGACATCACTGAAAGGGATGAAATCAAGGCAAGTGAGATATCCACAGCAACCAATTCAACAAATATCTTCACAAAAATAGTGCCCATTGCCAAGTTTAAACAATGTTAAAGTCTGCTTAGGTTATCTTATCATTAAAGATAACAAAGTTTAAAACATGAAGATCAAAAAGCCATGAATTTTTTAGAAGAAAGGAAGACATATACCTCAACAAAGTGGAGTTTTGTAAGGATTGGGTTGGCACGATATGGAGTAAACCGATCTTTTTATTAGATAATAACTAGATGAAATAAAAAAAACAAAGGCTTAGCAAAAATACAATCGTTCCACTAAGGGTGTACTGGTAAATTCAAGAGAGATTTTTTTATAGCCTTTAACGACCAAGTCTATATGTTTTCAGCTTAAAATTTTGTTTTTTATGCAATGTTGTGGCACCTTTAGATCATTGTTTTGCGGTTATTTGTAAAATTTCTTGTACTCTCTATACTCTATCAACGTTAGTGAATTGGCTTGGGATCTTGGATCCTGATTGGAGACGTAGGACACACTCATTAACTTGATATTGTTTTACTCTCTCATCCTTACTCGGATTTTCAATCGTGTTTTTAAGTTGAATGACCGAATTCTTGTTTCATTGTCATTCAAAATCAATAAGGATAAATTTCACAACCATTACAGATTCAAGTGTTGGGTTGCTAATTCGGGTGCGGAAGCGTGTTTTTACAACCCAGTTTGAAGATCTAGTCATGTTCGAGATTAGTTTTTAGGGTTTCAACGAAGAATAGAATTAGAAACCATTTCGATGATACTTGTTTCGTTGAATATGATGATAATCGGATGCTAGACTTGATTGTACAAGCCCTCTACCAGTATCCACGCGAGATCGAGATTCGCTATCAACCGTTGGTGCGAGTTTTTGGTCGAGAACGAAAAAATTGTTTTTCGTCAATTGTTTTTTTGTTCTTCATTTTCTCTGATGGGTTAGAGTTTCGATTTGCATGAATATGATTTCTGTACTGAAAAACTGTTTTTCGTCATTTATATATTATTAAACTTTTCAATAATTACACTTTTAACCCATTGACTATTTAATATTACGCAAGAGGCATTAAACTTTCATCAAGGGCACCTATGTTAGACTCCATAGGTTAACGTTTCTCCGTACCAAAGGCACGACTGGTAGTGTCCACACATTTCAGGTGGGACGCAACCACTTTTTCACAACAAATCCCACATGCTCTGCTACATGTATCCTCGCTTTTTGAAAGTTGGAATCTTATTTGACATTCCGTCGTGCAATCTTAAAGACGTCAAAACATATACAGATTAAGAAAAATCTCAATGACATGATTGTCCGTCATATTTGATTGATACTGTTTGCTTCTCTTACGTTCTGATTTCAGTAGGAGAAGAAGGAGAGCTTGGAAAAGGATAAGGTGAAGTATCACTCTCCAAATTTATGTTTACTTGAATAACAAGTCAATCAAGAAAAAATAGAGAAAGTAATGGTAAGACTACTCTAATACTCTATATTTGAAGTTGTGGGTTTGGTCTTCCTCTCTGCAATTATCTTCCATATTGAATACATCTACAATTTACTGTAGTTTTATCAAATATTTACAATTTACAGGGTATTGTTCAAAATCCAAAATTTATCCATTGCAAATATGGGTTTCCATGGTTATTAAAAAAAACTAATTAGATATTATAACTCATCACCATGGATCAATTTAATATACAGAATAGTGAGAGGACGACATAAGCCAAAAGCGATTTGGAGGAAGCCATTTCTTGTGTATATTGGTGAAGTGTTTCCAACCCAAAGAATGGTATTTATAATAAAAATAAGAATGTGATGCCTACTATTGGTATTTAAATTACATTCATTATGATTTTATCATTTCATGAATTTGAGTGAATGGATTGATTTATTAGGTAATAAAGGACACAAAGATGGTAATGGTTGTATTTTCTCTAAATGTTAATTCTGTCTTCAAATCATGAATCTATATATATATATATATATACTAGTATTAACCCCGCGCTTCGCACGGGTTGAACGTGATATTTGATTTTAACATATAGTAAATGTTATATATAGAATACATTAATAGTTGGTAGGAGGAAAAAAATTTAAATATAAAACTTTTATTACATATTATTAAATATTTTTTTATATACAATATTTGTTGTTTTTATTATGCATTTACAACTATCATTTAAAATAAATAAGTAATTTCAATCTCTGTTTAGTTTTTATCTGTGAAACTGCGATATATAATTGTCTGTGACTGAAAACTGGTCTTTGTAAGTATATACCTACTCGATTAATGCTCTGTACTTGATTTTTGTTAATTGTCATTGCAAAACATAACATAATATGACATTGTTTTTCATTTGAAATGAAACAGTAAAGCTGTGTTAGTTGGGATTAATGGAAATCGATGTATAAATACTGTATTGTCTGTGTGAGTTCCTGTCATTATTTTACAATATATCACATTGTTACTTAATTGCGTTATTTCGAGCCCGTTCCATTACATCATCCAATCATTTGATCGATGTGTCGCAAATACATTGGAGATGTTTCGCAAATAGTATTCGTAAATATATTGGAAATGCCAATTGTTTGCTTCTTTTAATGTATTTAAATATTCTTCATCGTCATTTTAATTCTTTATAAAAAAATAAAATTTTTTTCCAGAAATTGTAATTATTTTAATCTATTTTTAAATATATATATATTTAAAAGTAATTAGTTTCAATTATTTATAAAGTTAAGTTATTTAAAAATAGTTATTTATACAATTTTAATTAAAATTAATTTAAACTAATTTTTATAATTAAATAGATATAATATTTTAATTTTTAGAAATTTTTGAAATGAATTATTTTTAAAAAATTGAATTGATTTAATCTGAAAAGTTTATTAAATTTTAATTCTAATTTGCACTGAAATTTAAATTTAAATTAATTTTTGTTAGTATTTAAATTATTAAAACGTTTATTTAAAAAATATTAATGAATATAAATTCAGATTTATATATGTTTGATTCAACTATTCAATTTAAATTAATTTAAAGTAATTATATTATTTTTCAAAATTTTCAATTAATTTGATGTTTGTATATATATAATTATTTTAAGTTTAAATGTAATTGTTTATTAAGTTTGTTGGTAATAATAAATGAAATTATTATTTTTATTTTAAATATTTTTCTACTTTTACTTATTAATAATAATAATAATAATAATTAAAATAATAATAATATAGTATCCTAAATATTAATTTATCCTTAAACTTAAAAATTAATGAATATAGATGATATTCGTATTTATATATGGTATATGAATATAAATACAAATAATAGGTATTTTATAAATATTTAAAAATAAAAGAACCAACAAATAAATATAATTAAATATTCATACAAACTCCCTCCTTTCCTCTCGCCGTCCCTCTGCCTCTCTCCCCTGTCTCTTTCTTCTCTCCCTCTTTCTCTCTGCGCCATTCCTCTCTCTCTCTTTCCCCTCTCCCTAAAAAAAACCGGAACCGTTGAGAACGAATAGAGGTGCTCGACGACGGATTTGAACTGTCGAGCACCGGGTGGGAGGGTAGAAAGCCGATCATTGCAACAAACCCAAAACGAAAAGAAATCCTTCAAACCCTAAAACTGAAATCGAACGGCTGAAAAGAAGAAAGAGATGTCGGTGGCGAAATCGAGCCGTCGAAAACAAATGAACCCAAACCCTCATCGAACGGCTGTAAACGGTAGATGGAGCGACGGAGCAGCACGCACTGCATCGAATGGTGAAGCCATCTGGGCCAGACCCGAATACCCAGAAACGAAGCGAGTGATCATGGCCATACATGCGTTTTGAAAGAGGATCGAACGACAGAAGCGTTGTCACGTCACGCCGCATGTACTATTCATGGGTGCAAGCCTTTTATATATCTTATACTATATAAAAGAGGATGCGGAGTGAACAGTAACAAGGTATACGTGGTTTGTATGTCTGTTGTTAGATTATTTTTATTGCTGACGTGTCATATTTATTACCATCTGATCCATTTTTCTTTTTTCTTCTTTTTTCCGCAGGGTAAAACCGTAAAATAACTCCATCTGCAATAGAAAAAAACCCTTTAATACTAATTTTTTCCCTCTCTCCACTTCCCCTTCGTCTCCTCCCCTTCACCTAATCACCCTGAACCTAACTTCTTTCCTCCCTGCTATCCTCTTCCCCTGCGGCTGCTTCCCTTTCGCCTCATTCTTCCTTCGCGCATATCATCCCTGAAGACATCGTCTCCCCTCGGTGGTTGAACGGCGACGGACGGTCGGGCGGCAAGAAGGACGGCAGCGGCGGCAAGGGTGAAGAAGCTGCTGGAGAGAAAATTAGGGTTAGTTTAGTTGCTGAAAATGAAGTAAAGTCTTACCTTTACCCTATGTCTGAAGCTGGAGTGGGCCGGGCCGAAGAGAACAAATGTGGAACGGGCCGGGCCGGGCCAAGAAGATTTAAAGGTGGGCTGGGCCGTGGGCTGAAGTAAAAACGGGCTGGAAGAAAATGGGCCAGAAAGGAAATTTCGGAAGCCCATCAGAAATAAAAGATTAGAATCAGATTTATGGTTATATTCCAGCAAGGATTTTGTGCAACGGCTACACCTACAACAACAAGAATCAAATCTGTTAAAATCACAACAAACTCAACAAATTAGGGGCAATATGGGTAGAATATGTAATGTTGATTATATTGATGTAAGCAGAGCCTAAAACGGATATATATGATATGTAAGGGTGTATTAAAAACAACACATTTTCTTCATCTTCTTCAATTTCTTTCTGCAATTTTTCACCATTGTTACAA
>CM071876.1:19948407-19965969 GCA_036759665.1 Gynandropsis gynandra | reverse complement strand
ATCCCCTTCTTCCTCTTCCGTGTTTGACTAGAGAACCGAAACTCTTCACAAAATCGCTTTCAATCGCCCAAACTCCACCGTCGGTTCCTTCATTTCCCTCCTCCCCGCCGTCAGACCTCTTTCACAAGCTTCTTTCTTCGCATTCGCCGCCTCGTGCTGTCCAAAGTACTCTACCGCCTCTGCAAGCTCCTCCACGTCGGTCTTTCTTCGCATTCGCCGGCTTCTCCTCTCTCCTCTTTCTTCTTCCCGCTTGGGTTAGAGATTTAACAATCAACAAAAAACATTATTATAAAAATATATATTTATATATATTATACACAAACTACAGAACTACAAAAGTAATGGTAAAATGAAAATAAGAGAGGAGCTGGTGAGGCTTGCCTCACACACTATGTCGTTTTGCAGCAAATGTATGGGGTCTACCGACATCTGTATAACACTCATATTTCTTTTCTCTTTTTAAAAATGAAAAAGCAAATATACATAAAAGGACTTTTGTGTATACAATTAAGATTTTATAAAGGAAGTCACGTGATTAAAAGCATTTCAAGGATTTTTTTTCCTTCTTTTAAGAAAAACCCAATGTTTTATTTACATATAGTAAAATTATAATATTTAATTAAATATATATAGATAATTCAGATTTCGAATAATGATTTATATATATATATGTATTATATTCAGATGTATGAAAGATATATTTTTTATATAAAAATAAATGAAAAAAAACAGATCGAGAATCTTTTCAGATGACACAAAATTGGGAACCATCACGTTAATGTTATAACGACATATATTTGTTTTGTATGTAAATTATTCCGTTTATATGTTATATGTTTTAAATTCATATAGTCCGCGCGTAGAGCGGGTATAATCTAGTATAGTATAGATATATATAACGCAATAGCCTCGCCTTCTCCTGAACCACGCAAGCCTCTATTCTCAGAGCGCAACATCATCTGTCAGTTTTTCATCTTCAGTGTTTCATAGACCACTCCTCACGATCCTATGATCCTTTCTTCGTTTTCCACTCTTAGATATAGAGTCACTACAATAGACCGATGGATAAATTTTATGGAAAACAAATTGGAAATATGGTGGAAATCAAAGTTTTGTTTGCGTTTTCTTAGAATTTCATTAGGAAACCACAGAAGATCTTTCTTCAACCCGATTCGTAACGATCTTGCCACGCAGAGAATGTGGTAAATTTCTCTAGCATTGTTTCCCTTAAATCTGGAATTCGATTGGTCCATATAATCTCACACGCTTATTTCGCTTGTCCCATCTCCTTCAGAAGAATTTGGATTTTGTTAGGGTTTGATGGGATAACAAGCGAAGATCCTTCTTCACTACATTTCCCGACGATTATGCCACACTCAGAATTTGGTAAGTTTCTTCAACATCACAGGTTATTCATCAAAACGGGACGATGACGACAAGGGAGAGCCTCCCTAGGAAGATTTTCGTCTAGATTATGCAGGGTAATCGTCGATGAGATTATTATTTATGGTTGCTGAAGTTACTAATTTCCACAGGTAAGCCATGCTCTGAGATTTCAAACGTAATTCATGTTTCCCATACAATGATCTTGAATTTTTTGTGAGCAATTGGTCACTTATGATTTCCACCCCTACCGTCCTTTTCACTTCCCATGTGTTTCTCTGAAATAATGGCTTTGGTATCTCCACACTCCAAGCATCGTCAAAATCTATGAATTAATTGAGACCATTGGTTACCTATCCAACTTCATGGAGCTCAACAATCTATTTCCTGACAGAGAGATAACGCGAAGATACAACAAAAGGCAATAAAGGTCAAGAAAAAGGAGGACTCGCGGTGACCGAGATTTCTTTTTCGTCTTCCACTTCCAATTGATCTGACAGAACCGAAGCCATTGCAGCCAAAGTGGAAGATTTGGAGTACTAGTCGGGGCTCGAGAACAAATTATCATCACAAATGATCGTTGGTGCTCTACCACATGGACAAAACAGTCTTCTGGTTTGTTTGTATGGTCTTCATGCCGAGAGGATCTCTTACACCTCTTTCACTTCCCCTCGTAAGCTCAAACAATCAGCAAAGGTAATCTTTTATTTTTCCTTTTCTTTGGTTTTCCTTCCAAACAATAAACTTGTGTTTCTGATTTCGCTGTGGTTCGATTTCTTTAGCTCCTCCGATGAAGACAAAGAAGAAGAAAGGGTTGTATAGCCATTGTCGAATCCTCATTTGTGAGGTCCATTGGTTCAACCTCTGATTCCTATCCAATTTTGGAGAGGATTCAAGGCTGGCTCGGGCACTGGTGCAGGTTCAGGTTCATAGCATTGCAGTAATTGATAACATTCTTTCCTTTGTATATCAACTAGTTCGATCAGATTATTTTTTATTTCTTAGGTTTAGTTCGTGATACTCAGACCAGTTACCAATTTTCCCCTAAAATCTTTGCACAATTTTAGATTTTAAATTTTTTTTATATATTGAATTCATAGTTCAGAAGCTTTGATATTTTTATCATTTGTTCATACGGCATATACCTCAACTCGATTGCGATTTCAAGTGGGATCCTAGCATTTTCATGTTTCCATGATTTTTTTGCAGATATTTTTTCACATCAAAGATTGGAGAAACTTGGCATTTTTCTACATTATCTTTATTGTGGATCTATAGATGGTCTTAAGGCTTTATACTACAAAATACAATCATGTAATGGTTTCAATGGATGGTGTGTTATGCCATCTATAAAAGAAAATATCATCTGACATAAACTCAGTTGTGACTTTGGTGGATGACTCAATAGTGAAGGAGATGCAAGTATTTTCATTAGTTGTTGTCACAACACTTTATCTATGTGGTTGCGTGTTTTATAATGCATGATTTTGGCTCCTTTGTTTTTGCGCATAGGACAATGTATATGTAGGGTTGTGAATCCTTTCCAGCTACATTGATTTTGCGCAAAGGACTATGATTTGTGAGCGGTGGTTCTCCGACACAAAAACTACATTGTTAAAGGAATAAAAATTGAGAGATATCCGTCTTGAATCGTTCTTTAGCACCCTACGGGGTATCGTTCTTCGGATGCTAATAGGTGGAGCAATCAAAGAGGCATCCATGCTCCGTGTTTTTGAGTTTATATGTTTTTAAGTTTCATTGTTGACATTTTAACAAATAGTTGGCGGGTATTATGTTCGCGATAATAAATTTATTATCTTCCACCAATCGAAGTTTTTTTTGTGGTGTAAGTATGTTTTAAATTTTAATGGTGTAAAGTCTATGAATTTTTTGGAAAAATTATGTGTCAAGTGGACTATAGGATAGAAATAAAACCCAAAAACAAGATGACAACCTATCGAAATTGGCCATGGTGTCATGTAGAAAGAATGTGAAAGATGATGCCATTTTTCTTAAATATTAAAATAAATCTAATTTGTGATTAGAATTTTTTCTTTTACAATAAAAGAATAGTTTATAGTGAAACCATTTCAACAAAAGAATTTTATCTTATTTTAGTTTAAATTTTTATATTAGATTTTAATAAAAAATTAAATGATTTTTTAAATATTAAAAAAAAATACTTTTTAGTTATTAAAAATTTAACCAATTATAAAAAAATCTCTTCACAAAAAATCTCACTTAAATTTCATTGAATTTTAATTAAAAAATTATTTTTTAAATGTTAAAAATCCCAATTTATAATTAGAGTTTTGCAAGGATTATTAAATATTTAAAAATTAATTAATTTTTATTAAAAGTTTTACTTATCACAAAAAAAAATCTTTTAAAAAAACTTTTATCTACCTCATTTAAATTTCATTAAATTTTAATAACGAAAAACTTAAATGATTTTTAAATATTTAAAAAAATATTTAGTTATTAAAAGTTTAACCAACCACAAAAAATAATCTATTCGAAAAAAATCCACTTAAATTTCATTGAATTTTAGTTAAAAAATAAATGATTTCTTAAATGTTAAAACAAATCCCAATTTGTGATTAGGTTTTCTCTTTTATGATATAAAGTTGGTTTATGGTGAAATTTTAGTTTAAATTTTATCTTATTTTAGTTTAAATTTTATCTTCTTTTAGTTTAACTTTTTTATATTAGATATAATTAAATTATTTAATTTTTTTAGTGTCCATGTCCACTAATCCAAAAAATTAATAATAAATTAATAAATTTCAGTTATAGAAAATCGAATCGCTCTAGATACCTCATGTCTAATCTTTCTCTAAATACCTCGCAATCACCAACCAACTCCCCTTCTGCATCTTAGTGAAGATTGTCGTCTGATTTCGGTTGCCAATTTATATAGTCGACAACGACAAGGTCTATTTTTCATCCATTTACCTTCCGGCTCGATGTCGTCCCACTATTTCCTCACTCGACTGTTCCACCTATGGTGAATGCTTCTGTGTGCCAAGACCAAACTATAACAACAATGCATGTGGTGTATTCCCCGATAATATATCATCACTCGCATCTTTCCCCCATCTCAGTTCGCCATTGTCTTCATTTGCCGGCAGAAGTTCGCTTTCTGCCTAATTTGAGCGTCAACGACAAACCTGCTTTTCTTAATCAGACCCTCTCAAAGATCAACCGAAAAAGCATATGTAGGACCAAACTTTGTATCATGAACCCATGCACCATTTTGGAGATGTCAATTACAAGTAGTGGTATCGACATTCGTCAAAGAGAAGGCGATGAAGAGTGTCGCCAGGGTGACATTATTCGGAGACTATTTCAGTAGGGAGGGCGTGGCGAGCACGATCGTGGGATGGAAGGTAAAATTCAAACTATGTGTCATCATCACGCAATTAAATCTCATATGAATTGAGTGAATAACTTCTTCTATTCCTTTCTTTTTCTTTTTACATTTTTTATTACAATTTTATTTTTATTTGTTAAATGGAAAAAAAATGAATGAAGCAGTTGAAGAAAAAAACGGATTTAAGGTTTTAAGGTGATGGAGAGAGAAAATGGGGCGAGAAAAGGAAGTACAAGATTTATAAAAAGTGTTAGGTGGAGAATCGAAGTTGAAGAGAGACGTAAAGGAATTGGTTCGATCGATTATGCTTTCAATACCAGGTCAAGACAAGCCAGGGGGACATGGGTTTGGGTACGAGAGATACTATTGATGGTCGAAGGACATGGACTCCATGATGGTGAATAGAACCTCTAAGTCAGTGGGAGGAGAGAATTTGACTGTTGTTGTGTGTTTATATGGCGAAAAATTAAAGAGCCAAGGAAGAACAAGAAAAATGTGCGAAAGAATGGATGAAGAAAGCATTGTGTGGAACTTTTGGGTGGGACCGAAATAGATAGTTTCATATGGTTCTGTCTGCTATTATGTCATTCCTCAAGAGACCATAATATGTATATCTAACATAGGACTAACATAGAGGGTGTGTGTTTTCATATTTACTTGAGATTATTCAAATGGGTAAGTGGTAAAATTGGTGGATTATCAATTAAGATGTTCAATTAGTTTATATATTCTATAATTTTCAGAGAAATTTAAAGTTTTTTACTGGATTAAACATACTTAAAAGGGGCTTTAATGGCAGCTTGGACAAGACACAAACAAAGCGAACAATAGAAATCTAACATGTATGGAGATAGAGAGAAAATAATAAATAGAAATAATGTAACTAAAAAAACATGTGGGTCGTTTAGAAAGAGGAAAAAAAAGTAGAAGAGATCATCCTAATGAAGAAATTTGAAACATCATATTGAGAATACAAAGATGATATGAATGGTTGATTTTTTTTAGATTGGAATTACTTTTGCTTAAAAAATCAAAATTGGATCTGAATCCAAGTTCTAATGGTTTATGAACAAATTTTGAGATATATTTTTATTATTTAATTTTTAAAAATTTTAAAGTTAATGGACATTAAACATATGAATCTGAATCTATGTGAACATAAAATTTAATCTCATGAGTTATATGATACTATTGATACATTACCTCTTTTATTTTAGATTGAATGTGAGAATATTTATTAATATTATATAATATTGACTTATATGATCTAATGTACATGACACTTTTAAAATTTCAAAATATATTTATATGGAATAAAATAGGTAATATTTCGTTGTAATATTTATCTCGCATAAATTTCACATTCACTTTCCGTATCGAATGTGATCTGGTTCAAGAGAGTTCGATTTTTTCATAAAAAGAAAAAAAAAACTTACAATTCACTGAACTTTGTCAATATAATGTTTGAAGAAATGTTACACATCTCAATGCATTTTATGGATATCACTATAATTTGGTTAATCGCAAAACAATACAACAATATGTTTTTTACCGTTTTGAATTATACACAATCTTACATATTGCCCGAATCTTTGTAACAAATTAAAATATTACAACATACCGTCTATTTTTTTTAAATCTATAATTCTAAATAATACAATACAATATTATAACCCGCGCATCACGCATGAACTTTTTCTAGTTAGCTTTAATAATTATTTTTAATTTATGAATCTACCACTCATTCTAGCACAACGACTAACACATCATGGTTTAATAATAAATTTAATTTAATACCCATCACCTTCAGTAATAAATTTCAATTTAATATCCATCATCCATTTTAGTAGGGTTAAAATTAAATAATATGGTATTAGGCATCAATCCTACCTTTTTAAAAAAATTCACTTCAATTTTACCCTTATAATATTGATGTTCATATTGTCCTTATGACTTGTATGACCCATGCGACCCTTGCGACTTAAACGATCCTTGTGACTCATGCGACCTTTGCGATATATGCGACCCAAATGCCCTTGTAACCATGCGATCTTTATAATTTTCTTCTTCTCGTGACCTTTGAGACTCATGCGACCCTTGTGACTTTTTTCTTCTGATCATGACATAAATTGTGACCCATGTGACTTTTGTGACCCATGTAACTCTTGTGATTTTCTTCTTTTTGTGACCCTTGTGACGCATAAAACCTTGTGACCCATGATAAAAACTGAAGAAAAATGACTTTCTTCTTATTCTGTAAATGCTAGGATTGCTCTTCGTCACGCTCTCAAACGACTCACTGAAATTCATGATCCTTGCAACTCTTGTCCTATTCGACTCAACTTTGAAATCGTCTCTTGCTCGAAATCGTCTCTCACTCCTTGCTCTCAACTTCGAAAACTTTTTATCGCTTAAAACACTTTTGTGTTTTTACACGTCAAGCAATAAGCACTGTATTTTTACACTTTAGCACGTATGAGACGTCTTAATGGAGTTTATTATCAAATATATTTAACAGGTAAGCGGAGGAGAACACCCACAAGCGAAGAAGAGGAGGTGAGGAATTCGTTGCTGAGTTGGTGAGGCCGTAGGACACAAAATTTAGGCGATAGATGCACACATATATGTGTATATATATAATCATTAATAATATTAGGGTTAGGAATTAATAAAAAAGAGAAACAGAACAATACAACAAGAGAAAGAGAAAGAAAAGGAAAAAAAAGAAAAGAGAGAAGAAGAAAGAGAAGAGAAAGAAGGGTGAGGAAAGAATTGGATAAGCATATCCAATTTTCATTGTGTTCTTTGTGGTGAATCTTCTCAAGGTAAGGGAAAAAATTGATTGGTGTTATTGTTAGCGATATTATCCAGAATCGCAAGTCATAGGAGAAACTAAGGTAATGATTTTCTCCATCCTAATTTCGGATTTGTGGTTGATTTATGGAAGAGATTATACTTTTAAAATGAGACATGATCACGATGGGATTTATTGGATCATAGTGGTAAAAGTGAGATGTTACAAATGAAATTGGATTAGACCCTAGATTTGTCGTATGAAATTTGATTACAAGTATATAAGTTGTATAAGTGACTAAAGATGATTTAGAGAATTGATGTTCGATCAAGTGTTGGGGTCGAGAACGTTGATATTTTGGTTCGGTATTAAAGCCGAGTGAACATCTTGTTAGTGTGCTTGATCGAGTGATTTCACACTCGAACCTTCCAAAGAAGGTGTGTGCGAGCATGTCGGTGAGAGTTGTCACGTGAGGAGTATCGGGTTGATGATGTTAGTATTGCAACACTTGGATCTGGGCCAGCATCGTACCGTGTTGGGGTTGTGGTAACCTTTCAAGCAATAGAGCGTCGAGTTAGTCAGATCAGTGGAACTCCCAGCGTCGTCTCGTGTTAGGGTTATGGTAACCTTTCGAGCGATGGAGCGTTGTATTATACTGATGGTTGGGGTATATTGTGACCTTATGGGATCTTCATTGTGTGGGGTCCTTTGGACTTTAAGAGCGTATACCTGAACTAGAGTCGTGTGGACTCTGTATGTTATGATCCGGAGTGTAACTAGTCTTAAACTTTGGATACTCAGTCGGATTGGGTAGAGTTGTCTGTATGTGTTTAGTATAGACTTTGGATAGATCACTATTTTATGTTATTTAGTTAGAGTGGGAGAATACGTGACACAGAGTATGTATAAGTATTGATCTCACCGAGTGCGTATTTTGTACTCTCCCTATTTATGAGCTATCGTGGATGAATAGGATATGGCGAGGGAAAAGAGAAATGTGGTTGAGCAACAACATGAGAACTCACACGGACTAATAGGAGAGGCGTGCAAGAGGTCTCGATGAGTTTTATTTTTGCATTTCATATTTATTTTATTTATTTAACGTGACTATGATCTTTACGTATTTCATTTGCTATTTGGTCCGTACCACTTTTATTTAGAATAAAACATGTATTTTGTTTTATAAATGCATTTGAGTGGCAATTTATATGGCTACCTCTTGGGGGTGATGGTGGACATTCCTAGTCCCGATGTAGTTCCGGGATAGGTGGTTACAAATTTGTATCAGAGCTCTGGTTGTCATTTGCCGTATTTATTGTTTTCACTGGATTTCAAAATGTCTTGCCAAATGTCTTAATAAAGCCATGGGACTGTAGCACACATGTCTTGAAATGTCTAGTGGAATTTAGAGCTATGGAAACTAATAGTAGTTAATTGTGTGTAGCAGACAGTACGAGGAGGATGATTACTAGATCTCTTGGTCACGGGATGAGTGGAGGCTCTCATTCTACTAGCCCTACGCAGTCTCAATCATCTGGACAAAGATCACGAAGTGGAATAGATAGAGATGTCATGCTAGAAATGTATATGGAGCTATTAGTAGAAAATCGACAACATGACCAGAGGAGAGTTCAACGACATCACAAGTATCGCTGCAAGCACCACCACTACCACCAGTACAGCCACATGCTCCACCACAAGTACCATTGCCACCACCATCAATGCCTCCTCTAGTGTATAATCAGAGGCATGTGGAGACGTCAGAGTATTTCTATATCATGGATCACATGGAAAAATGGGGTACAAAGCCATTTTGTGGCGGTGCGATAGGTAGACGTTTCGATTAGAGCAGAACTTTCGATCATTCTAGGTGTCCATTAGAGTGTAAGATTGATATTGCACTCCATTATTTGGAGGGAAAAGCAATGTTTTGGTGGGATGAGATCCAGAGAAAACGTCCAGAGCATATGTTTTTTTGGGCTGAGTTCAAACAACTTTTTGAGTTAAAGTATGTACAACACGCTGCTCATGAAGAGATGGAGTTGGCATCTTTGCAGCTCACACAAGGTGACGTACTGTTTCTCAATATTATGAGACTTATTTGGAGTTATCACGGTTTGGGTCCAAATAAGTAACCTCAGAAGTTCTTAAGGTCAACAAATTTTTGCAAGGACTACGATCGGGAATTAGACATAGGATTGAGATAATAAAGCATGGATCATTTTCTGAGCTAGTTCAGAATGCTCAGTTGGTAGAGAAGGGACTCATCAAGGAGGGCATCTTGAAGTCTTCAGATGTCAGGGGGGAAATAGGTTGTCTAGCATGTTGTTAAGACTTGTCCTATCGTAGCAACACCAAGGTACCCATGTCATCGTTGTGGATGTGAGCATGTTTGGGCATGCCAAAGATTTGATAGGCGAGTAGGATACTTGTGATTTGGAAGTTTAGAGCACAAGTTTCGTGATTGCCCCCAACGAGTGGGAGGAACTATGAGGCAAGGACAATTAGACGAATGTTTCTGCTATGACAATATGAATCATTTTCAAAAGGATTATCCGAGGCCACCATAACAACCTCCTCCACCACCACCGTCGGGTCTAACACCACAGGTTAGAACTAAAAAGCTTGAAGAGCATGTCTTACATATAATAAATTGTCTATGTGGAGGTGAGTTTTGTAAGAGAATTGAGAAGTAGATTCTTTAAAATATTCGTATTATGTAGGATCGATAATCGTGGGAGGTCTATCTACATATGTGTTATTTGAAACCGGCGCGACACATAGTTTGTGAGTCCATCGATGGCTAATAAATTAGTTGTTCAACCTGAGGATGTAACAAGTATTGTCCGACTGCATTCTCCCGGAAGTTAGATTTTAGAATCCCAAAGGGTTGTCAAAGAGGTGTCTGTGGTGATCGAAGGAGAAGAACTCTGCAGAGCTTATCATCATTTCGATAGAATACTACAATGTGATTCTTGGAATGAATTAGTTGTCAAGACATTGAGCTGTGATGGATTGTCATCATGGTCAAGTACGTTGCCAGATAAGTGGCAATGAGCTTAAGTATCAAGGAATCCGATCGGGTCAAGGAATTCATATAATCTAAGTGTTGCATATAGAACGATTACTAGATCAAGGGTGTGACCATCGGTAGAAGTAGTGGGCCCTTCTGTGCAAGTCGAGGTGATCCCTGTAGCGCGAGAGTTTGTAGATGTTTTTAGGGAATGGCAGGGATTACCACTTAAGCGAAGAGATCCATTCGAGATTGAGCTAGAATCGGGTACTGCTCCAATATCAAAATCTCCATATCAAATGACACCAGCGGAAATAGGGGAGTTGAGGAAGCAATTAGATGAGCTACTTGAGAAAGGTTTTATACGACCGCGTACATCACTATGGGGAATCCCGTTTGTAAAGAAGAAAGATGGGAGTTTCAGATTGTGCATTTATTATAGGGCTCTGAACAGAGTCACTGTAAAAAATGTTACCCACTATCGAGGATCGATGCATTATTAGATCAGTTAAGAGGTGCGAGTTGGTTCTTAAAGATAGATTTGGCATCGAGATATCATTAGATTCCAATTGCAGAAGGTGACATTAGGAAGATTGCATTTTGAACTCGATATGGGCATTATGAATTTGCGGCCATGCCATTTGGTTTGACTAATACCCTGTTGCATTCATGAAGCTAATGAACAATGTATTTCGGGACTACTTGGATCGTTTCGTTATTATATTTATCGATGATATTTTAGTTTACTCCAAGAGCCCAGAGGAACACAAGGAACATCTACGCATAGTTTTAGAACGTATCAGGAAAAAAAGATTGTTTGTGAAGTTGAAGAAATGTAGTTTCTGGAAGAGACACGTGGGATTTTTGGGACATGTCGTATCAGAGGAAGGATTTTTTGTCGATCCTAAGAAGGTGTCAGCGATTGTAAGTTGGAAACAACCAAAAAATTCATTAGAGATAAGCAGCTTTCTAGGGTTAGCAAGGTACTATCAACGTTTTGTTATGAACTTTTCTAGCCTAGCAAGCCAAGGACGAGACTTACAGGAAAAGATGTACCTTTTGTTGGAATGAAGATTGTGAGAAGTCATTCAAAAAGCTAAAAAAGAAGCTAACGGAATCCCAAGTGTTAGCCTTCCCATAACCAGGGATTCCATACATAGTTTATACGGATGCATCAAAGACGGGATTAGGATGCGTACTTATGCAGGGAGAAAATGTGATTGTTTATGCATCAAAACAGTCACGTAAGCATGAGGAGAAATATCTGACTCATGATTTAGAGATGGCAATTGTGATCTTCGTGTTAAAGATTTGGAGGACATATCTTTGTGGAGAGAGGGTACATATTTTTACAGATCACAAAAGTCTAAAATACATATTTACGTAGCTAGAGTTGAATTTGCGTCAAAGAAGATGGATGGAGTTTTTCGTAGACTACGAGGTGGACATCGCAATACCATCCGGGGAAGCAAATGTTGTTGCAGATGCGTTGAGCTGCAAGATAATTGAGGTTTCGGTTATGCAAGAATTCAGTGATTTGATTAGCTAGATAAGTGCTTTGAGACTAGAGGCAGTGCAGACTGAGTCCGAGAGTGTCGGGTTACAAGCCGTAAATCAGGCTAGTTTATTGAGTAGAATTCATACATCATAATTATCTGATGAAAGATTGCAGAAGATTCGTAATAATCATCAAGACCCAAGGTACCGGTTGTATAAGGTCAAGGAAGACGGTCTGATGATGATTAGTGGTCGAGTTTGTGTACCAGAGATCTAGGGATGAGAGATGAGATTCTAAGCCAAGCTAACCAATCTAAGTTTTTGATTCATCAAGGATCGACGAAAATGTATCGGTATGTTTGCCAGCTTTTTCAATGTCCATGGCTGAAGAAGGACATCGCTCGATGTGTAGCGAAATATCCAACGTGTCAATTAATAAAATCGGAGCAACAAGTAAAAAGCGGGAAATTGCAAAGTCTACCTATTCCCGAATGGAAGTGGGACCATATTACCATGGATTTCGTGATGAGTCTTCAAAGGATGTAAAGTGGCAAGGATGCCATTTAGGTGGTCATGGATCGGTTAACTAAATCGACTCATTTCGTTTCGATTAAGAAGACTTTTGATTTGAATCAGTTAGCAAGGATGTATATTGCGTAAATTGTGAAGTTGCATGGGGTTCCATCAAGCATTGTGTCAGATCGAGATGGGAGATTCACCTCACGTCTTTGGCAGGCATTTCAAAAAGAGTTGGGAACCAAATTACGCATGAGCATCGTATATCATCCACAAACAATGGAAAATCTTAGAGAACTACAAGGACATTTGAGGACTTATTACGAGCATAAGCATTAGAGTGGCCTGGTAGTTGGGAGTATCATTTACCGCTTGTCGAGTTCGCATACAATAATAGCTATCATGCTAGCATTGGGATGCCACCATATGAAGCATTATACGTGCGACCATGTCGTGCTCCCTTATGCTGGAATGAAGTGGGAAGATCTATCTTCGGAGTATAGATTGTCGAGGAGACCATGGAATAGATAAGAATTGTTAAGATGAAAATGAAGACGGCTCAAGATCGTCAGATGAGTTATGTTGATCTAAAAAGGAAGGATCTTGAGTTTAACATCGGAGATATGGTGTATTTTTTGGTTCAAGCGAAGCGAGAGAGATCAGGTAGAAGCCGAGGAAATACGCTATCACCACAGTTCACAAGACCATTTAAAGTGATTGAACGAATTGGAGTAGTGGCCTATCGATTGAAACTTCTCTCATCTTTAGAGGGAATACATGAAGTGTTTCATATATCATTGTTCCATAAATGTTTATCAGTACCAGAGAAGATACTTGTAAAGCCACCAAAAACCTTGAGAAAAGACTTAATGTATAAAGAACGTCCAATACGCATTGTAGATCACCAAGTAAAACAGTTGAGGCGTAAGCAAATTCCAATGATAAAGTTTGTGTGGGAACATCATGGCGTGGAATGAGAAACATGGGAATTATAGGAGAATATGAGACATGAGTATCCCGAGTTGTTTAAAGATTAATTGTACAGTTCTTCTATTCACTGAATACAAATGTTACCGTAAGAATTAGAGATATAGAATTCGAGGACAAATTCTTTTGTAGTGGGGGAGAATTGTGAGGCCGTACGGCCCAAAATTTAAGCGGTGGATGCACACGTATATGTATATATATGATCATTAATAGTATTAGGGTTAGGAAATAAAAAAAAGAATGAGAACACAATGCGGCGAGAGAACGAGAAGAAGAATGAAAAAAAAAAGTAAAGAGAGAAGAATAAAGAGAAGAGAAAAGAGGGAGAGGAGAGAAATTGGAGAAGCATATCCAGTTTTTATCGTGTTCTTCGTGGGTGAATTTTATCAAGATAAGAAAAAAAAATTGATTGGTGTTGTTGTTAGCGATATTATCCAGAATCGTCAAGTCATCGGAGAAGCTAAGGTCATGATTTTTTTCATCCTAATTTCAGATTTGTGGATGATTTATGGAAGAGATTATACTTTTAAGGCATGATCACGATAGGATTTATAGGATCATAATGGGAAAAATGAGACGTTACAATGAAATTGGATTAAACCCTGGATTTGTCATATGAAAATTGATTACATGTATATAAGTTGTATAAGTGACTAGAGATGATTTAGAGAATTGAAGTTCGACCAAGTGTTGGGGTCAGAGAATGCCAATATTTTTGTTTGGTGTTAAAGACGAGTGAACATCTTGTTAGTGTGCTCGATCGAGTGATTTTACACTCGAACCTTCGGAAGAAGGCGTGTGCGAACGTGTCTGTGATAGTTGTCACATGAGGAGTATCAGATCGACGATGTTAGTATTGCAACACTTGGATCTGAGCCAACATCGTACCGTGCTGGGGTATTGGTAACCTTTCGAGCGACAGAAGGTCGAGTTAGCCAGATCAGTGGATCTGCCAGCGTCGTCCCGTCTCGTGTTGGGGTTGTGGTAACCTTTCGAACGATGAAACATTATATTATACTGATGGCTAGGTTATGTTGTGAATTTGTGAAATCTTCAGTGTGCTGAGTATATTATGATCTGATGTATTACTAATTTTAAACTTTAGATAGTCAGTTGAATTGAGTAAAGTTATCTATATATGAAATATATACACGTATGTGGATATTTCGTACTTATCTTATTTATGAGCTGATGTACAACATATGATGAGAGAAAAGAAAAATGAAGTTAAGCAGCAACATGATAAATATGAATATAATTTTTATGTATTTCATTTGATATTCGGCCCGGTTATTTTAGAATAAATCATGTTTTTGAACCGCGATTTATATGGTGGATATTCTAGCCCGAGTAGTTACGGGATGGGTGTTATAGAGGATAGGGAAAAAAGTATGTGGGGGAGCTACGAGGGTAACGGGGATCACGGATGAAGAGTGATGGTGGTGTCGAGGCCGATCAGAGGGGGCAGGGCGTTGTGTATGGATATGGAAGAGGTGAAGGCGTGTAAGGATTAAGGGTTTCACGGTGGAGGTGAAAGGGCAGATCGACGATGGCGGTGAAAGGGCAGACCAACGATAGAACGTGTGAGCAGCTGACCAGGGCGCGGCCGGTCATCGAGCGGCCAGAAGAATGACGAAGGCGATTGAAAAGGCGCGTGGCGGTGAACGGTAAGGAGGACTGTCTTGTGAACGGCGGGTCGGTGACGAATGCATGATCGTTCATTGACGAGGGCGCAACGGTTCGACGATGGTGCACAACTGGGAGTCAACTAGGGTTTCGGCGACGAACCGAGTGATACACAATCTGAGGATGAAATCGTTAAGCACAGAAAAAATTGAAGCATTTACTGCAATTCAAATTGTAAGATCGGATATGCCCGTTCTCTTTAAAAGGTTCCTCATTTTTTATTTATGAACAACCTGACGTGAACATTTGGTCACAGGTTTGTGCTAAGAGAAGACAAATCACGGGAAACAGCCTCAAGCATTATGAACATAGCAGATAATTTGAGACGTTCAAGGACAAGATAAACAAGGTGCTGTGCATTGAAAGGGGAAATTTTTTGGTAACTTTTGACATATGTGAATTCGTTTCTTGATCTTATGGTCATATAAAATGTTATGAGACCATTTAAAGTGTTTTTCGGGTGGAAACAAATTTCCAAAAGAGATGGGATGACAATCTTATGACAAAGGAAGAGGCTGAAGCCTTTGTAATGATAAGAAAATATGCAGTCACTCACCACGTATCTATATGGTTCACTCTTTATACATTGCATCAATTAGTCTATTAGATGTTTTGTGATGATTGGAATTAGTTTCTATATATAAACTTCAGAAATCCATGGAATCTTACGAGACAAAGAGTAATAATACAAGATGGAAATACTGGTTAGACCAAAAGCAAAGAACTCAAAGATTTGGACTTCTATTCAAACCACAAACCCAAAGACTAAACTTTTAGTGACAAGCACCTTAAAACCCTGAGGCATTTTTCACAGAGAATATCAATATATCACAGAAGTCAAGTTTCAGTAGGCTTATGATATGGCCTTTCAAGTCTACACGAGAAGGAAAAACAAGAAGAAGAGCCAAGAGGAGCAAGCTGGAAACAATTAGATAGGATTTTTGATATTGAACTATTAATTGTGATTGTGTATTGCTGTATTTTGTGTTTTGGTGCAGGTTTAGTTGTTGACTATAGTTAGGATTAGAGTTAGTTATGGTTAGTTAACTCAAGTTGTAAACCTTCATATGAAAGGTATAAGTAGGGGGTGGGGGGGCTTAGATGGAGATATCTGGAAATTGAATAGGATTTGTAAAGGGGAGAGCTGGGCAACTCTTCAAAGGCTCCAAAGTGTACGACTTTCGTGAAATAAACTCGGTCAGTTCGTTTTCTTAACAATTTGGTATCAGAGCCGGTGACAATTGCTGCGTTAAAATGGATCTTTCACCAAAGCAATTGAAGATAAACCAAATACAAGATGATCTTGAGACCATGAATGCAGAAATGGTTGCCAAGATTGCGGATATTCAACACCAAGTTGCTCAACTTGGATTTCTGGATTCAAAGATTCAGGGAATGGACTAAAAAAATGCAAGGAATCGAATCTCAGATTCAGATGAATATGGAATCGCAGATGAATAAAATTCAAGAAATAGAGAAGTACCTTAAAGAACTATGTTTTCTGCAACAACACAAGACTACAACAACAACAGTTCCAGCAAACCCTAACATTTCAGCCGTGCTGGAGCCGGAGGTAGGGCCGACGGACGGAGGTTACACCGGCGAAGCGTCGACCGGCCGACCGTACCAAGCACACGCCGGCGGAACTTCGTCCGGTCGTCTTGACTTAGGTAAATCGACCTATGTCTCTGGCGACTGTCGCTTGAAGGAAGGATGGTAGACGAACAAAACCTGGCCGACGGACGGGGCTTATTCCGGTGAGGTTTCGACCGGTCATCCCTACCCAGCCTACGCCGGCGGTATTACGACCGGCCGACCTGACAGAGGAAAACCGGTTCTTGTTCCTGGAGAGTTGCGTACGACGGGAGAAATTTGTTCGACAGAAGGTTGGCAGTCGAGCCAAACCTTCCACGCGAATAGGTTTCCGGCGATTAGTGGAGCTCAGGCGACGGCGACGTCAGCAAGAACCTTCCCGGTGGGACTCGGTCAACAGGAGGAGGAGGTGCGCTTCACGGCCGACGGAATTCCTGCGGGTGTCGAGGGCCAGAGGTTCATCGGAGACGCTGCGACAATGCTGCAGAAGATAGAAATGCCTATCTTCGACGGATTCAACATCTCCGGTTGGCTGGTTCGAGCGGAGAGATATTTCCGTTTTGGTCACTGCTCCGACGCCGAAAAATTGAGATTGGCGGCCATGGCTATCGACGGCAAAGCTTTGAACTGGTTTCAATGGCAAATCGGCAGGAGACCATTTCATTCTTGGACAGATTTTAGAGAAAGAGTGCTGGAACGGTTTGGGCACGGCTCTTACGA
>CM071876.1:19907584-19928571 GCA_036759665.1 Gynandropsis gynandra | reverse complement strand
TCTCCTCGCAAGAATCTCCTCAATCTTCTACTGAATTGTTCTCCAATGTAAGCTTGCTGTAATGATGTCTTCTGCCTCCTTTTTAAGCCTCCTAAGTCGGTCCAATTGTTGCCTAAATTGCCCCACGAGTTCCCTTATGTTTTAAGTTAATTTAACTTAAGTTTTGAGCAGTTACGGGCCGCGACCCGCTCGGGCATTGAGTGTACCCGCTCGGGTACGGCTAGGGCAAGTCGTGCGGATGTTGGTTGGAATGCAATGCCCGATCGGGCATGGTTTGTGCGCCCGCTAGGGCACTAGGCAACTGGTCGGGCATGTGCTTGCCCGAGTCGTGTAAAATGTTCTGTCCAAAACCCCGTAGATTTTGCCCGGTCGTGCAAGGGTTGTGCCCGACCGGGTGGAGGCTTTTCTTGCTCAATCTCGTCCTATTTGTCCCGTGATGATCCTCGAAGTTGCTTCTTAGCTCCGTGCATGTCCTTTTAGCTCCAAAATGATCCAAATACGCGTAAAGACCTGTAAGAACATGAAAATACGAAAACAAGTAAAACGGAAACGGGATCATACGTAAAACATCACATATGTATCAAAAACGTCTCCTAAATCGTGCAAGAAATACGTATGAAAACGAGATGATCAAAGATCGCAGGTTGAATTTTCTTCAGGGATAGAAAATGGCCAGTTCATTCTCTTGACGTTGGTCGTATAGTTATTTTGTATTGTATATAAAAACAATACAAAATAACTCATGCTAATGAATATGTTATTTCTTGATTTCGTTGAATCATCTACAATAGTTTATTCATCTTATTCAAACTTTTTCTCAGTGATTTGAATACAGTTTTGTTGATAGCACCATGCTTCAGTCGTTGGGTTCAGTTAATGAAGCTTAATGGAGAAACCTCATAATGGGTGTCAAGAAAACCACTAGGTCTTGGTCAGATATCGCAAGTTTGGGAAAGAAAATGACATCGATAGATTGCTGGAATATTTGTTCGCTTCTTCGAGTTTGAATTTCTGAAATATATAATAAAGGGATATAATTAAGTGTATTTGCTTTTAACTATGTCATTGATGATTATAGCACATATGTGTTGGGAAAACTTATGAAACGTGTAACCTTATAGTTAAATTTGGGTTGATACATTCACCTTTCAAATGTAATTCACTTCTAATGGTTTCCTACCAAAGTTGTTTTTCCTTCCATAGAAATAAATTTCATAGATTCTAGATATACTAATTCAAATAATAAATAAAAGACATACAATAGGGTGTATTTAGATGTCAACAAATTTTTTTATTCATCAATATAAGAAAAACAAAGTTGGAATAGAAAAAAGAATGATATTTTTATAAAAATTCATAAATCGTTAGAGAGAATATTCTTTATGTCTAATTTATTTTATCATCTCAAAAAATATTTGATTTATTTTATAATTATATATTTTCGATGTTATTATATTTATATGATAGTTGAACCTACGATCAATCAGTTAACAGTCGAATGTTCTATCCCTGAGTTATTGAGGGACAATGGGAAATTAGATCTCATAAAGTACGATATTTATGAATCTCGCAAAAAAAAAATACTACAAGATTAGACACAATATATGGGATAAAGAGAAAATAAGAACAAACATTATCTCGATATATATTATGATAAAAAGTTAACGTGAAATTTATTGATATTATTATGTCATACTACTTAAAAATACAATAAACCTTTTAAAAATATAAAAAAAATACTAAATGAGTATTCTAGGTTATTGCAAAAATGGATTCTACAACATGCCGGATAAAAAAATGTGAACAAACATTATTACGATATTTGTTATGATAGAAAATTAATACAAATTTACTACTTAAAAATACAATAAAAACTTTAAAAAACAATAAAAGTAATACTAAATGAGTATTCTAAGGCATTGCATGAAACTTATTCACGTTCACATTCAATGAGTTATTTTTTCTTTTTTAAAACTTTTATTACTTAAATAAATTTCATTATGTTAATATTTTATGAAATAATTATATCAAAAGTTGTTTTTCAATATTCATGTTATAGAGCTATAAGAATTACATACTACAATTTTTTCGTCGTTAAAAAAATATTAACCATTACACTAATATTTTATGAAATGATTATATCAAACGTTGTTTTTCTTTTATCATATTATTGAATTATAAGAATTACATACTACAATTTTTTCATAGTTAAAAAATAAAACATATTAACCATTTATTCATACAATGATATGTAAAATATACCATTAATATCGACTTTTTGTGTCCTTCAAACAATTCATGACATGTAAATTATAACATATAATTGAAAATTGACGCAAATCAGAGCATTGCGTTGATTTTCTGATTAGTTATATATAATTTTTAACTTAAAAAATTTAGGTTAGTTGAGAATTTAGGGCATATAAATGCATGAAAAATAAACTGTTGAGATAATGGAGAATGTTACTAACAAAGAAATATAAACTTGGGTTCTTAAGGAGATCAAAACCTTTTTTTTCCTTCTGAAAATCGTTTATATTTGTTTGTGATGATAGTATATGGTTGTTGCAAAAAGGGAAAAGTTAGCGGTTGTTATATTCAACCCATTATTGTATGGTTTTAGAGGAATCCAAGATGGTTTTATTTATCTAACATCCAATCTCATGGAAAAAAAAAGCCTATGAAAGCAATGATAATTCAAGCAAAGTATGGACATAAGAGTATGGTTATATCTTTGTTAAAAAAAAAAGCATTGTCTGTTATTGTTATTGTGAAAGTGACTGATTTATCTGCTAGAAAAAAATGTCATCAACATATATTTTGATTTTTGTCATAAACAAAAAGTTATCAATCTATTATTTTTAGAAATATTATCTTCATCTTAGAAAGAAAAGACATGTCTTTGCATCTTAACTTCAATGTATATGTAAAAATTAGTTTTATATATTATATTTTCAATGGAAAATAAAATGAAAATATATTCCAATTATATAAAAATAAACCAAATATATCCAACACTTATATTTGAATTAACAAAACCACATATTTGCTTCTTCTTTTTAATCTGAACTCCCACTAATAAATAGATTAATTTTTACATGTCTTTCTAATTTTTTTATATTTGTTTATATTTTATGCAAGAATAGATAATCTCATATGATTAATTCTTTTAAAATAATTTATGAGTCTCTTAAATTTAAAAGAATAGATAATTGGGTCATTCATTAATGTGATTAAATTATATATATATATATATATATATATGGAATCAAATTCTAAAATTTCTAGTTTTCTTTTAGAATTTGATCTAATTGAGCCTAAAACTTAATTCAAACTTTTAAATTTATCCAATATCAAATCCACAAATAAATAATCATAAACATACATTATTACAAAGACTTACAAAGAAGTATTCAACTAACTTTTAAATGTATAAAAAGTATATAGAAATCTAATATAAATTTTAATTTATATTCAAATCAATATGAATTGAAATCTCTTTCGAATATTTTAGAATTTATTCTAATGGTTTTGTTTCATTGTATTCTCATATAATATTATACTTGCGAGATCCATCCATTATTGCTCTTAAATTTAAATTTATAAATAGCTTTTTTATTAATATATACATATATATATATGTTAATTATTTTTTATATTATGATTTGTTTAAACGCGGAAATGAATTGTTTGATCGGATGATTAAATCAACCAATGCAATATAAAATTATTTATTTGAATTTTTTATTGTTTCCTTGATAGGTCATAAATTATTCTTCAATATCAAATCCAACAAATTCTCATTGATAAGAGAATTATTTTTTCTTTTTAATTATTTTCATGAATGTTACTGTATATGTTTTAAAAGGATAAATAGTATTTTATAATAACAAAAAGACATATCATAAAAGACATGTCTTTTGATATATACCATTTAACTTTTATGAATTACAATAGAACCTCAATTTGTATTTGATTTTTATAATTGCATATTGATACATAGATATTTTCACCCGATAATCGTTTCATTAATACAACACTCATCATCATCGTGTTTACTTTAATAACAATTATCAAACACTGATATTATATGAATTACAATAGAATAAAATTTTTAACATTCTCCTACTTCATTCATATATTGCAAGTATATAAATCGTTAAGCTCACTTAAGTGATTATATATATGAGTCACAACTTTATAAAAATTAAACCAACTAAATCATCGCGGTCATTGATAACGCCTAATTTGTCTTAATATTTTCATCTCTTTCTAGGATTAGTTTTAATATGATTTTGGACTTTACCGATTTATTAAGCAGAATTTAGTATTCTTCTATCGTTTTCTCGTGTTTTGTAGGAAACGAAGATATTGGGACACAAATACAAGCAAATGCCCAAAACTACCCTACATTTGGAAGCGTCCTACGGACAAAAAAGGAATACTCACAGCTAATTCTTGCACAAAATGGAAACGCACGGCTCGAACACAACATGGAAACGCACAACTGGAGAAGAAAAATGGAAACCGCACCGCTGGGACACAAAATGGAAACCGACTAACCTTTATACAAAATGGAAACCGAACGAAAAGGAAAGAATGAGGAAAAAGGAAAGGCAAAAGGCTGGAAGAAAATGAGGGAGCAACACCGTTTTAGAGAGAGGGGGACGTCATTTTGTAGAAAGGAGGCGGTTGAAGCCTAGGAAGGCTGAAAAGAGAATTTTCGGAAGCCGAAGAAATCGATTCAAGGTCGTTCTTGGAGAATATGAAAGATGAAAACTTTATTTCTTTTCTTTTCTATGATTTTTGAGTAAACCTCTTTGCCATGGGTTAGGGGTGCTTTTGTAATTGATTTGTTTGCTTGATTTCGGATTTGTTCTCTTAATTGGTTTGATGGGTTGTTCTTAATGTTTTCATCCTTGCTGATCACTTGTTTGAATGAGTTTAGAGGCTTGTGTTGAGAAGTTAGGTTTGAGTCTTGGAATTAACCCTAGAATGAATTAGATTAATGAGAATCTAACCGGTCAGTTAATCTGTTTAGGAACCGTGATAATTGAGGTTGAGTACCCTATTGTTCTTCATGCATCTAGGTGTTTGATTTGCTGCATCGAGAGATGAGTACGTTGATCTCCTAGATAGTGGATTTAGACATCGAGAGAGTCACTTCTGATAGTTGAGGTTGAATTCCCTATTGAGGTTGAGCTCCCCATTGATCTTCATGCATCTAGATGTTTGATTTGTTGCATCGAGAGATGAGTATGTTGATTTCCTAGGTAGTGGATTTAGGCATCGAGAGAGTCACTTCTGATAATCGAGGTTGAGTTCCCCATTGTTCTTAATGCATATAGATGTTCGATTTTTTGCATCGAGAGATGAGTATGTTGATTTCCTAGGTAGTGGATTTAGGCATCGAGAGAGTCACTTCTGATAATTGAGTTTGAGTTCCCCATTGATCGAGATAATCCGATTTCATGATTCATAGAAACATCCATTACATGTCCCCGCATTCCCGAAACCTGTGGTATTTTAGTGTCATTGAATTTATCCATTTAAATAGTTTACTCGTCATTCTGCATCCACCGATTGATTTATACTCGTTCTATTCATTAGTTTAACAACTCTATAGTTACATCGGTTCCCCAGTATTCAATCCTGGTACTACATGATCCGTACTCTTGAAAAAACATTGGTATAGGTAATTTATTACTTGAGATCCACACACATGAGTCATAGATCTGACAAACGTCTCGATTCCTTCCATGTATCCCAAGCCAATGTAATTCAAATAATTATAATTTGATAAGATAGACATCCAAAAGTATCTTATCTCACAATGTTTTAAAACAATGACTGAAATATCTATAATCATAATAAGTATGCATAAGTGAAATATGATTCATAGATGAACAAATCAAAACTTATATTGATATCTAGAGTTCAAATAAACTTCAATGTGTAAGAGTCATATTCATACATGTATGACTAATCATCCGTAATATAAGGACTTTATGAGTACTCTAATTTCACTAACATGACCAAGAAATGCTTAGGAGCGAGTCATTTAGTCAACAAATCCGCAATCATATCATTGGTACCAATATGCACAATTTGAACTCTTTGATTTTGCATTTCTTTTTTTTACTCATAGATAATTTAAATCCATATTTTTAGTGTCCATGAAGTATCTATCGTTCTTTGAGAAGAATATGACTAACACATCATCACATATATGTTCATCGGTTTAGTAATTATACCAATGATGCCTAAACCATGACCAAAATTGCGCAGTCACAACGATTGAATTGTAGCTTCAAAGCATGCTACAAATTATACATCCATAATGGAAGTAGCAATGATACACTACTTACCGCATTTCCATTAAATAGTTCTTTTAATTATAAGGAACAAATAACCAAATTTTGATTTTCCGGTATCCGAATATCCGGCTTAGTCTGAGTCTGAGTAACCAACAATCTCAATATTACTAATTCTTCTATATGTGAGCATGTGATTTTTAGTGTCTTGTAGATATTTAGAATCGTTACTTGCAACTCTCCGGTAGCTTGAGATTTGATTGGTAACGATCCAACATATCAATCGCAAACTAATATCTCATCTAGTACAAGTCTGAGCATACATTAAACTTCCGACTGAAAAGGAATAAGAAATATCATCCATTTATTTATAATCTAAGTTATTCTTAGGACATTGGGATAGACTGAAACGATCTCTTTTTTTGTATGGGAACCAGACTAGGTGAACATGATTCCATTTTAAATCTTTCTAAAATTTTGTCGATATAAGCCTTTTGAGACAACCTCGAAATTCCTTGTGATCATATCTTAAAATTTTTCTATTCCAATCACATAGGAAATCTCACCCATATCATTCATCTCAAAATTACAAGAAAGATAATCCTTAACATCATGTTATAATCCACGATCATTGGTAGTAAGAAGAATAACATATTTATACAATACAAGGATTATAAGCTTGCTTCCTACAATCTTTATATCGATCAATAGTCATTTATACAAATCCAAATGACAATACAATATCATTTAATTTCAAGTATCATTGTCAGGAATCTTTTTTAATCCCTGATTAATTCTTCAGCTTACATACGAGATTTCTTCTACTTGTGGTCTCAAAATCTTGAGTAATTCTAAATCTCCATTGAGAAATGTTGTTTAACATACATTTGGAAAAGCTCAAGAGAAAAATGAGCCACCAAAGCCATGATAATCCTTTCTACAAACCAGAGAGAAAGTCTTTATGTAGTCAATACCATTCTTTTGAGTGTAACATTTGGCGACAATTCTAACTTTATACCTCTCACCATTACCCTTAGTGTCTCATTTAGTCTTAAAGATCCATTTACATCCAACTCTTTTAGAATCCTTCATTAATTCCATCATTTCCCAAATATTGTTGTAATCCATAGATTTTAACTTTTCCTTCAGAATTTCAACCGCTCATGGCGTGTTCAAAAGAGACTCGGTCATCATACATACTCAAGTAATTTTCATGTTCAAGTGTATAATACATATAATCATTTGAAATAACTGGTCTTCTATCTCTAATAGACCTGCTCAAAGATAATCCTTCTTGAGATGCACTTGTTCATTTACTTGAATATTTTCCCCAGCTTCGTGAACAGTGGCCCCAATAATTGTGTTATGAGAATCTATTTGTTCTTGTTCCATATTCATACCTTGAGATTTTGCTACAATAATAGGAACATCAACTTGAGATGGATAATTTGATGGATTTTGGTCCATTAATAACTCTTGTGTCTCTAAATTATGTGCTCCCACACTCCAATAGATATTACCATTTTCAATGAAATGAGCATTACTAGACTCTATGATTCTCGTACGATGATTATGACAATAAAATATATGTCATTTCAAACTTTCTGGATATCCAATGAAATAACCATTAATGGTTATGGAATCCAACTTCTTTTCATGTGGATTATATATCCTCACTTCGGCTTGACAACCCCAAATGTGAAGATATCTTAAACTATACTTCATAGATGTCCATAATTCATAAGGTGTCTTAGGGACCGCTTTACTAGGTACCCTATTCAATATATATACAATTGTTTTCAATGTATACATCCACAATGAGACAGGTATATAGCTCTGCTTACCATTTTCATCAATGTAAGATTATGCCTTTTCACTACACCATTCTAATGTAACGATCTGATCATTGTATATTATGCATAAATTCCCTTAGGTTCAAAGAGTTTCTTAAATAAACCTTGAATTTTTTCAACTTTGGATATTTTTCATAATATTCACCACCTCTATCAAAACGTATTACCTTAACCTTTCTATGTAACTATCTTTCAACCTAAAAAATGAATGTCTCGAGGACATTAACCGATTGAATTTTTTTCATACAGTAAATAAAGGTAACAATATCTAGAATAATCATCAATGAATATGATAAAATAATTTTCATCGCCCTAAGACGATACATCGAAAAGACCTTATATATATGTGTGTGTATTAGATCGAGTAACCCACTATATTCTTTGTGGCAGCATGTTTTGATACATTTTGTTTTGCTAACCCTTAATTCAATCCACACAAGTATAATTCCAATCGGTAAAATCCAATTGAGATAAAACAATAGTTTTAATTAGTCTTATAATCATATCTTTCGATATATGACTGTGTCTTTTATGCCACAAGTTAGCGGACGACTCATTAAGTGCATTCCTTTTCATACCTATCATATTAAACACAAATATTAAACAGAGAACTAACAAATGTAGAACTTAGATTGAAACAATGCAATGTATCTGATAATAAACTAGTACCACATAGGTTTTATCACGATGCAATGAAAACAACTAAGTTCAATGTTAAATTCAAAGCCTAATACATCCAACCTTGAAATAGAATAAAGATTTCTAAAACAATCAGGTTCATAAAGACACTTCTAGATCAATACAACAGATTATATCTAACATAATTCTATATGTCCCGATAACTTTAATTATAGTTTTTTATCTTGTTTCCTATAAATAGAAAGCTTTTACTTTCTTACATTCGTTGGAGATTTAGGTAACCATATATAACATTAGATACATGAATGGATGTACCACTATCAAGATGCCAAGTATTAGAAGGTTCTTCAATCTGATTTAATTTGAAACATATTAAAACAAAATGTATACCTCATTTTTCAAATCATGTCTTCATTCTAAGACAATCAACCTTCTTTCAGAATCTTTCCAACATCTCTTTGTCCAATACTGGGTTGCACCTTATATGGTTATTTACCCTTATTCTTTTGTTTCTTACTTGGAGCTTTGCTGCTACTTGAACCGGCATTTAATGACCATGAAAGACTAAATTGGTTTAGGAAAACTTGATCTTACGGTCTTCCTTTTACTTTGCCTCGTCCTGCATGAGCATGACCTTAATATCCGATAGATACCATTTTTCCTTAAGTTGTTATAAGTTCTCTAAAATTTCTTGAAATCGTTACCTTTGTACAATTTTAGCATGAACTCCACTAACACACGCTCACCGAGATTAATATCCAACTTTTGATCTGCTTGTATGTATTCATCATGATATGGTCATTCATAGACTGATATGTAATGTATTGTCTCATGTAAATCACTAATAAGAGCAACAACAATAGAACTATCCACAATGTCTGTTATAGTACACTTTTTAATCTCAATAAGGAAGCTCATCATAAGTCTATTCGACATGTCCCAATTCTCCCACGGTTTCTTAAATGCCTTAGAACTTGTGTCGGTCGATTTAGTAGGCTCATTTATAATGAGAGCTGAACCGATTCAATCATCATAATTATGCCTATTAAACTTGACATCATTAGCAGTCATACTTAATATAGTGGAGATCATTACAAATGATCACTTCACACATATAATTTGCTTTGAATTCAGACAACAATTCAGACTATATAACAGATACTAAAATTTTGTATTTAATTTCACCTTTGGGCTAAATTTAAACATAACCAACATGTACCAAACAACTTATATAAGGTTATTCACAATGTCCTTTTAACATATAAGCCACTTTGGATGTACATTATATGTTAACTGTAATTGTTATTAAACATGAGTAAAATATACCTTTGGATAACCATATAACTACATGTTAATAATTATAAATATTTATCATCATTCTTAAATGTTCTTATGTTGTTAAACATCTATATACATAATTTAAATCAATCATGTACTCTAGTGGGCCACTTTGATGGTTAACGCGCTCACTAAAATATTAATGACTTAAATTATGTGATTTACAAACAAAACATATATATATATATATATTGAAATACACCGTATATAAGTAGTTTATATAAAATACCAAGACATTACATTTCCGAAATATACTCTCGGCTCGACGGCTATGTGCTTCCTTAATGTGCATTTAAACTGGGTTCGATTCACCCTTTGAATCACAATCTGGTATTGTGTTTCTTTTTTATATATTTATGATATACATATATATATATAACAACGATTAATCGAATATGAGGCGTGGTCTAGTGGTGTATTATATATATTGTTGCATGAAATGTAACCGGTTCAAATCCTAACTTACTCGATTAAAATTTTTTTTATTTTAGCACAATAGCCCAAAAAATTAAAATGACGAAGCACATATTCCATGCCGCCTAATATGCTTCGAAAACCACCAAAATTCGAAGCAACATCTCATTGACCGAACCACTATATGTCCACCGTGCTTAAGCGACCAAACGACCCACCCAGCTAACAAACCACAATAAAAATTCTATCGACGAAACGTCACCAATCCCCTCGGCATCGTTTCCTCGGTATCTATTCCCGGTCAACCCATAATCACCGTCGAGCCAAATCCGGCCTCGTAAAAGATGGTGGTGATAGATACTGAAACTCAACTGAACGATTCGAAACTCACTACTATGTCTCGGTTTCTCCGGCGACCCTTTCATGAGGCACAACCAGCGACCAGTGCTAGTTTATAGGCGATGGGTAATTTTCGGGTTTGGTGGTCGGCTCTCAACGACCATTGAAGAGTGAACCATTATCATACATATGTTATCATCATGCATGTATATCAAACGCATGACCAAAAAATCTTTTTTAAATTCAAATAAAATAGATTTTTTTAATTTAATCAAATTTAATAAGAAAGATTTCATGAACCCTTAAATTGGTAATTTAAAATTCTATTAGGAGACTCTGCTAACAAATGTTAATTATTTCATCCATTTTATGATCAGATTAAATGCGGAATGAATTGTTTAATATAATAATTAAATCAACCAAGACAATATGAAATTATTTACATGAATTTTCTATTGTTTTCTCGGTAATCATAAATTATTCTATAATGTCAAAATCCATCAAAATCTCTTTAATTTTCGTTTTGATAATATAAGAGATATATTTTTTCTTTTTAATTTGTTTTCGTGAATGTTATGGTATATGTTTTAAAAGGGTAATGGTATTTTATAGGGAATATAGCATAAAAATATCAAACTATTTGATTTTAGCCTATAAAACATGAATTATTATCTTCAACCTAAAAAATCCAAACTTTTTTTGCCTTAAAAACACTAACTTTAGGAATATAGTGTAGAAAATACCAAACTTTTAATTTTTCCCTATAAAACACAAACTATTACTTTGAACCTAAGAATTTTGAATTTTTAAATTTTGTCTAAAAACACAAATTTATCAAATTAATCATATTCATACACAAACACAAACACTAAATCCTATTTTTACTCTTTGAATTTTTAAGTGTTGTCTAAAAAAATACAGATTTATTAAATTAATCATATTCATACACAAACACTAACTCTCGGTAAATCTCATTTCAACCCGTTTTCAATCCGAATCCGAATTGAAAATCCAAATTTGAACAAACTTCAACTCGAAATCTGAATTCAACTCAATTTCAAACCGATTGCAATCGAAAATCCAAATTTCACCCAATTTGAACAAGAATTTCAACCTAATTTCAACTCAAAATCCAATTTCAACATAATTCCAACCGAATATCCGAATTCCATCCAATTTTAGTAAGCATTTCAACAAAAAAATCTAAATTCGAATCAATTTCAACTCGAAATTTGAATTAACCTAATTTCAACCCGATTTCAACCGAAAATCCGATTGAATATTTGGATTTCGGGTTGCAATATTATTGAAATACTTACTAAAATTTGGTGGAATTTGAATTTTCGATTGAAATTGGGTTGAGTTCAGATTTTCGGTTGATATTCTTGTTGAAATTGGGTGAAATTCCGATTTTCAGTTGAAATCAGATTAAAATTGGATTGAATTCAAATTTCCGATTGAAATTGGTTCTAATTTGGATTTCTTACTAAAATTGAAATTGGACTAAAATTCTTTCTAAAATTGGATGGAATTCGAATTTTCGATGAAAATTAGCTTGAAATTCAGATTGTTTTTGTTGAATTTGGATTTCGGGTTGAAATTAAGTGAAATTCAGATTTCATTTTGAAACCGGTTGAAACTCTGTTGAAAAATAATCCTACATCGTAAATACTATAGGAAGTTTACCAAGAGTTAGTGTTTGTGTATAGATATGATTCATTTAATAATTTGTGTTTTTTTAGGCAAAACTTAAAAATTCAAAATTTTTAGGTTAAAATTAATAATTTGTGTTTTATAGGTAAAAATTAAAAAGTTTGGTATTTTTTACATTATATTCCTAAAGCTAGTGTTTTTAAGGCAAAAAAAACAATAATTTTGGGTTTTTTAGGTTGAAGATAATAATTCATATTTTATAGACTAAAATAAAATAGTTGGATATTTTTTATGTTATATTCCCTATTTTGTAATAATAAAAAAATGTCCTAACAAACATATCTTTTGATATATACCTTTTAACTTTTATTAATTACAATAGAACTTCAATTTATAATTAATCACAGAAACATCATTTGATCTTTACAATTGTGATTGGCACGGAGAGATTTTCATTCGATAATTGCGTCGTTAATACAACATTAATCATTACCCATGTATATCTCAATAACAATTATCAAACACTTTTATTTATATGAATCACCTTTAAAATAAAATTTCTAACAAAATATATATATATATATAGTACGATACCAATCAAATGTGTATATAATAAATTTTCTTACAAACATCTAAAAAGAAATAGTGTGATATTAAAATAAAAATGTGAGTATTATAATTATTTTGTAAACATAATTCTCTACTAGCAGCAATATCTCCAGCACCATCCTCGGCGATGCCCCCTCCCTGCTTTACTAAAATATCAGGATGGATGCAATATCATTTAGATCAAACGATCTCAATATATATATTTTTAATTAAAAATAAATAAATATTAATAAATATAAACATTTATAAGTTACAAAATAATTTATATAAATACTAACTTTTTATTTAGTTATTTATTTACTTTAATATTATTTATCTATTTTACATATTAAAAAATTATCATCTTTAAAATTAATTTTGATTTTATCTAATGTTATTGTATATGTTTAGATGTATTTATCTATAATAAATACGGTGAAGACGAATTTAAAATTTATAAATATAAATAATAATTTGTTAATAATGATCTCGTATATCATTATATTTTTAATATATTTTCATTTTAATTATATATTTTCTCAATAAAGAAAAATATTATACTCTCGTCATTTGGCCAATACATGCAAATCAATCGCCATCGTAACATATCTGATTCGATCGACGAATCCCAGTCACCAACTCGATCTCCAACTCGATCTCGAATCCAAGATCATTACCTCCTCCAATAGATGCACACTGAGACACATGTAGCGAGAAAGAGTATTGCGGAGTGCATCGCCCTCTGTGTTTGTTGTTATGCTGTAGAGGATGGGTGAGAAGCAATTTCAAAAATATATCTGAAATGTTATTAGGTTTTAATTTTATCATTTTCTTAGAAAATGTAATTTCAATTTTATTTTTATAATTTTGATATTCTCGTATGGCTTTTATGATCCGTGCAATTCATGCTATCTTTACAATCTAAATGATCTATAAAACCCTCGAAATCATCCGAAATCGTTCGAAAATTGACTGAAAAACGCTGGAAATTGTTTGAAAATTATTGCGCTCAAAAAATCGCTAGAAATCGTTTGAAAATCGCTAGAAATTGCTTTCAACTTCGAAATCGCTTTTCGCTTCTTCGCCTCAATTTTGAAATATGTTTTGTTTTGGAAAAAAATATCAAACCATATATATTTTTACTAACAATATATAAGGATATATATATCTTTTTTTCAATTCATTTTATTAGATTTACGAGGATATACATGAAGTATACGTGAAGTATTGAAGCCATAATATCATTTATATTTTCCCAGGTGATGCATACAGTTAAATTGTATGCATAGATAAAAAAAATTGTGAATGAAAAATAAATATTTTGGCGTCTCGTGTGGATATGATATGTTTTAAATTAATAATAACGAATAATAATAATACCTCAAGACCTTAACTTTACTGTTAGTATGAAAAAAAAATTATACCGTTTTCGGACAAAGATCACTGAGTTAAAGTTTGCTGATAGTGAATCTAATGTTCTTTTAAAGGTAGTTTCAATGTTTTAAAAAATAGTTTAGAAATTTTATGAAAATTTTCTCTAAAACAAAATTGTAGTTAATATTCTAAAAAATGTAACAATTTTGTAAAAATTAATTTAAATAAATTTATTTCTAAAACCGTTATCTAATATTTATATTTGGATAATGGGCTAAAATGGCCCAGAAAAACTTGGGTTCAGTCCATCTCTTATCAGTCTTTCGTTCCTTTCTCTTTCTTTCTTTTCTGTTTTCCATTTATTATTTTTCATGTACTAGAAATTCTTAACTTCAAAAGAAAAAAAAAAAGTCTCAGATCCCAAAGACATCCATTGTTAAGAAAACTAGCCTGTCCAAAAGCCTCCAGAAGTATTTTTTTGGCCGATCAATCTATGTAGAAATTTCTTCCCCAGTTTTGTAATTTTTAGTAGATGTGAAAACATAAGCGAAAGTAAGATAATTCTATATGGCACTACAATATATATATATATATGTATAATGATTTTATTAGAAAATGAAAGACGTAAAAATAAAATTACACGGCCCCAAAAGAAAAGTAAAATAAAAGAGAAGATCAAAGGAACTCATGAAAGTAATAATACACACAAACGGCTCTCTAAGTAAATACATGTAAGTAAACACGAGAATCTTTTATTCACTCTTTTATATGCAAAATATATCCACGATGCTAATATTCAACGACGTCGTATCATATGGAAAGTTCTTTCAGCGGTGCGTTTGCGTTCTGCGGTGCGTTTCGGAATCGGGGCTTCTAATTAAGGGCATTTGCGACGGCCGCCATGCGTGGTGAGGGTGGCGTAACATTCGCACTTCTCATAGTTCCCGGCTGTACCCGGCGGGACGCAGTTGCACCGCGCGCAACAGGTGCCGCATGCGCGGTGACAAAGTCGTGGCCTACTCGACAGCTTGCACCGTGCTTGACACGCGCTTCCGCAATCTTTGTATATTTCAGGCGACCCCAAACAAAACAAATTTAGTACTTCGTTAGTTTCATGTTTTTTGTTAAATATTCAGCATATATCCGAATTAGTTTAATAACTCTACGATTTATGGAAAAATATATAAATACTAAAAATCAAATTACTTTTTATTTTAACAGAAATATTCACGCCCACGTATATTAAAATAGGGCTTACAATCCATGAAATAAATAAATAAATAAATACTTGAACAAGGTATTGTTCAACCACGTCGGTTTCATGCGCTTTGTCTTCCATGTTTTAAATGCTTTGATAAACTAATATTTTCTTATAATTTAAAAATTCATGTGTCGTTGTCGAATTTATATTATTAATTTAAACATATAAGATGTACGGATAGGGAGAGCAATGTAATTACCGATTTTCTTTCCATAGCTATCTTGAAGTTTTGAGTTCGCCTGAACAAAATAAACACGAGATGTCGTAAGTACTATCGAAAATTATAAATTTATACATAAAAACATATACAACATTAATATAAATATGTTTTTTATTTCTCATATAAGACAGATAATCATTGTAATATATGACATGGACAAGCATGAAATAAAAAGGACTCGATATGCAAGAAGTGAGGAGGAGGGGGCGAATGGGTTTATATCTATATCAATTTTAGATAACTGAAGAATTTAAGATTAATCAAAATTATATATATATATATAAATAAATTAGTAATTTATATTTTAATTGATTTCGAACAACTGAACATAATCTCTTTTCTCGTTAGACTCAATACTCAATCATGCATATCACAATTAAATATGTAATATATAAATATTCAAACCAAACTTTGATATTATTATAAATGAATTTATATTTGGTAATAATTATATATAAGTTTAGATTTAATTTATATAAAAATTAATTTAATAGTTTAAAATTATCTAAAATTATATACATCTGAATCAATTATTACACGCCCATATATGTAATTTATTAGATCAAAGAAAAAAAATCAGTTACGATATAAGAAAATTACCATATCGGCCTCAACGAGGTGGAAGACGAGCAGAGAGATGAGTAGAGAAGCGAAGAGAGCTTTGGAAATAACCATAATTAAACGTTGAATTCGAAAAATGAATAAAGATTTTTTTTTCTTTTTTGTATTTTCTAAGAGAGATTGCAGCGAGATGCGTTGAAGTGTCCGATGGAAAAAACAATAGAGAGCTTCTCTATTTATAGCTGAAGAAGCAACACGTCTGTCTGGTCTAGATTATTCCTCAGTTACTTTTTTTCTTCAATAAGTTATATCTTTAAATAATATAATATATGTTGTATTACTTTTTTTAAAGAACATTTAAAATAATAATTTGGCACCATAGAACTCAAACTGAAAACAGTAGTTCTAATATTTGCTCTTATGTTATGAAATCGATAGAATTAAAATTTATACTTTACAATATAAGAAATCATAATTTTGTGAAATTTAAGATCAATTATTATATATTGAGATATTTATAATAACGTTATAATTGTAGTTTTATCTCATACGATAAACTGTGTCTAAATACGATCACCGCTTTTCATTTCACCAACAATTATTAAAATTTATAAAATCGCATTTATTTACGTTTATTACAATTAGTCACACCCTAATATTATTTATATGTATAACATATTACCTTACGTAATATATCGACTGAATTAAAAAGGAAAAACAGTCTATTCTCCCCTTGAAAAACATACTTTAGTCCTATTCCTCCCTCTATTTTGAACCTCATCCTATTCCCCCATCGATTTTTAGTTTTCATCTTATTCTTCTCTTGAAAATCATGTTTTAGTTCTATTCCTCCCTCGATTTTGAACTCATCTTATTCTCCCCTCAATTATCAAAAATCTGCCTAAAACCTCCTCCGATTTTGACTCAATTTTGATTTTAATTTTGATCCAAATATGACTCAATTTTGACTTAATTTTGACTCGATTTAATCCTAATTTGTACTTAATTTTGACCAAGATTTTTACTTAATTTTAATTCGAATTTTAACAATAAATCAAGTTAATTATTCAATTTAATCGACTTACTCAATTTGATTTCGAATAAAATTAAGTACGGTTTTTTACTTAAAACCAATTTTAACCCAAAATCAAACCCAATTTTGACTCAATTTTAACCCAAAACCGATCCAATTTTGATCCAAATTAAGATATCAATTTTGACTCGATTTAATCCGAATTTTTACTTAATTTTGATCCGATAAAATTAAGTACGGTTTCTACTTAAAATTGGTTTCAAGTAAAAAACTATTCTTAATTTTATTCGAAATAAAATCAAGTAAGTCGATTAAATTGAATAATTAACTTGATTTATTGTTAAAATTCGAGTTAAAATTAAGTAAAAATTTTGGTCAAAATTAAGTACAAATTAGGAAATCGAGTCTTAGGATTAAATCGAGTCAAAATTAAGTCAAAATTGAGTCATATTTGGATCAAAATTAAAATCAAAATTAGGTCAAAATTGGATCAAAATTAAAATCAAAATTGGGTTAAAATCAAAATCAAAATTAAAATTGGATCAAAATTAAAATCAAAATTGGGTCAAATTTGGATCAAAATCGAAGGGGATTTTAGGGAGATTTTTTATAATTGAGGAGGGGAATAGAATGAGATGAAAATCGAGGAGGGAATAGGACTGAGATATGATTTTCAAAATGGGAATAGGATGAAAATTGAAAATTAAAAGGGGAATAGGATGAGGGTCAAAATCGAGTGGAATATGACTAAAACATGAATTTTAAGGGGAGGAATATGTTGTTTTTCCAATTAAAAATTATGATTTAGAATCGATTATAATCACAATTTTTTCGAAGCTTATGGTGAATTAATTGGGGGGAAAGGTTAATTAAGATACATATAGTAATTTCTTTTTTTCTTTTTGGCTTATTATTCGTTAAAAATTGCTAATTTTATAAATTTGGAGTTTCATAAATGGGTCGGTTGGTGCGTATAAAAAGTGGGCATACGCGGAGAAGAGAATATTCTCGAGGAGAATTTTGTTCTGTTAGTGGTTATTTTATGGTAATTTGTTATTGTGTGACCCTTTTAGGTATTTAGTTTTATTTTTCGAATTATTTTGTTAATCTGTTCGGTAAGTATAATGTTGTCATGAAATAAAATATTATTCTAGTTCTTTTACTATATATAGGCAATGAATATATATCCTACAAAAAAGTAGTTATAATTATTTTTTATAAGTGTTTGTACTTAATTTTTTTATTTTATGAATTTCTTACATAACTTTAAAATTTTACCATTCTATATAATCCAGAAAGACTCTTCTACATAATCTAGCAATAAACACAGCAACATTATTTAATATCAATTGTGAACATAATAGACCCTATACTCTACTAATAAACCGAGCATGTTAAGACGATTTTTAGTTTTGATTGTTTTAGAAAAGAAAGTGAATTTAATTATATACGAATCTTACTTTTCGATAAATATATGTTCAAACCTAAAAGCCTCGTTATTCTTCTCTTTTAAATCTAAACCCATTGTCATTTGGAACTATATAAAAATGTAATATATATTAAAAATATGAAGTACATATGAATTATTTGGGATAATATAAAACGATGAAATATATATTAAAAAATATGAAGTGGATATGAATTATGTGGGATTCGACAATAAGAATAAAGAATTTTGTAATTTCATAATTTGTTTTTGGCAGATAAAAGAAAAAGAGACACTTAGGAGTTTGTGTGGGTGAAGATGGAGACGTCAGTGGTCCGTTCCGTGGCATCTGACCTGAGTTTACCTCTCATACAGCTTGCACTCATGATCATGACTTTTATTTTATCTACAATTTATATCAATTATATTTTATATAAAATCGATAATACTATTTAAAATAATTACAAATTATAATAACTATTTTAGAATTTATCAATAAATGTGTATATATAGTGTTATTCGTCATCCATCTATCTATAGCATATACTTTCATAAATTAATTTTAAAATAATAACAATTCATGCTAAGTTTAAAAGCTAAATTATAGATAATATATACAAATGAGAAAAAAATTATAAATTTCTAAATTTCAAATTATAAAATTATAACGCGAAAGGATCTATATTTTATATTTTATGAACGATATATTTTTTTAGATCAAATATAACAACTGATGTTTTATACAAATAACTTTTTGTCAAGGTTTTATTTAATAACCTTATAGCCCTTTTTTTTTTTGGGAAAGTAACCTTATAACCCTTCTTACATGAAATTTAAGAATGTCTTATCAATATTTTTAAAAGATTTTTAATAAGGTTTAAATTAAATAAAATTATTGTATTATCTTTAATCAGTAATATATAAATATATTGTATTTTATATAAATTATATAATATCAAGTTTTAAATTAAATTAAATCTAAAATAATTTATCATAATATCATAACTTAATTCATTAAAATTTAAATATTAATATTATATTATAATATACATATCCTAAAATGGAATCTAAACATATTCAATATATATATATATATATTCATATATGTATATATATATATATTCTTCTACGAACTATCTCTAAATTACTATGATCTTATACATTATATACATATATATTTAAATATAAATTTTAAAATGTAATATATTTCTATCAGATCTTAATCACTTTTAGAAGACATAAATCACTTCGCTTTTTTCGTAAATGTTAAATAATCAATATTGATTTTCTTATTATTTAACGTGTAAAATCGATTAAAAATATTATATTATATTCAATTAGCTGACTGTCACCAACCTTATCGTTTTTTCTCATGCACGATCTATAACATAGTCCTAGTAGGCGAATAAAAAAAATATTTGATAGTCTAAAAGAAATAAAAGACAAATAAATAGAACAATTAAGTTACCAAAAAAAAGGGAGAAATAACTATGCATGAAAACGTCACTTCGTTATCAACTTATCATGGCTGACATGGAAAATCAAAGTACAGTCGTCTTCTCTGTTTTAAGCATTGTACTGAAATTACGCAAATCATATCCATGTTTCTCTTTCGACCAAACTAGTTGATTAATATTTTTTTGGAAAACAGCCTATTTCCCCCCTTGATTTTCATGCTTTAGTCCTATTTCCCCTTCGATTTTGACCCTCGTCCTATTCCCCCCTCGATTTTCAGTTTCAGCCTATTTCCCCCTCGATTATCATATTTTAGTCCTATTCCCCCCTCGATTTTGACCTCATCCTATTCCCCCCTCAATTATCACAAATCTGCCTAAAACCCCCTCCGATTTTGACCCAATTTTGATCACATTTTGATTTCAATTTTGACCCAATTTTGATTTTAATTTTAATTTTGATTTTAATTTTGATTTTAATTTTAATTTTGGTTTTAATTTTGATTTTAATTTTAATTTT
>CM071876.1:19882287-19901412 GCA_036759665.1 Gynandropsis gynandra | reverse complement strand
CAGCGGTTTTTTTGATTCATATAACCTTTTCAACCTGTTTGTTACAGGCATATAAAACATTTTCTTGTATGGTACGTATTTCCGTGAAGATGGTTTTTTAGGCCGAAATCTGCTTGCACCGCAAAACTTGCATTCCAACAAGTCTTTATCATTTCCCCAAAACAACATGCAACTGTTTCTACAAACATCAATTTTCTCATGTGGCATTCCCAAGTCTTTTAACACATTCTTTGTTTAGTATGTCTCGGGAGCTTGGTTATTTTCCGGTAAATATTCCCGCATTGTTTTACAAAATGAATCCATGCAATTTTCAGCCACATTGTAGTCTGTTTTAATATTCATCAATCTTGAAGATAAAGATAAACGAGACTGACCTTCACGACAACCTTCATATGTAGGTTGTTTCGCCGAATCCAATAGGTTGAAGAATCGACGTGCATCGATGTTCGACATCTCTTCATGCGTTTGTTCATTAACAACTCCAGGAAGAGCATCTGACACCATTTCCACATATGGATTGGTCGTTGATGCTTCATAAATAACTTCTTCATTTCGTTGTACTTGTGCATCTTGCACACTATCTCTAACACCGCAATCTTCGCCGTGAAAAAACCAAATTTCGTAATTTTCAACGAAGCCCACCTTATATAGATGTTTGCAAACAATTTCTTGACTTCGATACTTCATTTTTTTGCATCTTTTGCATGGACATAACATTGTCCCACGTTCTTTACACAAAGGCTGCATCGAGGCAAAACTCATGAATTGCTCTAATCCGTGTAAGAGTTCTTGCGTAATCTCTTCGGTTACAGGATCTTTTCTTCTATACATCCACTCCCTTGATCTATATATATTTCGATTTGAAGACGACGATATTTTTTTCGAAAATGTTTTTGTTATTGATGGTTTGATGCACTCTTTGGTAAGATCTAAATAGTTTATGTCCCAACGGATGTCCGTTGGAATTTGCAACGGATGTCCGTTGCAGGTTCACGTGAATTTATTTAAATCGGTGGCCTCGAAATTCACAAAATCAACGGTTATCCGTTGCGATTTCTAAAGGACATCTGTTATAAATTGCAACGGACGACCGTTGCCAACATTTCTAACGGACGTTCCAACGGAACCTGCCAACGGATGGTTTCCGTTGCCATCCGTTAAAATTTGCGACGAACTTCCAACAGACGTTCTAACGGAGGATATCCGTTACAAATCCGTTGCAATTTGCAACAGATTTCTACCCATTGCAATTTCACCACATCCGTTGAAATCCGTTGGTAATTGTTTCCAACGGCCGGATCCGTTGCCCCGTCCGTTGGAAACTCCGTGTTTTTTTGTAGTGCGTATTCTCTAAATTTGAAGATGATTTATTCGGTGATCTCACTGTAGAGACTTATTTTTTGGCAATTAGTTTGTATATTTTTCAATTTATTCTTAGTGGATTTGTGGTGAAAACTTGATCTTTTTCTTGGATTTCTTCGGTCTTCTGTTTTTTTTTCAATGGAGTTTTTCCACTTGACGTGCCCTCTTCCATTCTTCTTTTGTTGACCATTTGAGATTTCAGCTAGATACACAATTTAAGTACAAAAGAAACTTTTTCTTTTGAGAGAAAAAAGTTAAGGTTTGAAGAATTTTGAAAAATGAGTATTGGAACCTCATTTACCAACTATCCTTACAACCTCTTCACTTATTATTTATTTTTATAAAATAAAACAACATCTATCACGTCAATCAAATCATTAAAATACACCTATCACATCTTATTAAATCAAGTACAAAATTGTAACTCTTTTTTATTGAAAAAATTGAAAATCATTGGGTTTTTTCCTCCTTTTGTAAAAATTAGTCCATCAAACACAATTAAAAATTTATGACCAACCAAAAATCTGAACAAAAAGAAAAAATAATAGCTTAAGTTACTTCATTTGTTGAATGTATTTACTTTACAACCTGATTCACTTTCATTTATTTTTTAGTACACTTATAAACCATTTGTTTTTCTTTTCTTTTCTTTGGTTCTGTGCTTCTAAGATGTTGTTAGACATTCTTTTCTTCAAATAACATACTTATAGACTATCTAAAGGTATACTCTTATATTCCAGCTAGATCATAGAGGAGTATTTAAACATAAGTTTACATTGTACCTTTTAGGATGTTACAATTGAATTTGAATGTCTGTCAACTTATACCGAGCATTATTCATGACAATTTTAAAATTTTTAATATGAACTATAATAGCATATCAAACTGTTAAAGGAGTAAAAGAATAATTTTTTGAACAAATATACCTCATCAATGCTTAAGTGATGATCTCTATAGATTAAGTATCCACTAACATTGTAAGAACTCGACGCATTATTTTCTTTTTCACATTCAGATTTAAACTACTCACAAATCTATCTAAGAAATCAAGACCGATCTTTTATCAGAATTCACAGACTCCTAATGATTTTCTCAAACAAATATATCGATTTAAATCCAGAAGTTCTATAAAAATGTCAAACAATTGACGATCAGTAGATACATATTCAACTTTCATTAGTTTTTGTTCAACTTTTTCTCTCAGAAAGCAATGTTAAATCTCAATATGTTTTGTTCTTGAATGGTGTACAAGATTTTTAAATATATCAATTTTATTAGTATTTATCACATAGAGCAGTAAAAGTCATTGAACTCATATAGTAATCCATCAACATTTGATTCGTCCAAACCAGTTGTGTGCGGCAACTTTTCAAGACAATGTATTCAGCTTTAACTGTAGAGAGAGATATTGAATTTGTTTTGTTGTGTCATGACACCAAATTGTTTCCAAAAAGAAAAACCAACCTGGAATACTTTTTCTATCATCTGTATTACCACCTTTGCATGCATCACAATATCGAGCAAGTTCACATTTAGTATCTTTGGTATACAGAATACCATATCTAATGGTACCTTTCACATATTTGATGATTCGTTTCAATACTAGCAAATGTGATTTCTTAGGTTTTATTTGATATCTTGTACAAATCTCTACACTAAAATACAATTTAGGTCTACTTGTTGTAAGATACAATAGACTTCCAATCATACTTCTATACAACTTCACCTCTACATCTTCTCCCTCTAAATCTCTAGTGAGTTTTGTTGTAGTGGACGTAGGATTATTTGTTGATTTACTTTTATCCATCTAAAATCTATATTTTGCAATGCTTTGAGATATGAACAATCTATTTTTAAGTTGTTTTATCTGCAAACCAAAAAAGTAATTTAGTTCTCCAAACTTATTCGTTTCAAATTCATATTTCATGGTTTGTACAAACCAATTTACTTTCTCTTGTGATTTTTATCCAAACACGATATCATCAACATATTTTCACAACTAAAAAAATTTATCAACATCATGTATAAATAGATTTTTATCTACTCTCTCTCTTTTGTACGCCTGTCATATCAAGCACGTGATGCTTGTTTGAGTCTATATAGAGCTTATTTAGTTTGTAGACATGATCAAAATTGTGTGGATCCTAAAATCATCTAGGTTGATCAACATAGACTTCTTCTTGTAGAATCCCATTTAGAAAGAAATTTTTGTCATCCATCTGAGATAATTTGAAACCAAGAGAGCAAACAATTCCAAGTAACAACCTAATAGACTCTAATCGAGCAACGAGTGCAAAAGTTTCATCAAAATCTAATCCTTTAACTTGTGTGTATGGTTGTGCAACCAATCTAGATTTATTCCTAACAATACCACCATTCTTAGTTGTTTTGTTATAAAAAATCCACTTATTTCCAATCACATTGATATTAACAGGTCGAGGCACCAAAGTCCAAATATCATTCCTTACAAGCTGTTCATAATTCCTCATGCATGAATTTCACCCAAGATTCATCATTAAAGCATCAATTACATTCTTTGGTTCATCTTGAGAGGCAAAGCACACAACTCTTACCAGATCATGATAATTTATCCATGGTTTATATTTTGTTTTATCTACCATCACGAATGTCGCCAATGACATCTTCACTGGAATGATTTAATTTACAATTTATGATCCACTTTCGATAATAAAATTATCTATCTTTTCTTCTTCTTCTTCCATTCTTGATTCTCTCTATTATTGTTCCTTATACGCATTAGTTGTATCAACTTCATCAGTTGAGATTGTATGTACTGAGTCCGTAGAAAACGAAAATGTTAATTTCTCAGTTAGGCGATCTTCATCAAATATAACATTTACTGATTCAACGATAGATTTTGTTCTAAATTTGTAGACTCTATAGGCAGTTGTATTTGTTTCATACCCTAGAAAAATTCTATCATCACTTTTTGCCTCAAAATTTCCAAGATATTCATTGTCATTAAGAACATAACTAGTACATCCAAAAATGTGAAATAACTCATATTTGGACTCTTAACTTTTCTAGAGCTCATATGGATTTTGTGACATACCAACATGTATATAAACTCGATTTATGATATAGCAAGTTGTATTTACATCTTCTGCTTAAAATTGAGTAGAAATGGATTTTGCATAAAACATAGCACAAGCCATTTCTTGTAGTGTCCTATTATTTCTTTCAACTATTCTATTTTGTTGAGGAGTTTTTTTGTGCAGAATACTCATGAACAATGCCATGTTTTAGACAAAACTTATGAAAAATGTCATTTTCAAATTCTTTTCCATGATCACTTTGAATCCGACCAATGCTTCTTTTGGTATTTTTAGTTGTAAATACAAATAATGGAAAAGTTCAAAATTTTCAGATTTTTCTCTAAAGAATTTAACCCATGTACACCTCAGAAAATTATCAACAAAGACGAAAACATATTTCTTTTCACCAAAACTTTTAGTTTTCATTGGCCACATTAAATCCATATGAATCAGTTTCAGTATCTTTATAGTTTTAACCTAAGACATTTTTTATGATAAACTTTCATTTGCTTTTCTAACTGACACGGTTTGCAAGTTTCAGAATTATCAAAATTCAGTTTAGACATACCTCTAACAATCTTTGAATCATTAAATTTTACCAGTGATCGATAATTGATATGCCTTAGCCTTTCATGCTAGATGAGCATATTGTCTAATGTTACTTTGAAGCACAATTCTCATCCAACCATACATAGCAATTTTTCAAAGATCTTACACTTGAAAGAACATATTTTTCATCAGAATTCATGACCTAACATTCTTTTTGTGTAAACTGAACCTTGTGACCACAATCACACAACTGACTAATGCTAATCAAATTAGCAATTAATCCTTCTATATATTGAACATTGTTCAATAAAGGTTATCTTAGTATTTATACATTTCATTTTCCAATAGTTTTTCATTTGTTTCCATCTCCAAACGTAACACTTCCAATATTTTTGTTTCTAGTAAAATTCGACAGAAGCTCTCTGGTATCTGGCATATATTTAGAACAAAAGTACCAGGTGTTAGATTTATATTTTTTTAGCAGAAATGTATGATACATTGCAACAAAATCACTTTTCTTTATCTATTTATTTTTAGTTTGGGGTACTTACCTGATTCATGCATGTTTTTCTTGAAGCAATTAAATTGTTTGTGCCCTAACAAACCATAGTAATAGCATCTTACGAAATTATTGTGACTAAAATCAACCTGAAAGCGAGACGTTCTTCTAACATGTCTAGACAAGTTCGGATATGCATAACTAGATCACTTTTCAATAGATTCTAGTTTAACATTATTGGGAATTCTTATGGCATAACCATTTTGATATGCATACCTTGGTGATTTTCTAACAATTTTAGATCAATGTGCATACTCATAACTTGTACTAGCAATATCTGCTAAATTTTCACCTCAATGAAACTTATTTTGAGAATTTCTTTTGTTTCCAAAATATCCAATTCCACGATGATACGTGACTTGATTCCCCATTGACAAAGTGCTCAAGTTTTGCTCTTCCATTTACGACCATTCTCAGCTGCTTATTTCTTTCCTTAAGTTGTCTCCTAGTTATTACTTTGTGTTTTTGAATTCTCATTAGATTTGATAAACTATGTGTTAAGCTTGCTCATGTTCAACCATTCGTTGTAAATGGTTTCCACATTTATATCAACTATTTTCATTTTCACATTCTATGCTAATTTTGACTTCACTTTCACCTTCTTCAATCATCCCAATAAAAGCCACAAAACTCGTTATTTATTCTTCACTATTTTCTTCAAAATTCGAACTAGAATAACTGTAAGTGATTAAAGATTTTCATTTATTTGAAATAGAACATTCACATTCATTTTTGGTGTGGTCATAACCCTTATAGTTGTTGCATTGAGTTTCTCATAATTTTTTCAACATGTTTTACCTCTTTGTAATACTTGGACATTCTCAGTTAAACTGTTCAAACACTTTGCACTCATGATATTGAATTCCAGATTTTCTTTCCCTCTTATTTGTTCGATCTTTGTTAAATGCTTGAATCCAATATGTTTCTTCATGAATTTCCCCATCTAGTCAACAACACCACATTTTCTTCCAGATTATATAATCTTAAACTTTTATCTGTTGCTTGAAGAAATATTCATTATTTCTTTGGATGTAGCATCTAGTTCAAGCTGAAGCTCCATTTCATATGCAACTAGAATTTCAACAATTTCTTTGAAACTTGTTGTATTAGTATTCAAGTATGTATTCATGCTAGGTATCTGGGCATGGAACTTCTTTTGTAAACACCTCAACATGTTTTTAACCAATTTATTATCTTCCAAAGTTTGATCAAGTATATTTCCGTCATGTGCAATTGCATTCATCATTCACACTTTTATTTTTTTCAGCTCCAACTTTTTGAATTGATGTTTTAAAATGTCAAGACGAGGTGAAGTACCTTCATGAGTGGTCTCTATAGTATCTCATGCATTTTTGCAGATTTCATAACTCATTTTCGTCCACAGATGAGAAAATTGTTGTAAGAGTTTTTGCATTAAACGTTGAATTTCATTTCTCACTTGGTGTCCATTGATATGATGGTTTTTCTTTGACATTTTTGTGCTCGTCTATCACAATGGGTGGACTCTATCCATTTTTCAGTACACTCCATGCATTTTTTTCAATACCTATGATACTTGCCCACATCTTTACCTTCCAATATCCATAGTTTGATTCATCCAATATGACCAATTTTCCAAAAGAATATAAATCCCTTGGTCCTTCCATGTTGTCTTCTAGAATCTCACACCAACAATAGATTGACTCTAGATTGGGTGACCTACTCTGACACTTTGTATAAAGATAACTTTCAAAATGGACTGTAAATGAGGAAATATATTTTCCAAAAATAACAATAGTTTCTTATTCATAAATCAGTCTTTCAGTACATTTGCTAATTGGTACAAAGTACTTAAGACTACGACAATTAACTTCCACTGAGTGAGACAATGAATACGATAACACAATGTTTTTCATCAAACACACTCTTGGTCTTGTATTTACTCTTGCTCACTCAATATTTAGATAAATTATCTGATGAGAATATCAGCAATCACATCATCTTCGCTCTCTCCTTAAGCTTGATACCAACGTCTTTTAAAGGTGATCGTAAATGACAAAATACAACAAGAAATCAGGAGCAACCTCTCATGGTCTTCAACATCTTCTATCTTCTTGCATCTCTCTTTTTCTTTGGCAATTGAAACATCCATTCTTCCCTTATTATTCTCAATAACCTGTAATTTGAATTATTCAAACATAAAACAAATCTCTTAAATATAGTAATTTAAATCTCAATAGAATATATTGAAAGATAAAAGAATTACAAAACCTTCAATCCTTAAAACCATATTAAAATGTTGAATATGTAAAAATATTTTCTATTTTATATGATACTCTGTTTTTTTTATACACCAAAACAGAGGACCAACCGTCACAACAAATTTGTTCCATCTCCTATAGCTAGTCAGTAACTTAATAACCAAGGCATTCTTAATTTCTTTTCTTTCTATCTTTCACTACATTGAGTTATCCTCACCCACATATTTTATTGACTTGAACAATCATAAAGATATGTTTAATAAAATTTATAAATTAAAATTTAATATCCATTGTTAATAATGAATTGACTGGTATCTTTCAAATTGTATTATACTTAAAGTAATTATAATTTTTATGTGAGATTTTTAATGTATTTTTATATAATATTTTTTATTTCGAATCGAATTTTCGCTTTTTAGAATTGTAATATATTTAATTCAGATTAATTGCACTCTAATATGATGAGATTCAACAAAAAATTTTAGATACAAAAATTGTGACTAAAATTATAGTCTAGAACGGTGTAAAATTGAATGCTTAATACACATCCTTAGGATAAAATATTTTTTTCTACACAAGAATATATATATATATATATATATATACATCTTATATATACTAAAAGGCTAGCGTCTGTGAACATTACTGCGAGAATGATGTGGCCAGATCACAGCCGACCAAATGAGAGCTCCACCACGTGTAAGGCTGCAATTTACCGGGTTATATTTTCCATTTTACCCGACCTACGCATGTTTCTCGTTCGATGAAGGACACATGGCACTTCCTCTTTTTGGGTGGACTCGCAGTCGTTGGATGGGAAAATTTTTAATGCATTCGACGGACGGATTTCGCCACCGACACCCTTTGATGTGTTACAGTCATCCGATGGATTTCTAGGGTTTTCCCTTTTGTTTGTCTGTTTTCATTTTTGTTGGGTTTCCATTTTCCCTCCTCTGTCGATCGGTTTTTGTTTCATTCGTTTCGTTGTTTTGATCCAGGGTTCCTCAGATGGATGTGCGGCATGGATGTGCGGCGGTTACAGGCATGTGGTAGGGGTTGTGTTTGTGGGTGAAGAAGAAGAGAGAAGAAAAACATGGGAGAAGAAGAGATGAAAGAAGAAAATGAGAAAAAAGGAGAGAGGCGGGAGAAAGAATAGAAAAATGATGTGAGAGAATAAGAGAGCGACGGGAGGGAAGGGTAAATTAGGCTAGGAAAATTGTAATGATAGTAATATAATAATAATAATTACTTTTTTGTAATAAAATCAATTGAAATTGTTATTTAATTTTTTTATTAATATTTTAATCTTTTTAAAAATAAACTAATAATAATTTTTTAATTTTTTTAATAATTGCAATTTTAAATAATTAACATTTTAAAAAGTTGTGAAATATTTTAAAAAATATTACATTATAAATATTAAAAATAGAAAAAAATTGTTAAAAATTGAAATTAATTTATTAAATACTTGATTTAAATTTAAAATTATTTAAAAAATAATATAATGATTCCAAATATATAATTAGAAAATGTTCTTATAAAATAATATAGAAGCGATATTATTGCTACAATTTGTAAGACTTATTCTAATAATAACGAAGTATGTGAATTATATAGCACTTGATTTTTTAACAGTTTAAAATATCCAGTGATTCTTGATCATTGTTTAAAACTAAAAGAAAGAACATTTATCATGTTCTTATGAAATTTAGATTAGATATTTGGATTACGTTACGGTACACGACTTCAAATAACACAACTAGAGTAATAATATAATAAAAAGTAAAATAATAACATGAACTGATATAGGCGACAAAGTATTTATACTTCGATTTTCTTTAATCTCAACAAATATAACTTAATCATTTCATTTCAAACGAAAATAATTATCTGTTATGTTATGTTTTGCAAATTTAATAAAGGTTAAAGACAAAACAAAAATAAAGTGAGTATATATCTACCAAAACAATTATTTAGTCACGAACGATTGTATATTGCCGTTTCAAGGTAAAATTTAAAGAGAGACCGAAATTATTTATTTTAAATGATTTTGATAAATATACAACAAAAACGACAAATATTGTATATAAAGAAATATTCAACAATGTTTAAAAATATTGTAAAATTATATTTAAAAAAATATTTTGTTATCCAGTTGTAGTTATAATAAAATTTCATTGCATATTATTTTTAATTATTAAAGACAAAATTTTAAAGATTAATCTTAACCGAAGCCCGGGATGAATGCTAGTATATATATAAATATATATACAAGGGCACGAGTGCAGAAGACTGATATGACCCACACGTGTGTGTTAATGAAACCATATCTTTCAATCTCAGGGAACATTGAAAGTGGTTTCGCATCTCTGTTATATATATATATATATATAATTCAGATAAATCAGTTCATACTTTAAAACTAACTAAAATCTATTTTTTTTTTAAAAATCGAAATGAAAATTTGGGTAATTTTGAAAAAAAAAACAAATGTACTTTCAATTTCCAAGAACAAATGAAACTAGCTTTTCTGCAACAGCTGTAAAGTTTTGTTCACTCACAGCTGTTATGTAGCTAATTGACAACTGTATCCTTTATTTGTTTTTTATCTCCTTGTTATTTTATGTTTTTAATTATATATATAATTATTTTATCGATTGATCTATGAGACGAAGCTCGACCTAACGATTAAGGCTTTGGTTTAACTTAGGTCATGAATATTAGAACTAGATACCTAATTTAATAGTAGGATTATATACCTAGTTTGTGATAATAACTCTGGCACTCGTGCATTATTTGTTCAACTTTATTTTTGTTCTTGTAATATGTATTTAATTTTATAATTGTGAGGATCGTTAGACTTATATGATATGAGAGTTTGAAGAAAAATTTAAAAATTGATGAATTTTTGAACTATAGAATCTAATTTTCGATACTGACAAAAATTAAGAATTTTTTTTACAACCATTCAATAAATGTTCAAATCGTGATATTTACATTCAGTATTATATCCGATAATAACTATTTCTACCCGATTTGAATATATATAAATCAAGTTTTTTTATTACAAATAAAACAATATATTGTTAAGAGGTAAAATTAATTTACCAATAAGACGATTTATTTAACATCAATCCAAATCTAAATTATAATCTAGATTTGAATTATATCGAATTATTTAAATATTATATTTTCTTTTCTAATATATGTGAACTCAAACCCTACAAAGAGATATTCGTGTGTTATTATACAATCCAATTGGTCCAACCTAATTCATATCTACCAACTCTATGTAGTATGAAAATGACTTTAGTGATGTATTAATTAAATTATGTAACTCATAATATTGAGATGGATATTTCAATAGCATAGGTAATGCCATTTAATGTGATTGTTTGTTGTAAAGATGGCTCTTTTGAGCAAATAAAGGTTTCGGTCCATGCTTCCTTTTGCATAATCTAATCTTTTTATCTCAGATACCAAACACTCAATCATTCTTAAGTCCACCCAATTATTTTCATTTCCTAATTTTCGTTTTGGATGAGTAAAAATTCTAAAAGTAAAAAGATTGGAGAGCCAAATTCATTGATCAACAACTTATAAGCTTTTTATTTTTATGTTAAATAATTTGGATAGTGTATGAACCAATGTTCAAGAAAGACGATGATATGATGCCTAGAACACCTAAACGACAATCCGAGAGAAAGACAATGGTGAAACGATATGAAGATCACATTGAATCTATCAGATACGTGGATTAAATGAATGGGAATTAGGGTATGTTATCGGGAGTGGGTATTGGGCGTCAAGGGATCATGATCGAGGCGCTGAAGGTGCTTGTACCGTAAGTATTTAAGAAAAATCAGAGATAGAAAGACTATAGGCGGGGTCTCAAAGGGCTTTGGAAAAGGTTAGGTTTACAAGGAAATGTGTACGAAGGAATCTATCATTGTTCGCTGCAAGCACTAAAACAAAACATGACATTTCCAACTGAGATATCCATTGGAAATGACATTCCTCAATGGATTTCAACGGCTTCAGTGTCGTTGGGAATCAATCGTTTAAAATCCATATCTGTTACGATTTGCAACGGAGGTTCAATGGATAATATCCGTTGATACCGTTCAACGGAATTTAACGGATGTCTATTGCCATATTTCACCGTATGTCCGTTGATAATTTGCAATGGATGTCTGTTGCCATATTTCAACGGATGCCCGTTGAAATTTTGAAACGGATATCCGTTGAAATATTGTAGCAAGATTTGTTGACAGCTGTGGCGAGAGTTAGCAACGGATAGGAGTATCAAATTTGAGCTCAGCCCGCGAGCTATCTCGAAGCCTGCTCAAAAAATAACAGGCTCGGGCCTTAAATTTCAAAGCCCGAACGCAAACGAGCCTTTGGATTCGGATTTTTAAAAGCCTGCATATTTTTGGCCCGGTCCTTTGGGCTTCAGACTAGCCCGTCGGGCTATAGAAAAAACTCTAAAAAACCTAGCCCCATGCGTTCTTCTCTTCTCTCCCTTGTTTGCAGCCTTGTGTACTTCTGCGTCTCTTCTCCGTCAACTTGGTATGCCGTTTCTCTCCCTTCTCCTTTTCTTTTCTCGTTCTCTTCTCCTTGGTTATATTCTCGTTAGTATGTCGCTTCTCTTCTCCTTGGTTCTCTTCTCCGCCTTGGTCTGGCGCTTCTCTCATCTTGGTCTGCCACCATGTGTTCTTCTTTTCTCCTTTTTTTCTCCTTGGTTATTGTATGTCATATTTTTCTCTTCTTTTTGGTTCTTCGGTGTTCCGTCGTGTTCTTCCCCTTTTCAGTTCTTTTGTTGCACCCTGTTCTTCTCTTCTTTGTGGTTCTTCTGCCCGTCATCGTAGATCTAACTTCACCATCCCACCATCTCTTTTCCTCTATTCTTCCGCATAGATCCAACCATCATTCTTTTCTTTTGGTTCTCTGCACCGTGGGTTGCCCGAAGCTCGCCCAAAGCCCGTCGAGCCGGGCCATGGGCCTAAGATTTTAGGCCTGTTTGATTTCGGGCTAGTCCGCCCCAACCCTGTTTCCATGGGGCCACAAGCGGGCTCGGGCTAGGTCGACCCGAATGAGACTCCTAGCAATAGATAACAGTTAAAAAAGAAATGACGTAAATTTAATATAATCGAACATATGCCCGTTGAAAATTTTGAACAATATCAACGGACGGTCGTTGATAATCTAGCGAAAAATTAAAAACTAAAAAAGGATTAATATAAATAAATTTTATACAAAATTTTAAAACTAATTTAATACATGTCATATAAACCGGTACCGTTTTCTTTATCTCTGTGGTCGCTAATACCTCGTGAAGAGGTTGCATCGAAATTGATGATCAGTTCCTGTCTCAGCATTGTTGCCCCCGTTAGTGGTGATGGCTGATACGTTTGACCGAGCAGCAACTCGATGATACTCTATGTGATGCATCTGCGCTCATGGATTTCGAAGCTCAGATTCCGTTTCCTAAAGACTATCTTAAGTTGTTCAATGTGTAGTTCGAGCTTCTCGATGCACCAATCTTGAACCGCGAGGGTACCGTCGTGGTATCCTCGACAATATGTTTTTGTAGATAACCTAGACCGTATAGAAGTCTCTTATATGGTTTAACCGAATACAATATAAAATAACTAAAAGTTATATCGATATAAAATATTTTATATAATTAAAGAACTATTGTAATAATAATATTATTATATACATGTACATAAACTTTGTCTTATTATAAAGGATTAGAATTGTCATGAGTTGAACTGATGACTTGTGATTGTTGTGTGATCTTCTCCGTCACGGCTTTCACCGTTCGTTCTGCTCGATGCACACCATCTCTAGGAAACTTCTCACTGTATTGACATTTTTTGGTTTTCTTGGTTTTGGCCTTGAAGTCCTCTCACTTCCAATGTTAGATGATTTGGTTGACTACCTCGTCCGTTCTCCATGTCAGTTTGACGTTCTTCTTGTAATAGTTACACTTGGCGTTATTCATCATCAAACGCAACCAAACTTGCATATCGTGCATCAAAGCGGTATGGATGTGCGATGTATCCTTCTTCTGCCATCTATATGCGCACTAAAAAATTGAATTTGAATAAATTAATTTATGAATAAAAGTCGATAAAAATTTAAATTAATTTTTATACTAAATACACTTACGATAATTTTACATCATCATAGACAACGTATAACTTCTGGCATCACGTGCCCGAAGTAATAAAGTTGATCTTATAACGTACCTTGGATGATGTTGTTGTTCGTGTATTTAAGAACATCCACATAAAACATGCACATGTAAACAAAATAATTAGACAATATTATAATTAATTCTAATACCAATATTTGTAAATAGTATCTTAACATAACATCATGTGAGGACGTCCGGGATCAATAATAGGAATGGTGGGACGCTCGTCGAAACTATCGATTAAAGCTTCAACATCCACCATATGATCTTCTTCATCAAATATCGATTCTATAGAGGATAATATTAATATACATAGCTCGTGTGATCTTCTGCTGAGCGTCTTTGTTTCTTCAGAATATGCGACTCGAAATAAAATATGCTGAAATATATGATTTCTTCCAACAAGTACTGTTTAAAAAATAGATCCTTCAACCGTTGCTTTGTTTTTTACTTTTTTCTTTAAATGAAAGAAAAACCTTTCGAAAGAATACATCAATCTAAATTGAACTAGGTCACCGAGTATTGCCTTATCTAGTAAATATATTGGCAAATGCTCCATGACATCGAAGAAGGAAGGCGAAATTTTTTTTCCAAAGAGCATAATACTTCAGAGATATTGTTTTTCAATAACACTAAGTCATTCATTTTTAAATTTATTGAACATATAAATGCCGCATAGCACATCGTGAACGTTTCATGCTAAGAGTTCAACAAATCCGATTGGAATGAGTCGTTGCATGAAAACGTGACAATCATGAGTTTTCAACCACTACAAAAAATAGGCAATTTCCAACGGATATATCTGTTGGAAATGGCTAGATTTCCATTGGAAATAACATTTCCCAATGGATTTCAACGGATTTGGAGCCGTTGGAAATCAATCATTGAAAATCCACGTCCGTTACGATTTGCAACGGTGGTGCAATGGATAAATCCATTGATATATGTAAATGGAGTGAAACAGATATATCCGTTGAAAGGTTGCAATGGCTGTCCGTTACAAAGGTGCAACGGATGCAAGTTGGCGGAATATAACAGACGTTTGTTGAACACCCGTTGGAAACCAAAATGGTGGGAATTTAAAGCATTTCAACGGATACCCATTGCCCGTTGAAAAAAAGAAATGGTGGAAATTTAAAAAAATCCAACAAATTCCCATTGAAAGTTTTGAAACTTTTTAATGGGCATCCGTTGAGAAACTAACGAAAAAATTAAAAAAATTAAAATTAAAAAACATTAATATATATATAAAATTTATACAAATTAAAAACCTAATTTACTACATATCATCTAAACTGGTAACGCCGTCTTCATTCCCGTGATCGCCAACAACTTGTAAAGGGGTTGCATCTGAGTCGATGATCGGTTCTTGTCTCGGTGTTGTTGCCCCATCGGTGCTGGTGGCTGATACGCTCGACCGGTCAGTAACTTGATAATGCTCGATCGGCTAGCAACCCGATAATGCTCTCAATGAAGAGCATCTTGCGTTGCTCGAAGTGTAGTTTCGAGATGCTTGATGCACCGTTCTTGCGTGTAAGTCTTTTGGATCACGAGGGATACCATCATGGTGTCCTCGATGATATCCTTTTATAGCAAACCTTGACCGTACAAATGCCTCTTATACGGTTTAACAGATTACAATGTAAAACATGTTAAAATTAGCATATCGTTAGAAAATATTTTATTTAACTAAAAATACAATAACAATGATCTTATTATTTTCCTCTAAATAAATTTTGTCCTTTTGTAAAGGACTGAGATCGTCATGACTTGAACCGATGGTTTGTGATTGTTGTGTAATCTTCTCTGTCACACCTTTCACGGTCCGTTCCGCCCGAGAGTTGACCAACCCAGGTTCATCGACCTTTTCCCGATGAAAATTTTCTTTTTGACGTGGGTTTCTACAACCAGTTCAAGAAGAATCAGTTCTCTTCCCATCCTCTACATCTGTAGCATTATAGTAATATAATTAGTTAACAATTTTATATAACAATAAAGTTAAATCATTAATTGAACCCATGAACCTTCTCGTCGTACCGACATCTTTTGGTATTTTCACTTTTGGTCTTGAAGTCCTCGGACTCCCAATGTTGGATGAGTTGGTTGAATACCTTGTCCATTGCCTATGTCGGTCTGGCGTTCTACTTGTAACAGTTTTGCTTGACATTGTTTATCATCAAACGTAATTGTGCTTACATGTCTTGCATCCAAGCTGAATAGATGTGCGGCGCGTCCTTCTACCCATCTATATGTACACTACAAAATTAAATTACAATAAATTAGTTTATAAATAAAAGTAAATAATAATTTTAAAATTAAATTTATATTTAAAATACTTACAACAAATATACACCACCATCAGCGGCGTATAACATTTGGCGTCACCTGCCAAGAATAATAGAGTTGATCTTGTAGTGAACCTTGGATGATGTTGTTGTTTGTGTGTTTCAGAACATCATACATATCAAACCTGCATGTGGAAATCAAATAATTAGATAGTATTTGTAATTAATTTCAATATGAATTTTCTAACTAAAATATTACAATAACGTCTCGCTAGGACGTTTAGGGTCAATAATAGAGATGAAAGGACACTCGTCAAAACTATCGATCAATGCGTCTATATCCATCATATAATCTTTTTCATCAAATATCAGTGGTGCCGATATAAATGGATGAGGCCGATATGGTGGCGGTGGAGGCGGTGGCGGGGCTCCTGCGGAACCCACCAACATTCCACCGTAACCGACAAATCGTCGAGCTCTCATTGTGTTTAAGTGTTTAGGATTTGTGTTTGACAGATTTTGATGTTTTGATTTTGAGATTGTGTTGAAAAATGAACTGTCTCAACGACACAAATACAGAATTTTCCAACGGCATCCGTTGGAAATAATGTCACATCAATGAACGTGATTAATTGACTTGACTGTTGGTTTCTCAACGGATATCCATTGCAATTTCCAATGGATGGCCGTTGACAAATCGTATTCCCAAGGCAACAGACGACGTAATGACGGTACATCTTCCTTTCAACGGACTCCCGTTGTTAGGATGAAACGGACGCCCGTTGGTCTTTGCTAAGAGACAACCCTTGAAACTTACCAACGGGTATGGTGGCTGCCAACAGTCATCTGTTGGCATTCTAAACCTTGACAATCGGCATCTGTCGCTCACTTCCAATGGATACCCGTTGACAATTTGAAAACCTTGAAATTTTTCCAAGTATCGAACAAAATTAAATGGTTCAATGGTTTTTGTTGCTTTTCCCAACGGATGCCTGTTGAACCTTGAATATATAATGCTTAAAAAATAATTTAAAAAATTTAGATAAAGTTAGACATTACAATTACACAATTCACATTTCTTCTTCAATAATCGCGGATGTATTCTCCATCTATGTCAATTCTTGTGAGAATCTCTTTTCGATTTTCTGTATCAAATTTACCGTTTCGGCTCAGGGTGATCACTTTGCAACAGATCTTATTTTTCATTTGTTCTTATTACTCCGCGTGGCTTGATCTTAACTATGGGCCAACATTCCGCTCTTCGACGTTTTAATGTTATTGGATATTGCACGTAACATATTTGATCTGCTTGATCTATTGTGATGAATGGATCATACTTACCATATTGTCATGCCAGATTTTTTCGTGTACCAAATCCTATGGTTGGGTCGAATCGTTGACATTTAATAAGCATTACGTTCAATCCAACGAGATCGAAAAATTCTACCTGTAGGATTTGGTGAAAAATATTGTTGAAATCATCAATATCTGTTTCACTATTAATCCAAATGTCGTAATTGTACGTGTTTCTATGTTTTTCGTGTTCGTAATTGTGGAATATGTATCCACGAGTAAAAAAATCAGACACCATAAAACATTTCTTACAGGACCATTAGCCAAATCTTTTAACGAGGAAGGATTCCTCTTATCGGAACCTTTAACCTATGTAACATAAAAGTAAATAAATATTTTATAACATAACATTTTGTTCACATATATATATATATATATTATGTACGAATATACGCGTACTTATGTAATCTCTAAACCGCGAGTCATAATGTTGAAGTTTCATTGTCGTGAGTTCATCTACATTCAGATGAGGATATGTACCCATTATTTCTTCACCAAATATTCTATAATGAAAGTACGTTAACACACACACACACACACACACACACACACATATATATATATATATATATATATATGTGTGTGTGTTTAAATGATTGATTTTCATCGTTTTGTACCTTTCGAAAGGTAATCTCTTGATAATTTAGTAATATATATGTGTGGACGTGTGCTTATACTCTTCTAGTGTTAGCCAATATTATTCAGATTTTCCTTTTGTACGTCTAATCAGTGTAAAGATCTCATGAATAGCGCTAAATTTAGTATTATATTGATATAGATACATTTGTGGTCTCCCGCTGAGCGTCTTTATTTCGTCGGAATATGCGACTCGAAATAAAATAGGCTAAAATATGTGATTTCTTCCAACAAGTACTGTTAAAAATAGATCCTTCAATCATTTCTTTGTTTTTTACTTTTTTATATGAAAGAAAAACCTTTCGAAATGATACATTCATCTGAGTTGAACTGGTCCACCGAGTATTGCCTCATCTCGTAAATGTATTGCAAATATTCCATGACATCGAAGAAGGAATGCAGAAAAACTTTTTCAAATGAGCATAATATTTTAGAAATATTGTTTTTCATTAATTCCAAATCATCCCTTTTTAAATTTCTTGAACATAAATCTCTAAAACTTATGTTAATTCCGTATAGCACATCGTAAATGATTCGTGGTAAGAGCTCACCAAATATGTAAAGGGTACATGTATAGGGGTATATAAGTCTTTTTGTAATTACATCTTTTATTGTAATTTAGGTCTAATACTCTTGTACATATAGCCGTTTGGCTTGATTCATGCAATCTATTGAGATTCGAATTCTTCATGGTATCAGAGCGAAAAGTCTAACGACGCAACAAACCCTCCTAAAAATCCGGCCGCCTCCCTCCTCCTCTCTTCAGCCGCCGCCGCCAGTCTTTCCTGCGGCCGCCGGTCATCCTTCCTCCATACTCCGGCCGTTCAATCTCTCTCTCCATCCCCAACCACCGTACCATCACCTACAATCTTTGCCCCAAACA
>CM071876.1:19856706-19882160 GCA_036759665.1 Gynandropsis gynandra | reverse complement strand
CAAACCCTAGATCTACATCTCTTGATCATCTCCCTCAAAACCCTAACAATGGCCGGCCAAACAAGCCAATCTACCGCCCGTGTCTCCGATGCGGCCCCGACCTTCGATCCACAACATCCGCTCAGCACTCTTCTCACCGTCAATATGGCCAACATCACCAAATTGACGCCAAGCAATTTTCTCACGTGGAATATTCAGATTCGTGCCCTCCTTGAAGGACACAATCTTCAATGTTTCATCGAGGACAACTCGATTGTTCCTCCGGCCAAAATTCAACGTGATGGAGTGTCCGTAGACAACCCTAACTTTCAGCCATGGAAGCAACAAGATCGTCTCCTATTTTCAGCCTTATTTGGGGCAATTTCGGCCTCTCTCCAGCCCCTAATAGCACGTGCACCGTCCACCTATGAGGCATGGAAGACGCTTGCTAACACATACGGCAAAGCGTCTCGCGGCCACATTCTCCAACTCCGTGACAAGATCAAGCGCTCATCAAAGGGATCTCAATCCATTGATGAGTACCTCCGTGCCATCACCACTACTGTTGATGAGCTTGCCTTATTGGGAAAGCCACTTGATCACGAAGATGTCCTTGATGCGATCCTCGACGGTCTTCCCGAAGAGTATAAGCCGATTGCGGATGTCATTCGTGCAAAGGATACCGCTGCATCCGTTGAAGAAGTTCATGAGAAACTTCTAAATCATGAAGCCAAATTGGCTACTGCTGAAACGCATCCACTTTTGGCCGTTGCACCCATCACGGCCAACCCTAGCTCCATGCGCTCTTCCAATTGGTCTCGCCCGGAATCTCGCTCGTCCGGCTCTACCAATTGGTCTCGTCCGGAATCTCGTTCATACGGCTCATCCAATTGGTCTCGACGTCCACGTCAACGTTCACCAACACGTCGTGGCTATCAAGGCAAATGTCAAGCGTGTGGCGTTCAAGGACACAGCGTACAACGCTGTCCACGCTTCCGTCTTGTCTCCTCCCCCGGTATTCTAGAGAATCCCCCGACGCAACCTTGGCAGCATTCCTCTTCACATTGGGAGCCACGACCGCAAGCTCATCATGCTGCCGTCTCATCCTATGATGCCAACTCGTGGATATTGGACAGTGGAGCATCTCATCACATTACATCGGATCTCTCCAATCTTGCTCTTCACTCCCCGTACCGCGGCAATGATGATGTGGTTGTCGGTGATGGAAATGGCTTATCCATCACACATACGGGTTCTATTTCTTTACCCCTTGATACTAGGCCGTTAACATTAGATAATGTTTTATGTGTGCCTAAGATATGCAAGAATTTGATTTCGGTCAATCAACTTTGCAAGACTAATGACGTGTCCGTTGAATTTACTCCTTGTGATTTTCAGGTGAAGGATCTCAGCACGGGGGCGCAACTTCTGAAAGGAAGCGCTAAATGTGGAGTTTATGAGTGGCCCGCCCCATCTAGTACCTTGCTTTCTCCCTACGCATTTCATAGTGTCAAGACCACTTCGTCCGAGTGGCATTTCCGTTTAGGTCATCCGTCGTCTTTAGTTTTAAATAAAGTTATTAAAACATTTGATTTACCATTGTCTCGGGATTCCCCTCATGTGTTTTGCAATGCGTGTTGCCGTAATAAAAGTCATAAATTGCCATTTTCCACTTCTACTCTTACTACATCTCGGCCACTTGAAGTTATTTATTCCGATGTTTGGACATCTCCAATTCATTCTATTGATGGCTTCAAATATTATGTCATTTTTGTGGATCATTTTACACGATATTCTTGGTTGTATCCACTAAAAACCAAATCTCAAGTTCGTGACACCTTCATTCAATTCAAAACACTCGTTGAAAACAGATTTGAAAAACGCATTTCAACACTCTATTCGGATAACGGAGGTGAATTCATTGCCTTACGTTCTTTTTTATCCTCTCATGGCATTTCTCATTTTACTTCTCCACCACATACTCCCGAGCACAATGGTATATCGGAAAGACGACATAGGCATGTTGTAGAAACCGGTCTTTCACTTCTCACGCATTCCTCCATGCCCCTAACCTATTGGTCGTATGCCTTTTGTACGGCAACCTACCTCATTAACCGTCTCCCGACACCGACCCTTAACTTGTCTTCCCCCTATGAGTGTCTCTTCCAAAAACCACCAAACTATACCAAACTTCGTGTCTTTGGATGTCTATGTTACCCTTGGTTACGTCCCTATACAGCGAACAAATTAGAACCCAAATCCGATCCATGTGTCTTCCTAGGGTACTCATCCACTCAAAGTGCATATGTGTGTTTTGATCCGCTTAGGTCGCGCATTTTCATCTCCCGTCATGTTCACTTCATTGAGTCTATCTATCCCTTTGTCGAGCCTACTAAATTTTTCCCCCAACCCACCAAAACACCCACGGTAATCACCTCTACACATAGTGTCACTCCTACTCCCTCATTCTCGCCACCACTCATAGCTCCATTGCCGGTTCAGCCCCTAAGCTCGGATTCTTCACCGCGGCAATCCTCGGATATTGGCTCTCCGTCTTTGGCTTCTCCTTTTTGAATACAAATACCATTTAAAAAGATTTGAAGATATGTAAGGAAGAAATGAAAAAAAAACTATACACTCATTGAGGTTGAGAAAATGCTTATCAGAAATGGGAAAACCTTAAAGCGATATCCTTATATGTCATACCCTGCAGAGGCTAAAAATTGCTCAAACATAAACATACTAATCTATGAAAAACTCATACAATACAACAACAACCAAAGAAGAATATAGTAAATTGTTTTCAAAGGCAACGAATAAACAATCAAATACTTTTACTGAAATCATGGAAGTAGTCTACTCAAATCAAGGCCAAACATTTTTTGTACATGTATACAGAGGTGTTGATAAAACTTTCATTTGAAAATTTTTATCAATGGAAATAAGATCTCAAGATCATATAGTTTTAAATGCATCATCCAGTGGAATTGCATCCCTTTAGATAAAACACTTAAAATTATAATGAGCTCCATCGACCCAACTTATCGATCCATACCATTTGGTGGGAAAACCATTGTGTTTGGAGGCGATTTCCAATAAATATTGCCTAATTTTACAAAAAGGCACTAGGTATGACACAATTAGAGCTTCTATTAACACTTTATATATTTGGAATTACTACCGCTTGTTAAAACTAACACAAAACATCGATTATTTTTATATTTGACTAATGAAAATTATGTAAGAACGAAATATTTTACTAGATTGGATATCAAAGTTGGGCGATGGAAACTTTTAGAGATAAACAATGTTCAATGTCGAGTGGATATTCCGATAAATTTATGGGTAAACTGCCTGTTACCCCCTCAAGAATGTTGTTTTTGTCCGATTCTCCCTTGATTTTTGCTCTGGGATTTCACTCTCCAATCCCACGGAGTACCGCTCCATTGTTGGCGCACTACAATATCTATCTCTCACAAGACTGGATGTTAGTTTTGCTGTCAACAAGCTGTCTCAATTCATGCATGCTCCCACGGATATCCATTGGCAAGCCGTCAAAAGAGTTCTACGCTATCTTGCTGGCACGAAAGAGAGAGGTATCTTCTTATCCGCCAAGAACAACCTCTCCTTACATGCCTTTACCGATGCAGATTGGGCTGGAGATTCACTTGATCTCAAGTCCACTGGGGCGTATCTACTTTTCCTTGGTGCACATCCTATTTCCTGGTCGTCTAAGAAGCAAACAGGATTCTCCCGTTCGTCTACCGAAGCTGAATACCGCTCCATTGCGTCCACAGCCGCGGAAGTTCTATGGGTACTTGCTTTACTATCCGAAGTTGGAGTCACGTCATCATCACCACCTACCATCTATTGTGACAACATTGGAGCGACATACCTCAGTGCCAAGCCCGTCTTTCACTCCCGAATGAAGCACTTGGCGCTAGACTATCTCTTTGTCCGCGGCCTAGTCGAGTCGAACACTATTCGGGTCACGCATGTTCGAGCCGCGGATCAACTTGCTGACATTCTCACAAAGCCTCTCTCGAGGCTTCCGTTTCAGCTTTTGTGTTCCAAGATAGGACTCACCGAGGGTGCTCCATCTTGAGGGGGCGTGTAAAGGGTACATGTATAGGGGTATATAAGTCTTTTTGTAATTACATCTTTTATTGTAATTTAGGTCTAATACTCTTGTACATATAGCCGTTTGGCTTGATTCATGCAATCTATTGAGATTCGAATTCTTCAAAATACAATTGGAATGAGTCGCTGCATGAAAACGTGACAATCGTGACTTTTCAACCCAATCAGCCTCGAACCAAAAATATCCACACACCGAGCAATGTTCAATGCATATGATGCGATTCAAGTTAAACAAATTAACCTAAACTACCCGCAAGTGCACGAACGTGTGTAGTACTCGAGGTGTCGATCCCACACGAACTATGCAACACGAATTAAACTCAAATTAGGATCAAACTTGCTACGATGAAATGTTGGTTTTAGGATGAAATAATAAAATGCAGTAAACGAATGATTTCTTAAAAATGAGACAAACGTTCTAGGATACGGTTTCACCGCAAAGCTTCTGAAACCAACTATCGATCTATCTAATCATGCGTTCCCAATAAGATATCTAAGGCGGATGATCCTAATGTAATTCCTGCCCTCTCTCAAGGCATATGAACGTGATTCAATTGAGTTATCCTCCACTTTCGTGGCTGATACCTCAAACTAAACTCATACGAACTATGATTCATCCGATTAACCCTCAACCGTTAGTACTCTACTTTCGTAAGAAATAGATTAACAAAACGGGAAATGCATTCATGAATAAATCGAAAGAGGTTCTGGGATAGCCATAGGCTAATCTCTTCTCCTAGAACAAGACAACCACTCCATCATGAGTTCGGAATAAAAAAAACATAAACGAAATAGGATGTCTAAGGAGCATAGAAATCAAATGAGGTATCGTCCCGATTCGATCTTCCTTCTCCTTGCGTGTCTCCCGTCAAGAGGACTCCCTCCTATGGTGAATGGTGAATGATTAATGGTTTGTGAATGAATGAATCCATCTCAAATATAAAATGAATTCTCTTCTTTTCCCTTGACGTCTTTTGATTCAAAATTTGAATCATTCCAGTGCTTATCTCCACTCAAAACGTACGTAGGAGGGTTTACCAAGTCATACCAGATCGTGCATGCTTTTAGGCATTATTTCCTTGTTTGTAGAGCGACTTCATTATTCAAAATTTGAATCACTTACGTGGTTATCTCCAATCAAAATGGACATAGGAGGGTTGACTAAGTCATGCCCTTTGTTGTAGAACGACTTCTTCAAGCGCCCGACCGTGCTATGCTCCTCACTTCAGCCCGGTCGTGTGTGCCTATCTCCGGCCTATTCCTTGTCCATTTTTCATCTCGTTTGCTTCGTTGTGATCTCCGATGCTCGTACTTTTTCCCGTGTATGTTCTTTAGGTTCGAAACGAATTAAATACGCATTAAAACCGATAAGAATATGAAAACACGAAAAACGTAAAACGGATACAAAATCACACATAAACATCGTAACTATCGTTATAAACATCTCTAAAATCATGCGAGAATCGTGTACGAAAATGAGATGATCAACATATCCATATGAAAATTTAACGTCTTCTCTTAACCACCTTAATAATGCGGTTTTTGCTGGCCCATCCAATCTGAATATTGGGATAGGTGCCCTTCCATCTTGTAACTCAACCTCAGGTCTTCGACATAATATCTTCAAATCTTTTCTTGATTGTATATTATCATTCGTTTTTTCCCATCAAATTCAAAACAATGTTGATGATGTTATCGAAAATATTCTTTTCGATATGAATAATATTTAAATTATGATGCAATATCAATGATTTCCAATATGGTAATTCCTAAAAAATGCTATGTTTATACTAGTTATGCCAATCACCTTTGCCTTTTGGTTTTCGATGCCCTTGATCTCCACTGCATTTTATCAATTCTTGTAAATCTCGCATTGATTTAGTCGTTTGTAAAGGATTTGTGTTCCGATTTGCATGCATGGTATCTATTCTTTTTGTACTACATTTTTTCGAAAATGTTTTTTTATCTTTTTTGAAAGTATGTCCATGGGAAAGAAATCTTCTATGAAAACCAAACCAACATGGTTTCTTCCCATGTACTAGTGGAAATGAATCTGTATCTTCCATACAATATAGACATCTCAATCTCCCGTGCATGCTCCATCCAGATAACATTTCATAAGCATGAAAGTCGTTAATTGTCCACAACAAAACCGTTTTCAATGTGAAATTTTGCTTCTTACTCACGTCATAAGCAAGAGCTCAATCGTTCCATAAATGTCTTAATTCATGAATTAAGAGCTGCAAAAAAGACATCAAAACTTTTTTTTTTAGATGTTCTGGTCTTGGAATAAGCAACATCAGAAATATTATTTCTCTTTTCAGACTGATATCGAGAGACAAATTATATGGAGACAAAATCATCGACAACAAAGAATAATGACTTTCAGATTATCCATATGGACTAAAACCATAGGTGCATAGACAAAGATAAACATTTCTCATTTCATACGCAAACTCAGGAATTATTTCATTGAAATCTTTCAAAGCCTTATCATCCGATGGATGTTGCATTATCCCTTCGTCCGTCGAGTGTTCTGCATGCCATTTCATTATCGAAACAGTTTTTTTCGATTCATATTACCTTCCCAACCTATTTGCTATAGGCATATAAAACATTTTTTTGTATGTTACATATTTACATGAAGATGGTCTCTTTGGACGAAATCTTCCTGCACCGCAAAATTTACATTCCAACAAGTCTTTATCATTTCCCTAAAACAACATGCAAATGTTTTTACAAACATCAATTTTCTCATGTGGTATTTCCAGATCATTTAAAACATTCTTTGTTTCTTAATATGTCTCGTGAATTTGATTATTTTCTGGTAAATATTCATGCATGGTTTTGCAAAATGAATCAATGCAATTTTCAGCAACATTGAAGTCTGTTTTTATACTCATCAATCTTGAGAACAAAGATAAACAAGACTGGCCTTCATGAAAAAATTTATTTATAGGTTGTTTCGCCAAATCCAATAAGTTGAAAACTCGACGTTACTCGTTATTCAACATCTATTCATGTGGTTTCTCAACAACTCTAGGAAAAGCATTTGATACCATTTCCACATATGGATTGGTCGTCGATGTTTTATAAACAATTTCTTCATTTTTTTCATTTCATGTGCTTCTTGCACAATATCTTTAATTAGCGCCACAATTTTTACTGTGAAATAACCAAATTTCGTAATTCTCTACGAAACCCACCTTGTAAAGATGTTTGGAAACAATTTCTTTACTTCGAAACCTCATGTTTTTGTATATTTTCTAGGGACATAACTTTGTCTATTGGAACGGACATAATGTTGGAAATTTCAACGAATTGCAACAGACATTGGGTCGTTGATAATTTTCCAAAATCCATTACAATCCATTGGAAAATTATATCAACGGACGGATCCATTGATCCGTCCGTTAATATGGGTCTATTTTTTTAGTGAAGGAAGACAACAATGAATTGCGAGGAAAACGATGACAAACCAAGAGGAAGACTGCGAAAAACCGAGAGAAAGACGACGGCAACGATATGTGTGAAGCGCTAGTCATTCTGCAGAATGTCGATAGCGTGTGAGAGAAGGATGAGTTTCATTGTCCGAAAAACTTAAAATAATTTTTTCCTGCAACCCAAACAATCTCGTTTTCAACTTATCAAATTGGTGTATTTTTGTTTTGTTTTGTTTTTTGTAAAACTGCACCGTTTAGGCGGTTGTCGAGCGCTTAGTTAGTCGTCTTTGTGAACAGACAATCTAAACATCCCGAATTGGAGAAAATTGGAGTGCTGGCCAACACCTAATTACTAGGAAAGTTGAAATCGATTTCTTTCAATTTTTTTAAATTATTATTGGGTGAAAAATATCATCCCATTAATCTGATTTGTCACAAGTGGGAGATGATGATTTTCACATTGATTTTTCCTTGGTCCAATATAAATATAATAAACCAAATGATCAAAGATTCTAAAGTTAAAGAAGTACTATTGTTAGGTTCTAATAAAACCAAATAAAATTTCCATTATTAAATTTTTTTAATAAAAATTATTGGCAAGACCATCTTAAATAATAGCCCAAGTTCATACTAGATTGAGAATGTGTAAATTACAAATCGGATTAAGGTTAGATAATTGTAAAATACTCCAGTGGAATATTAGGTGACCATGAGCATGAGCCGGGAGCTAAAATATAACTTTAATATAAAAAATATGTGGTTTGTACATATACTAGTATTTTGTATACGCGTGTAGCGCATGAGTTTTTTTTTTCAAAAATTGATATAGAGGTAAAGGAAGACAAACAGGGAAGCTCAGAAAACTCTCTGCCGGGGTGCTAGGGGATGCGACGCAGGTGGGGAGGAGGTGTAGGTGAGGGTCGGCGGAGGCGAGGTTGGGAAGGGGAGGCACGGGGAAGGCGAGGGGTGGCGAAGGCGAGGCGGGCGGAGAGGGAGGCCCGGGGAAGCGAGGGGCGACGAAGGCGAGAGGGGGTAAAGGCGAGGCGGGTGGAGAGGGAGCCGTCGGGTGGTGGGTTTCATCTAAAACCCTAAATTCAAAGAGAAGAAGAGGAGGGAAGCTCAGGAAGAAGAAGGGGAGGAAAGCTCGGGAAATTCTGTGAATAGTAACGGCATTGCATCCAATGATGCAGAATTGTCCAGCAAAAAAAGAGAGACGGTCGAACGGATAGTATGATGACATGTGGCGTTTTTACTATTTATTGAGAATTTTGTTTTAGATGGTATTAGATGTATATATATACATGGTTAAAGCTAACATGTTTAAATATCTTTTATACATTTAAATGAATAAAAATACAAATGTGACGAATAGAGTGGAACCAAAAAACACAAACATTTTTGTTACCATTTTTCTTTGCATTGATTATCTTTTAGATTTATCCTAAAATATAAAAAAAATTGAATCAAAATTAAATTAAATCGAATTTGATCAATCCAAAATTATTTTAAATAATTGAATTGAACATGTCTTTTGTTTGAATATTTTTGTCTGAAGTTTATGAATATTTTAATTTAAAATCAATTGATAATAAGTATCATACCTTTTTATATATATTATATTAGATTATTTGTTAGATGTGAAATTTCTAATATCACCTATCGAGATTATGACATTTATCGGTTCATCTCATATCATGATGAGTTTTGTGAACTTTCATGTCAAGATCAATTAATATGAGTGAATTTAAACACTTTATATATTATATTAGATGTGAGATTCCTAACAATTTTTATCCAAAATGATGATATAACATTTCTTTTATTTGAATCATCAAGTAAAAAGATAATCTATACACTTCTCACTAAGTTGGTTAAAATTAACATTTGATTTCTAATTCATTTTTTTTATCTTGAAGATTGTTTAGTATGAAACTAATTATCTTATACGCTTTTCCAAGTTTCTCAGCCTCCAATTGAAATAGATAAAAGTATTATATTTTAGCTACGCACAAAAACCTTTACACTAAAGGCATGCGTTCATATAATAAAATTTTTTCATGAAGCTGGAACTTCAGTCTAAAAAATAACATAATATTGTAAAGGTAAATGTATCATATTAAATCACATGATGTGAATAAATTCATATTGTTACAGCTTTTTATAAAATTATATCTTATGTAATCGAAATCTCAACTAAATAAGAGTTATCATTAAAAAAGGCATATTGTTTATATATTATATATACATTAAATAAATAACCAATAACATGTTTTATATTTATTTATCAATGATTCATTATTAAACAAAAATATTTAACACAATTTTTTTTTAAAAATAATATTTGATTTACTATTATTATGTTTTAAAAATTAATATTTTTTTTAAAAATAATATGTGATTTACTATTATTATGTTTTAATAAATTAATATATATAATTATGTGTGGGATGAGAAAGGCATATCGCAACATAATCTCACACACAAAGGGAGAGAATGAGAGGGAAATCAGACGGTCCAGATGAAGCTAACAAAGATTTAATGACGAAAATATTGTCACCAATTTGCAATATCCAATATGCAATATTATCTTGGACTATGTAAATGACATTATTTATATCACGAGCTGTATTCGTACTCGGACTTGATCGGCCTCCAAACTTGGGTCCATATTCGGACGGACTCCGGCTTTTATCAGACCTGGATCCATCCTCTGATTCAGGTCGCTGAGCATAGCTGCATTCGATCAATAAACAAAATTGATCCAATTGAATGCTTTCCTCTTCCCAATGACATAAAGAGTAACAGCAGCCCTATATATAAACTTTGGTAACATTTTCTTTTTTAAATTAAAGACTCTATTTATAAAACTCAAACCTTTCAAGCATTTCATAAAACATAATGACGTTTTGTGGGATGATATGTTAGATTTTTTTTTCTAATGAAAATGATAGACAAGATTTTCATGTAAAGTTTACTTCTTACTCTTCAAGGGTCGATATCTTGTGGGATGATTATAGATTGATTGATAATGACATGGAAAAAAAATCTTCACTAATGGAGCGTCGGGACTATCGATAATTTAACGGACGATAGATATTATTCGACTTCTGATAACCTATGATTTTTTATATTTAATTTTTGCGTGATATAATTGATCACTAAGGACAGGTAGCTTGCTATTTGTGAACGCGCATAGTGTTTCACGTCTACATTTAATGGAGATTAATTATGGCAAACCAAAAAATCATATATATATATATATATATATAATAGAAAGATGAAGATAAAGCTAAAGTACATAGTCTCACGTGAAAAATATAGAAAATCATCAATATAATATATTAATGATTTTTATTTTTATACATTTGAATTATGATATGGATTTGGTGAAGAGTTTTGGATTGAGTAAGTGGATGAGTTTGTGACATTTAACACATATTAAATGTCAAAAATAGGCCTTTTGATTCTTTGATTAAATCCAAAATTAATTTTAAATTATGAGTTTAATTTTTTAAAATTTTCGGATTTATGAATAGACACAAATTTTCTAACAATCACAACTTATGAACCGTCATGACTTTGAGAATAATCATGACTGTTTGAGTTTAAACCGAATTTTGGCTCAAGAAAGCTCCTAAGTCTTCTATAAATGAGAATTGTCATTAAAGAAAACATAACTCAATTTTCTCTCCGAAAATTTCTTTTCCGAAAACTCTCTTCTGTTCTATCTTACAAGCATTCAAAGTAGATTCGACAGAAGGTATTTCTGTGATCGTTGAATCCTTTAGACATAAACAAATTTTGTCTTAGGAGGACACTGCTTGAAGACCTCGATCGAAAAATAGATATTATATTTAATTCGTTTTTGTTTCTGTTTATTCCAATTATTTAATCTCCACTGTAATAGATAAAAGATTGTTCCAACAAGATATATATATATATATGTATATATATATATTTAACGGATTTGGTTCGATCTAACTCATTATTCATTTTAGTCTGTGAGCTAGATCGCGAACTCGTTCAAGTAAATCCTAACCCGTTTTGGGACCAACTCACAACCTTTTTCTTAAACAAGATAAAAAAATTCATGTTAATCCGTATTAAAGGATCGGATTAGAGTTAGCTCGCGATTCAGGAATCCATTTTACACCTTTACATGCATTCAAATGGTTGTAAATTGACCACTCATGAGTTAGTTGATCTTGACCCACACCATATAATAGTGGTTTGATTAAATAAAATTTTGATATTATAACCAATAGATTCATGAATTGGACTAAAGTTTTTCATGACACATTTGAGCAACACACTAACGTTAAACTAAAAAATTAGATTTTTTTTTTCTAATTCAATTACAATTTATTATTATTACCCATGAGAAAAAGTCACTAGATCTTATGCCAAAAAACATGACACATTCTAAAATCTTTGAGCAAACATAATCTCTCTTATCTTGCAAATATCATGCGACCAATTCAACCTATCAAGCTCCCCTATCGGTAAACTGTTTAGAAGAACGATTATTCGTCGTAATAGATAAATGCGATGCAGTAGAAGAAGACATATATTGATTGAGTTTGTTAACCGCACAGGAGATATCTAATCTAGTATTAGATGAATTTATTATAAATTTTGGATATGGTATTGGTTAACTTTAGAAATTTGGCATATATCTTTATAATTATATAATAGGTTTACACCTAAGCATTCTAAACTCTTTTAAGAGTTTTCTATATTTTCCCTTTGGCTAAAAGTGATAGCATCAATAAATATAACAATTTCTAATCCTAAAAAATATTTTACTTGTCATAAATATTTAAATCTAAATGCAAATTAAAAAACGTGTTTGTCAAATTCACTATCATTGTTATTATTACGAACAAGAATGATATTATTAACATACACTATTAAAGAAATAAAATTAACGTGTTTTAGAATATTTTAAAAAATAAATTATCATTAATAAATTGAACAAATCATGATTGTAAAAGAGTTGTAGAAACTTTTTGAGGCCACTGCCGAAAGCTTTCTTACGCCTACTTTGTTTTTTTTTTTTAATTTGCAAACTGTATCGGTGGAATAACCTCCCCTTGTTTGGGTGTATTTCCTATTGGTAAATTCTCTTGATTTAAATCTCCATACAAATAGTTATGTCTAACTACGCAAGAAACCAATTTTTAGATAAAAGAACTTTAAATATAACCTGTTTTGTTATTGGACTAAATGTGTCCACAAAATCAATACATTCTTGATGAATATAGCATTTGGCTACCGATGCCTTATATCTATTAATTGTACCATATGAACTGTATTTTTTTTAAATCCATTTGTATCTTATAGCATCTTTATTAGGAAGAAAAGAACAAATTGTCCAAGTATATATGTTTTAATAAAGCATCAAGTTCTTCACACATAACTACTTTACGTTTCAAATACTTAATTTCTTGAAATCAATACTAGGTTCTATTTAAGTAAAAATATTCTTTCTAAACAATTTTTATGAGCATGACTAAGATGATCATATGATAGAAAACGATGGCCTAGAAGAATGTGTTGTATGAGTAAATGTAAATGAATTAGAAGCAATATAATATCATTGACAATCATATGGATAATGGGGTTGCTTAGGAATTCAGGTAGAATTTCTCTATGTGTCTAATAACAGAAGAATTAGTAGGATGAGCATGTGTTAAATGTGAACGTAAATTTTAAGAAATAATAATTAGTTAATAAAAAACTATGAAGAAATAAAACAGAATTAAATAAGAAATAAAAATATATTTAGTTGGATAGTTAAAAGAAAAAATATTCTCATGAAAAACCACATTTTTAAAAATTGATATTTGATTAATAATTAAATCCAAAATTGTTACACCCGATAAACAAAAAACAAATAAGGTAAAGGGCTACCAAAGAATTTATACATAGCCTTATTGAAAGTTGAAAAATAAAACATATAAGCAACCGAAGAACTTTAAATGAGAATATTATGGAGACTGACTAGCAAACATCTCAAAAGATGATTTATTATGAAGAACATATGCAAGTGTCTATTAATAAGATATATAGCCGTTGAGATATACTCAGTCTAGCAAACAAAAGGTAAATGTGATTGAAAAAACAATGCACAAGTTATAGAAGCAAATTTTGAACAATTTTTGTTTCGTCTTTGGACAAATTTTTAGTTCGTTCATAAATTACTCATAAATTTTGATATGTTTCTATATTTCCCATGGATTAAGGAAGGAATTTCGATCTCTCTTTTTAAATTTGTACCAAACATAATCTCTAATTTAAATAAAAAACGAGAAAAAAACTTAATTTATTATTATTTTTAAATAATAATTTTTTACCTCGAAAAAATATTTACAGATGAATTCGGAAGGTTAATTTTCATCTCTAATTACAAGCAAAATTTTGTATCCCTAATTTTGGATGATTTTATGTCTCTATCTCCTATATTCATTAATATACATAAAAGGAAATAAAGATTAAAACCAATAAAAAAGTTTGAGGAAGAATAAAGAAATTTAAAAAAAAATAAAAAAGTGAAAGAAAATAAACGAAATAAAATAAATAAAACGAAAACAAAAAATGTTAATAATTAATAATATATTCTAATAAAGCAACATAATTAATAAAGTTGGATGGACATTCACTTAAAATATATGAATTCAAACTTTTTATTCTGCATTTGTCATTTATATTAAATTTATTTACAGTTTATTATAGATTGTAGAAATTTATCCAATGTACGTAAAATAAAATGGTGATTACAGCGTCGCACAGTTTTAAAAAAAATATATATATGCATGCCATGCATGCATGGATCTGTAGTTAATAAGAAAAATAAGAAAAAAAAAAGAACACATTGGTGCCATGCATGCATGGATCTGTAGTTAATAAGAAAAATAAGAAAAAAAAAAGACCACATTGGTGCCATGCATGCATGGATCTGTAGTTAATAAGAAAAATAAGAAAAAAAAAAGACCACATTGGTGTCTTTTTCAATGTAGACAGCGATGACAGTTTTGTGTTTATGTTAGGTAAGAAGCTCACGTACGTATAAGGAAATAAAATATTGGACTCTCTAATCCATCAATTTAATGGCTTTTGCTCATAATTAAAAAAATTATAATAAGCAACTAAATTAAATATGACTTCATGAATCCTCCTTTTCTTTACATTCCTCTAAGGACAAAAAAAGAAGAGAGAGAGAGAGAAGTCACTACAGCTTAGGCTGCAAAACATGAGAGATTCCACAAGCTTTGAGCAACCATCACCTCTCTTCTCTGGCAACTCTCCTACGACCAATTCAACTGATTTCCCACGACTTACACCACGCCTGACGGGAGACGAAGAACGAGTTGCCCTCCCATCAAACTGCTCAAAAGAAACAGTGGGCTTTGGTTAATACTCAGATTCGTGAAAAGTTTGATGTCTTTTAAGGATCTTCTTTGATGTAATCGTTCTATTCAGCAGTTCATGTGAATTGATCTTGAGCTGATGATTGTCATATAGACAAACATCACAAGCGCAATAAGTGTATCAAACCCAAATTGAGATCTAACCTGAAGATGGAAAAAACAAAAGATGAGGTCATTGAGCATACCTCTTCACGTAATAGTAGCAGAAGTCAGCAAGAATAAACGTCTGGACGATTTCCGAGAGGAGGACCATTATTGGCCAAAACCCATACCCTAACGCAGTTAGTAACCGTCCTCGTGTCTCCAACACCTACACACGTTACATTTTCTTTAGATAAGGGAGCCTATATTGGCGCTACATGGGGGGTTGGGGTGGCACGACTTGGAAGCTAGAGAGTGTAAAATGTTGTCGATGTCAAGTGTTTTTTGTACAATTTGGATGAATTCAACAACTGTAAAGAGGGTTATAGTTGCAGGAAAAGAAACCTGAAGGACCCAATGTGCACAACTCAAGAACCTAGCTATCCCCAAAGCAAATACATAATGTGCTGTGAATGGCTCCACGATCTGAGAAAGAGAAACACAGCAAAAGAGTCAGGCATGCTATGCTTTGTATCACTGATTGGCGATGCACCACAATGCCATAGAACATTCATTGGTCAACTAATTATCTAGAAAATAAGAATCATATTTGATTGATGGTGTGTTCGATTAGCAGAATTTTGATGGGCAAACTGCAAAAAGTAAAATTTATAGGACAAACACTGCAAGCTTTGCAAAACTTCAAGCTTTCAAAGCATCGAAACCGAATACCTTCGTATTTTGCATGACTCTCAGTTGAGGGAGAACTGAAACGGCTTCGAGGTAAACACAGAAAGCCCAAGCGATCCTATTGACTATGTGGTGATGTGTAGTCGGGTGAATAAGTAAAGATAAGATGGCGCACGGGACAACCTGAAGTAAGAAAGAAGATAGCCAGAAGAAATTGAGCAAGTATTGTTAAAACTGCGAAAAAGATAATGCAATATCCTCAAGGCATCAAGATATGAAATTATCATTTCCTCTTCAAAAATTACATTGGAAGTTATTTGCAGCGTCCTAACCAACAGAAGCAATGAAGAAAATGAAAGAAAGAACTAAAAACACCATTTGATCACAAAGAATATAACCTTTAAAGTTAAGTGATGAGGCCATTTGACACAACAGACAAACTCACAAGGGCAATACAAAGGGCTCTGTACGAAGTTGACAAAGAACACCAACAAAGCTTATCTTGTGTGTGTACTCACAAAGTAACTACTGAATGAAAATCAAGAGGATTGTATCAAGCAATAAAAAATATACTTCACTTCATTCTGCAATAAGTTCAAGTTCGTTCAAGTTCGCTCATTAATCTTTTCGAACACATCTTCGGTCTTAGGTCATTACAATTAAAAGATTTTACTTTTTTCAACATCTGAAACACAGAAACATAGTCAAGACCAAGGCGAACAGTAAAGTGAAACAGAGACAATAAAATAAATAAAAGCATAACAAACAAAACTTACGACATAGTAGATGGCGAAATTGTCTTTGTCTTCCATGTAACTGGCTCTAAGCTTCAAGCGGATCATATAAACGACCCAAAGGGTAGTCACCAACGTTGCTGAATCAAGTAATGTGTGAATATCGAATTCCATGACGAAGCTACAGTAGAGCCGCGAGGCCATAAACAAAGACGTGAGCTCCTGTGATTTCAGAGACAGCCCTGCGAAGCATCAAGCACAATACAACCATTACCAAAACCATATACAGTTCCTCAATCATCAAACAGATCCAAAAACAATTCCAGAGAAATCCTAAATCGATAATAAGAATTAAAAAAAAGTACGACAGAAATCATGTCGAATTGTAAGCATAATGTAACATCAGACCGAATTATCAATTTCTAATCGGATCCGAAGATTCCGAACAAATTCTAACACAACCCGAACCTTGTCCCGGGAATCCAACAAACCACAAAATTCAAATTTCCGATAGAACCAGAAACTCACCAGCACATGTCTTCTCTTTCATGAGCTTGTAGATTAGGACGGAGATTCCGAGGGCATGAACAGCCTCCGCAGCAACGAAGAGGTTGTCGTGGTCATTAACAATCATCCGGAGGAAAACGAGGGCCGCCATGGCCGAGACCACGCCGAGAAATGCCTTCACCTTCGGCGGTTGCCGACGAACCCATGTCGTCACCGTGTGGATAGGCCTCTTCGCTGCTTTCATCGTCGATCTCTTTACCCCTTTTCCTTCGATTTCTGGGACAAATATGGGAACTTTCGATGTTCGGGCGAACCAGGTACGATGATAAACAACTAGATCTGTCTGCTTTACGTGTGATTTGCGTTTTTGTGCGGATCAAGTGATTAATTATATCGTTTTTTCGCTTAACAAATAGGTATTAGGAACTGATAATATTCTCTAATGGCATTTTACCTTTTTAAATTAAATTAATCAATATGGCTAAATATTGTCTCCATCTTTTATTCATAATCATATGCTCATAGTGTTTATTCTTTCATCGGTTAAAATTTTATTAACTTCACTTTAATTAAATTAAAACCACTCAAGTTTTCAAATTTATTATATTTTTCCGATTCTAAATTCAATTAGTTCCTTCGATAATTCTAAATTCAATATATTTTTCTCTAAATTTTTCAAATGGAACCTCTTTCCTCTATAATTTCCAAATGTAACATATTTTTTTTTACTTTTCAATTTTAACTTATTTTCTTATAAAAATATGAAACTTTAGCATATTATTTTCCAGAGTTTTCTAAATTGAATATTTCTCTATAAGATAATCGGATTTGGTTCAGCTTTCAATTAAATTACAAAGTGATAATATATTTTTTATTTTTTCCAAAATTCATATCAGGTTTAAAATAAATGAAAACAAATTAGGTTCAAAATAACATATTTGTCACTATTTATTGAAATTCAAATAATGCATAATCGTTATAATCAAATCGAAATCCGAACCGAATCTGAATTGTCTAACCTTAATTATTATGTCATAATCTTTTTATCTTACGAGATATATGTTTAGTATAGAAATCTTAGAAAAAATGAGTTGAATTTTAAAACTTTGAGGAAAATAGACTTCATGTGGACACAAATTATGTTTAATTTGGCAACTTTAGAAAAAAATAGGTTGCATTTGAAAACTCCGAAGGAAATAATATGAATTTGGAAATTTCGGGGAGAAATAGACTAAATTTAAAAACATCGATGGAATGAGATGATTAAAAAATTTCACTAGATATATGTTAAATTTGAAAACTTTAGGTATCTAGAGTTTAATTGAATTAACAATAAAGTTAATTAATAAAATTTTAACAAAGGAAGAAATAACTAGATTTGTAAAATTTAGAGGAATAGATTAATATTTAAAGATGAAGGGAATAAAATTAAACTCATACTTCAAGGGAATAGAAGTAAAACATAATATTTTAAGGAAAAAGGCTTTTGCGCATAAATATTACTCATTAAAAAAATTAAAGGTTTTGAGTTTTTAATATTTAATTATGAGAACAGGTGAAACGGGACGTTGTTGGGTAATTATTATGAGAACAGATGAAAACGGATTAGATATATGATCGTGATGATTAGATATCCACTGAAGCATATATTATCTATATTGGGTCTCTCCGATCTCGTGGTCATCCAAAAAGATCTAAACACCGATTCGTTTATTTGTTGAAGCAGAATATCGATCAATTGCTTCCACTGCTGCGAAAATCCGTAGATATCTTCACATTGACATAACTCAAAGATTCTACCTACAGAATCTCCTACAATATATTGTGATAATGTTGGAGCAACCTATCTGAGTGTCAATCCAGTTTTTCACTCTAGAATGAAATATTTGGTGTTAGACTGTGATTTTATTTGTCTTCAGGTGCATGATGATTCTCTTCACGTCACTTTATTAGATCTGCAAATCAACTAGCGGATCTTCTACTTTAGTGAAAATTCATCGGACCAAACAAGATCAGCTCCTTTGTGACTGAGACGAAGATTTTGGTAGATAATTTTAAAGATAAACATAAACACTAGTTTTTTTTATGTTTCACTCCCCTGTGGTAAACTCCCATATTTTCAATAATCCAGTTAAAAACTTATCATTGTCTCATGAAATCTTTTGCATTATCTTTTTTTATAGGGAACTTAAGTTGAAAGATAAATATGCTTCAATTTACAAAATTATGTTACCACCTTGGCTCGAGTTTATGGTCTTGTCACGACGAGTTTAGAAGTTTGATTCGAGCTGGTGGCCCATAACACAAGTATGTTCAAATTATGTAAATTAAACACTCTTAACTTAACACATTTAGTATCACATGCCTTATTTTTCCAATCGATTTTGAATTATAATAATCAAAGCTATAAATAAATTGTGAGAAAACATAAATCTAATATTAAAGCCAAAACTGAACTAAATAATCCGGTTAAAAGCATTAAAAAAATTCGATTATCTCTAAACCAACTTATTGGTCACTTCAACGCTTATCACTAACTCATCCAAATGAGCTAACCCGAAAGCCCAAAACTCTCAAAAGCAATATAAATAACCGAACCGGATACCTGCCGGTTCAACCAATCCAAACACTCTCGCTCCTCTACGTGGCAATGTCATCGAACCCATGGTCCATACTAATAGGTTCAATATGTTACACACATGGGCCTGGGCGTAGCCTAAATGCGGTAGACTCTAGTTCATACACGACCAATTCGATGTCTTCATCTCCGGCATGGCCTCAGTCAACCTTATTTTCTTATTTACCCTCGGAGTTCCTACGAAAATAAACCATCAAACCTCTTTTTCATCAAAATTTTTCTGTAATTCTTTAACCGGTCACATAAAGATAAGAATTAAATATAATATATATAGTTTGTTGTCAAACTCTTATGCGGTGTAACTTATAAATATTTGGCTATCATTCTATATTTTGGAATATAGTTTTCAATAAAATTTTTTCGATGTTTTTTTTTCGTTAATTGCTTCCATCTCTACGTTTTTCAGATATAAAATTAAATATGTATGTATAGACTATTGGTAACTTATTTTTGTTCGTACACGTCTTTATCATGCTTCAGTTGTATCATATATTTATAAATATGAAATATGATTTTTTTATTTTATTTAGTAAAAATTAAACTTTATCGCATTCAATTTTGTGTATTATATCTAGATATTGGTATTATTAAATTTCAAGATGAATGAAATTAAATAACAAAATTGGGAATCGAATCGTTAAAGAATTATAAGTTGATTATGATCTTAAGAAAACAACATATTCCCTCTCAATTTTACCATTTTAATCCTATTTCCCCTAAATTTTCATGTTCATTCGGTTCTCTCCTAAGCTATCGTTACTCATCCTATTCCCCTCTAAACTTTAAAAATTCATCATATTCCCCTCTGTTAACTTTCCGTTAATTTTTCTGTTAAAAATATTTTTAGAACAACATATTTTCCCCCAAACTATATGATTTTCAACCTATTCATGCTTCAACTGCATCATATATTTATAATTAAGAAATATGATTTTTTTTATTTTATTTAGTAAAAATTAAACTTTATCTCATTCAATTTTTGTGTATTATATCTAGATATTTGTATTATTAAGTTTCAAGATGAATGAAATTAAATAACAAAATTAGGAACCGAATCGTTAAAGAATTATACGTTGATTATGGTCCTAGTTTATAGGGAAAACAACATATTCCCTCTGAACTTTACCACTTTAATTTTATTTCCCCTAAACTTTCATGTTCATTCGATTCCCCCTAAACTATCGTTACTCATCCTATTCCTCTCTGAACTTTACAAATTCATCCTATTCCCCTCCATTAACTTTTCATTAATTTTTCTGTTAAATATTTTTAGAACAACCTATTTCCCCCCTAACTATATGATTTCCAGCCTATTCCCCCAGAATTGTATGAATTCCAGCCTATCCTCCTCCCCCGAATTATATGAATTCTAGCCTATTCTCCCTCCGAACTATATTAATCATGGCCTATTTCCCCAAACTATATATAAACTGTAGCATATTTCCCCCGAACTATATAACCTCTAGTCTATTCCCCCATGAATTATATATATTCTAGCATATTTCCCCCGAACTATATGATTTCTCTAAAAGTAACATATTTTCTTTAATTTTAATGTATTATTAGATTTTTATATTAAAAATATTTAAATAAAAAATACTTAAGTTCTAACGAGTACAAAAAAATTCTATATAATTTGTCTAATAGTAAAATAATTTTAAATTATTGTTATCATATACGTAACATATTTTCTTTAATTTTAATGTATTATTAAATTTTGTATATTAAAAATATTAAAATAAAATATACTTTAAATTCTAACGATTACAAATGATTGATAAAAAATATTAAAATAAAAAGTACTTTAAATTAAATAAAAAATACTAAAATATCTTCAACATGAATGAAAACACACAGTTATAACGATTACAAAACAATAAAAAATATAACATTGTGTTCAATTACATAATAAGTTCATCATTACTAAACGATAAGAAAATATAACTTGATGTCCACAAATGACCCAAATTTGACCCGATTTTGACCCAATTCATATACCCAATTTTGACCCATATAATATCGATTTTTAACCCGATAACGACCCAATTTTAATCCAATTTCACCCAATTTTTATTCGATTTCACCGAATTTCAACCTGATTTAACCGAATTTTCACTCCATTTCACTCAAATTTAACACGTTTCACCCAATTTCGTCTAATTTTTATTCGATTTTACTGAATTTCAACCCGATTTCACCGAATTTTCACTCTATTTCACTCAAATTTAACACAATTTCACCCAATTTTGATCCAATTTCACCCAAATTTTACTCGATTTCACCGAATTTCAACCCGATTTAACCGAGTTTTAACTCTATTTCACTCATATTTAATCCGATGTCACCCAGTTTCACCAAAATTTAACTCGATTTCACATAATTTTTACTCGATTTCACCGAATTTTAACCCGATTTAACCAAATTTTAAATATATTTTTCTCAATTTTAATCCAATTTCACCCAATTTTAACCTACTTTTAACCGGAAAAAAATTGGGTGAAATCGGGTTTAATTTTGGTGAAATTGGGTTAATATTGGGTGGAATTAGATTAAATTGGGTGAAATTGGGTTAAATTTGGGTGTAATCGAATAAAAATTGGTTGAAATCAGATTAAAATTGAGTTAAATCGGGTTAAATTTTGGTGAAATGAGGTTAACATTGGGTGAAATTTGATTAAATCGGTGAAATCGGGTTAAATTTGGGTGAAATCGAATAAAAATTGGGTGAAATCATGTTGAAATTCTGTGCACTCGAGTAAAAAATTGGGTTAATTCGGATTAAAATTGGATGAAATCGGGTTAAATTTCGGTGAAATTGGGTTAAAATTGGGTGAAATTGTGTTAAATTTGAGTCAAATTGAGTTATGTTAAAATTATTTTACTATTAGAGAAATAATCATAGATTGTTTGTAATTGTTAGAATTTAAAGTATTTTTTATTTTAATATTTTTTAATATAAAAAAGTTAATAATACATTAAAATTATACAAAATATGTTACTTTTAGAGAAATCATATAGTTCGGGAGGAATAGGCTTGAGTTTATATAGTTAACGGGGAATAGACTAGAGGTTATATTGTTCGGGGGAGGGGGGAAATAGGCTATAGTTTATATAGTTTCGGGGGAATAGGCCAGAATTCATATAGTTCAGGGGAAATAGGCTAGAATTTATATAACTCGGGGGAATAGACTGTAATTCATAGAGTTCAGGGAATAAACTGTTTTAAAAATATTTAACAGAAAAATTAACAGAAAATTAACGGATGAAAAATATGATGAATTTTTAAAGTTTAGGGGAATAAGATATTTCATCTATTTTTATGTTTGGGTTTTATTTATATGTAGAATCTGAAGATTATATTTGTTGCATCTCATAATTATGAATACAATCAAATTCTCGATCGTGTTATAATTTTTTCCGATATAACAATGTTTTTTGTATTTAGAGAAAACATCTAACTTTCAAGTGATATTAGGGTTTGTATTGTGTTTAATTACGAGTTTGAGAATGATATTTTAGATTTTTATTTTATAGAAAATAAAACTAAAATAGTTAAGGTTATGTGCAATTGGAGTGAGAATTTGTTAAATCACTGTTCCGATATTTTGATTGCAGTGACTTTCTTATGGTATATTCGTTTGGATGTACAAAATTTATGTAAATGAATTGAAAATTTGTAGATTCTAACAAAATTTTGGGAGAGTCTGCTAAATACGTTATCGGATAAAAATGAATTAGTTTTATTTATTTCCAAAATAAAACAAAAAGCATGATTGATTCCAATAATAAAATCACATAATATCTCAGCACAAGCAATCACCAAACATTCATCTCTCTCAGCTAAAACTAAAAAACAAGTGCAGAATTAAACAAAGATAAACAGAAAAGAAAACCAGAAGACCCTCTCAAAGCAGCTTGAGATTTATGTGCATTTATGGAAATACTCCATTGACGCCGAGCTGTTCCCTGCCGCTGTTGCTTTCATCGTTCCAAAAGACTAGAGAAGTGACATCTTGTTGCAGATGCAATGCTAAGTCCCTAACTAAATACATGAAGAAACTAAATGCTGGGGTGGGGAAATTTTCTAGAACTATATGTTATGTGGGCAATCAACATTGTGTAATTTACATCAATGGGTAATCCTATAACTGATAGATTAGACTACATGCATATGCCAAACTAAGTCCTAAGTTAATATGTGAAGATGCCAAACTAAGTCCTAAGTTAATATGTGAAGATGCCAATGTGACCTCAAGAGAGCTCTGCCACTCGAGAAGATGGAGTCTTCAACTTGGGAACTTTAAAAGCGGACGAGAACAGCTTCGGGGTTTCTAAACTCGGCGTCTTACTCCGACTTTTCCTCTTCATACCTTTGCTTCCCTGATCAAAGATTCAAAGGTTTTAAAACGGTAATTAGCCGCATACCCATTATACAGAGTTCATTTTCATAGTTTTGTCTATAAACATGTCTATCTACTTGGAAGATTCAGTTCTTGAGTACCTGTTCACTCTGTTTCGATAAAACTGAATCAATTGCACCAGGCAGATATTTTTTGGGAGCTACATTGGATTCTTCTGTATTGCCATTGCTGCTGTTTTTACGAGTGGTGCATCGAGTTAAAACTGGTGTAAACTTGGAATTTCGAGACTCCTTTGCCAACTCTAACTCTCGTGAGAGCCTTGAAATTTCATGGTCTTTCTTACTTGCATCCTCCTCCATCGCAGCCACCTTAGCATTCAATCTTGAGATGATGTCGTTCTTTTTATCATTAGATAGTTGCAGCTGCTCTTGATGGGAGATAAGACTTGAAATTTTAGTGTTTGCTTGTGTGATTTCGTCATCTTTCCCCTTCATTTTATTAGAAAATTCGCTTTCTAAGCGTTTGAATTGATTCCACGCGAACCCATTTTCTCGTAGAAGCGAAGATACCTCACAGTTCTTTTCAGCAGCAAGCTTCTTGTAATCCATTTGCAGTTTCCTCATTTCAACTTCCAGCGACTTATCCCCTTCAGGTTTGGAACTGCAATCTTCATTCTGCACAAGAAAATAAACTTCTTCTCAAGATTGAGATTGTTTTCAAAGCCATAAGAAAGACTTCAAAGGGATTAGGTTTCCATACTTTTGTATTCAGAGTGAGCAAGTCAGACCATGCCTTGAAATCATCCAACTCATCCGTGGTATGTTCTGCAAATGCATAGATGATCAGGCAAAAATCCTATCCATTTGTTTCGTCGAATCAAACACAGCAGGATGCTTGTTGCAGAGTGTAAAGGAACTAAACTACTTTGAAAATAAAGGAGCAAATAGACCGAGGAAAAAGGAAAAATTTATGAAACGTATGAACAGGAAAAAGACTATAGATTCATGGAAGAAGCATTCACTGACCCAATTTCAATTTGTAGAGAGAAGCATCCCTGTCCCTCAATCCAACTAAGAGATTCGATTTGGCGACTTCGACCAAACGAATCATCTCCATCGTTTCGATTTCATTTTTCATCTGCTTAATAATTAAAAAAAGTAGTCAAATTAATTCCTCAAAAACTAAAGATAACAACCAGAAACATGCAAAGATTTCATGACGACATCACCCTGAAAAGCATAACTTTGATTTTTAAATGGATTACTGAAAATATGGGAACTTACCATAGAGATGTGATCCTCGTAGAGTCGAACGTCAGAGGTCCAGCGTTCATGCTGAGTTTTGATTCTGTCTACCAGAATCTTCCTCTCCTTGACGAGGGATTCAAGCTGATCCTGCTTGGACCGAAGAATCTCGACCAAACCCTTAAAGATTTTGTCCCACTTCTTCCG
>CM071876.1:19827761-19856654 GCA_036759665.1 Gynandropsis gynandra | reverse complement strand
CATACCCATACCCATTTCGAAATTATCAGTTCCGATTCCAATTAGAGAAGCAAAAATCCAGAAGAATTGCAGAAGACGAGGAGAGAGAGAGAGAGAGGGAGAGAAAGAGAGATTAGACCGTTGGGGTGAGAAAAAGAGTTTCTAGCAAACGGTCGATTCGAAGAAATTTGAATCAAACAGACACAGGAGCGTTTACATGTGCCCTCACACATCATAAACCCATGATGGGGCCGAAACAAAGCTGATTTTTATTAATGGGCCAAAAGAATCCTGATTTTTTAATGGGCCAAAACAAAGGTTTTAAATTCATAAATCTTAATATTACTAAATCAATATGAGAGAAAAAATCTAAAAAAATTAATTTTATTTTTTAAAAATAGTTTATTTTAAAATCATTAAATTTAAATATTATTTAACAAATATAACTACATTTTTTTCTAAACAACGTATAATTATGTATCAAATATAAAATAATTAATCATTTAATTTATTTTGAAGAGAGCAACCACATCAAAGAGCACAAAGAGGAGGAAGATGAGCCCAAATATGTCAAACCCGAGCCGATTTTTTATTATAAAATATTTAAAATATATTTTAAAATCATTTAATATTATTTGAAAAATTATTTATATAAAATTTAGATCATTTATATTTTCATAGCTATAAATCATTTGTATATACAATTCTTCTAATATGTTTTTTAAAATAATTTATTTTAAAATAAAATCAAATGAAAGTTTTAATATGATATTTATTGTATCTAAATATAAAATAATTAACCAGTTAACTTATTTTGAATAATTATTTCTAAAATTTTAATATAATTTTTTATTTTCCAATAATAATATAATTTAAATAATAAAATCTTATTCTAGGTTTTATTTTACTTTAATTTTATTTTAGGGTTTAGGGTTTAGGGTTTAGTGTAATTTGAAAACTTATTTACATAAAATTTAGATCTTTTACATTTTCATAGCTATAAACCATTTTTATATACAATTATTCCAATATTTTACAAACTAATCATATTTTATCTAAAATATTATTAATCTTTTATATAAAAAACTTAAAAATGAAAATTATTTAATTTATTTGTAATTATGTTTAGTTTCTTTAATGCTTTATTTTAATTTAGTTTTATTATTGTAAAAATTTAGGATTTAAAATCATTTTATTTTATTTCAGATATTGAGTATTAGATTTTTTTACTTTTAAGTACATATCTGTAATATTAAAATAAATAATGTTTTTTTAATTAGTTTAAATTCCACTATAGAAAATAACTTCCCACATTAATCGTGTTTATAAATAATTCTTTATTCTTAAAATTATTTTATTATTGTAAAATATTTAAGAATATAAATTTAAAACCATTTAAACCTAACAATAAATTTATAATTCAATTATTAAATTAATTTAACTTCCACGAATACCAATAACTATTAACAATAAATTTATAATTCAATTATTAAATTAATTTAACTTCCACGAATAACTATCACTTTTTAGTTTTAAAAATTAATTTTTCCGTAAAAAAATATAACTTCTATTTATTCTTCTTTTATATGTCTCAATACTTTCATAAATTTACTCCACAAATTCATGGTATTCTCTTGGTGTGTGTAAATTCTGCAAATTTAAAGTAAATATTTAAATAACTATTAATTCTTTTTGTTTATTTCATTTATATTTTTTAACTAATTGTTCTTTTTTATTTTGGAATTCAAACAATGATTCTTCACGTGTCACCTATAAAAGATGTTGGATTACACAGAAAATTGTAAAATCAAAGTTAGGTTTTTAAGAATATGGATATAAAATAATGTGAATAAACTCAAAAGTTCTTCTACTTCACCAATATAAATGGTTCTTATGGATGAAGAGTTTTGTTTGGTCTTTTAAATTTTATTTATTTTATTTTTGTTCTTTATTATACTAGTTTTTTTTCCAGGATGATAGAATTCAAGCATATATAAGATTTTATGATGTTCCAAAATTCAAACATCTAATTAAGGAAGGAGAATGTTGCAGTATTTTTAATTTTGATTTGTTTCCGAATCTTGGTTTGTATAAGTCATCAGACCATCCATTCAACATTAATTTCTATTCTACGACCTTTGTTAGACCTTGTGATTCTATCAAAGTTAGAATTTTAATAATTTTTAATATTTTTTAAAAAAAATATTACTAAAATTTAACATAAATTCAATTTTGTTTTTTTGTGTGTTTTTGTAAAATCCAAGTATTGATAACAACTATTTTATATGTTATTACTATTAATATATAAAAATTAATTTTTTAATTTATTTATAATTTCAAAATTTTAAAAGTAATGATTATATAGAAAAACTAAAATATGTTTTTTTAATAAATTTATCATATTTAAAATAAAATTTATTTTAAAATATAATAATCATATAGACAAGTTGGCTTTACTTTGTAAAATTAATTATTATAAATATAATATTACTTTATTCTTATTTATTAAGATAATTTGTTTTTATTATCATTTTTGAATTCTAATTTATTCAAAATTATTTAAGTTGGAAATTAAAAAATTAAAATTTTAAAAATAGGTATTATATATATGATTATTATAATTTTTAGTTAATATTAATTCGGAATTACTATAATAATTTACTATTATTAAACTTAAGAAACAATATATATTATTTCATATAAATTATTGCGATTTTATAAAAATATTTATTTATTTTTATTGTGTTATATTATATGTATTAATTAATACAAAATCTTAAATAAAATTGTCATAAGTTATGTAAAAAATGAATGGAAATTTAAATATATATATATATATATAAATTAATTTATTTTTTTAGTGTGCTATATTTATTATTCAAAAAATCTTTAAAAATATTTTATTGTAAAAATATTGAATCAAATTAGTTATGTAATAAATAATTAAATATTAAAATTAACAAAAATGTTATTTAATTTTAATTAATTAAATCCAACATCACTTTATTCCTTTGCGGAAAGCTTTCAAAAAACAACTTCCATGTTTATAGCTATTTTATTAATCTATTCATTCTTTTATTGTTTTTAGTTTATTATAATTCAATTACATATATCTTCAATTCATATTAATCTACTTATTCTTTTGTTGTTTTATTTTAACATTTTTTTTGGTAATATTAAATTATAAGATTATTAAAAAAAATTAATTTCCATGTTTCATTATAATTCATATTTTTGTTATAATTGTTTAACTTTTTTTCATATATCTTAATTTTTAAAATATTGGTATACTGTGTATAATAAATCGCTTGCAAAGCTAAAAGATTTTTATAGTTAGGAATTAATTTTAAAGAATTAAGAAACAATTAAAGATATTGCATACCTAAATCGAATCCAATATCTATAATTGTTATTTTTTGAAAATATGTGAATTCAAGTATATAATCAAATAAATTATATAAAAATTCATTCGATTGAAATTTAAATATATATATATATATAAATTTATTTATTTATTTTTTTCATGTGCTATTTTTATTATTAAAAAAACTTAAAAAATATTTTATTGTAAAAATATTAAATCAAATTAATTATGTAATAAATAATTCATATATAAATTTTATAAATTTAAATTATAATTAAATTATAATTATACGTTTTATAAAAATAATTTTTGAATTATTATAGTTAAATTAAAACTTCAAACTTAAATTTTAGAGTGAAAATTTTTCAGTGGAAATATTTCCAAAAATAACTTCCATGTTTATAGGCATTGATAACAACTTCCATGTTTGTAACTAATCACATATTTATTTTTTGTATAATAACAATTACAAACTATATTTCATACTCAAAAAATATATATTTATTATAATAAATTAAAATTTATTTTACTCGTACATAAATTTTTTTTAAAAGATTATTATTTGTCATATATGATATATGTCATATATTCCCAAAGAAACATTAAAGTTCCTTATATATATATATATCACACGTATTATCACATATATGTTTTAGTTTATTTTTTGTAGCTCATAAATTATATTATTTGTTGTTATTACTATTACTATCATTAATAACAAATAAATGTTTTTCATTTTTTCAGGTACAAAATTTATAAATTCTCAAATTTTGTTATTTCTATTATCCATATAGAATTTATTTTTTTATTCTTAGTTAAAGTTTATTTTATTTATATGTCTTCAATTATTAACTTTATTTTTTTAAAATTTTATATTAGATTATAGTGAAAATATTATCTATGAAATTGTTATGGTTTAATTATTTATTTGAATTATTATTTTAATTAATCAATTAAAAAAACACATGATCATATATCACAATAAACATTTCAAAGTTTTTATTTATTAAATCACTCTCATTCTTGACAAATTTATTGAACAATATTTTAAAAATTTATACCACTATATACTTTCATAAAAATTGTTATAAAAACAAATAAATATAACTTAAAATTTTATTAAAATTATTTAATTAATTGAACTAATTACTTTTCAATTTTTATTTCAATGTAACTTATTATTTCTTTTCATCTAATGAATATATTTAAATGTTAATATATAATTAATACTTAAAAATTATATATCTTATATTATATTCAAACTATTTATTAATTTAAATTTTAATAATGTTGAATATACATATTTTTTATTTTCATCTAACCTTGAATATATTTAAATGTTAATATACAATTACTATAAATTAAATAATTAATCAATATCACTATATACCTTTTATCATTTAAAAATTATATATATTATATTATATCACAATAAACATTTCAAAATTTTTATTCATTAAATCACTCATTCTTGACATATTTATTGAATAAATTTTAAAAAATCATACCACTATATACTTTCATAAAAATTGTTATAAAAAAAATTCGTATAACTTTAAAAATTATTAAAATTATTTAATTACTTAAACTAATTACTTCTCAATCTTTATTTCAATCTAACGTTGAATATACTCATTATCCATTTTCATCTAACGATGAATATATTTAAATGTTAATATATAATTAATACTTAAAAATTATATATCTTATATTATATTCAAAACTATTTATTAATTTCAATTTTAATAATTTTAAAATCCTTAACGTTGAATATACTTATTTTTTATTTTCATCTAACTTGAATACATTTAAATGTTAATATAATTACTATAAATTAAATAATTAATCAATACAACTATATACCTTTCTTCATTTAAAAAATATACATCTTATATCATATTCAAACTATTTATTATTATCAATTTTAATAAATTTAAAATCTGTGCTATGCACGGCTAATATCTAGTTTATGATTACTACGGAATACAAATTTCTCGGTTTTTTATATCTTAAGTAGCTTTAATATATAGGGATAAACAAAAAAAAATCCTGAAAAATAGTTTTTAATCAAATTAAATTTTGGACTTTTAACTCTATAAAAAACTCTTAAATTATGTTTTTTAAGAAAAAAAACCATGAAAATTGTCATGGTTTTTTTTTGCTTAAAAACCATAGTTTAGGGGTTTTTTATAGAGTTAAAAGTAAAAGGTTTAATTTTATTAAAAACTATTTTTGAGGGGTTTTTTTTGTTTGTCCCTTTATAAAAAAATTTAATATTAATTATAATATTATTATGTTTTAAATGTTATAATCTCGATAATTATTATAATTCATTCTATAACTGATATTTATAATTTTGATATATTTGCAATCATATTTTAAATACTTATTACAATACACATTTTAATATAATTCAATTTTGGGATTTATAATTTTTTTTATGATTTTTCATTTGAATATAAACATACATGCAATTAATTTTGATATATTTTCAATCATATTTTAAATACTTATTACAATACACATTTTAATATAATTCAATTTTGGGATTTATAATTTTTTTATGATTTTTCATTTGAAATATAAACATACATGCAATTTTTTATGCAAAATTTATAATATCCAACATTTTAGCATATTTAGAAAAAGTTAATAAAATTTATCACAGTACACACCTTAATATAATTCAATTTTGCGATTTGTAATTTTTTTATAATTTTTCATTTGAAATATAAACATACATACAATTTTTTATGTAAAATTTATAATATCCAAATATTTTAGCATTTTCATAAATATTGTGATTTTTAATAAAATTTTAAACATAATAATATTATAATTAATGGTAAAGTTTTTTATAAAGGGGTAAACCCAAAAAAACCTTGAAAAATAGTTTTTAATAAAATTAAACCTTCTAATTTTAACTCTATAAAAAAACCCCTAAACTATACTTTTTAAGCAAAAAAAACCATGACAAATTTTCATGGTTTTTTGCTTAAAAAACATAGTTTAGGGGTTTTTTCTATAGAGTTAAAAGTAGAAGGTTTAATTTGATTAAAAGCTATTTTCCAGGGTTTTTTTTGGGTTTATCCCTAATATATATGAAATAAATTTCCCCCCTTTAAATATACATTATTTATTATACATTCACATTTTCTTCGTAATTATCCTCGGTCCTTTATCTTACTTACGGCATCCTCACATCGATTATCTCATTCTCGTACTATTGTCACCTATCCATTTTATCTAGTTGTGGAATAAATTTTAATATTTTTTATCACACAAAATTTGTTATATAATTTGTTATATGTTTCTATTTAATTAGGATTGTTTTAATTCTTTTTTTTATGTTTTTTGGAATCATTTTATAATCTACTAGATAATACGAACTCAATAGTATGTTATAGAGAAATATGGCGACAATATAGCACGAAAACGAGCATTATAAGTAAAAACTGTAAAAACGCTCGGTCAAACAGAAAAAACGCTTGATCCAGCACATTGAAATCAAAATGCTCAGAATGTTCCAGAGGATTCGTTCGACCCGAACATTTGTAGACTTAGTCAAGCGACACATGAGACCTTGTCAAAGTAAGCTCTGACTTTCATGGGAAAATGCGAAACAACCGACCGCTCAATCCGAACTGCAATAAACTCGGCTGAGAGTTTTGCCATTTTACCTAATAAAAAATAATAATTATTTAAACATTGAAGAATTTTTCTATTAGGAGGTCGACACTTCATAAGGGAAAAGAGAAAATAAGAGAGAGCTGAGAATTTTGAGTCATACAAAGACTGAAAAAGATATCGAACTTCATCGGATGATCGACCAGTGGTAACGAGTCGAGAGAGGGAGGTCACGACGATGACTGATTGAGAGATTGATCGAGCTTCTGTAAACCTTTCTCTTTACTTGTTTCTTGCTTAGTTCTTTTCCAAGATGTAGATCCACAGATTTGATATGTGTTTTAGGCTAGAGTTTTGTATATTTGAACTCATCGTACTTTATGAATGGATTCACTATTCTTTGCTTTTTGGTTTGATGAATGTTTCATTCTCTCAATTCTTGAAAGAAACCCATGAATTAATTGACACTTTGTATAATTCATATTGAAAAGTCGAATAATATTAGATCGTATGCATTAGAAAAACTGAATGATCATAGCGAGAGTTAGAGTCGGTTTAGACATGATGATATTGGGCAACAATGCATTCACATGTAAGTCATAGACGTCAATGATTAATATATTGGATAGGAATTTGAACAAGCGAGAGCAGGTAGAATTATCGGTTTTCCAAATCCTTAATGAGTTCATGTATGTAAAAACAATTACCGAACCTAGAAGCATCGTCTCGCTTGTATATATATGTAATTGTAATTTATTTTACCTATTTATATTAGATATATCTACAGCTTTTTTATGTTTATGGCTGTAATTTTTATGAAATCGATAGTTTAAATTCCTTTTAGTCCATGTATTCAACTTTGGTATTACACGATCTGTATCCTTGAAAGGTAACATTGAATTGATTGTCACATGGTATAATTCAAATAGAGACGTTTAGATAAATTTAATGATCATATCAAGAGGTAGGTTACCGGTTTAGGATTAATGATATTGGACGTTAATGCATTCACATGTAAGTCATATACGTCAATGATTTATATGTTGGGATAGGAATTATCACTACGAGAGTAGGTAAATTGATTGATTGCACACGTTCGGTATGTAAGTCGTTAGAATGTAGACAACAATGAGTTATCTACTAGAACTGGATTTGCATTCTGAGAGCAAATAGATTCGGATTTGCACTACGAGAGCATGTAGATACACTTCAAGATGATTGAATTCCTCGATAATAATAAAGTTACACTTTCCAAATATTTAATGAGTTATTGTACGTAAAACAATTCTCGAACCTAGATGCATTGTCTCTCTTATATATATTTATTTCTAATGTACTTTACCTATTTACATTAGATATATATATATATATATATACACATTTTTTATGCTCATGATTATAGTTTTTGTGGAATTGATATTTTAAATTCCTCTTAGTCCATGTGTTTGACCTTGATACTACACGGTCTATACCCTTACAAATTGTCTAGTATAGGTATAAATATTAAAACTTGATTTGTTAAGATCACATCTAGACGACACTCGACACATCATCTTCCTATTTTCTTTCTATATATTTTTGTATTTATTCATGGTGTTTTCAGGGAATAGGAATTAAGTAACAACTTTGGTGAAATACGAAAAAATTTAAGACTTAACGAATGTCATAAACATTAAATGAGAGATTTCACTTAACCATAAAACTTATGTGATAGTTTCAAAAGTTTCAGATAATTTATTCACTACATGAATACTCGGCCAAATTGAACAAAGACCAATCCTACTAGAGGATTCGCTCTAGCCGAGCAAGTATATACTTGGTCGAAGGGAACTCTAGTACACTGTAACATTCAGCCTAAATGTTCCAAGAAATACAAAGAAAAAGTCAAGGCTTAGCTCAAGCAACGGTTTACTATACCGAGCAGCATCCTAAAACCAGTCAAATAATTCAAGTTTTGAATCATTTCAACACATCCGAATAAGGAAATAATTAGGGACACAAAATTTGGAAGAGACACACAAAGAGTGGGGTTTTAGCAGATTTTGGAGAGTGAGCAAAGATATAAAAAAAATACTTAGAATTTCATAGATGATTCAAGCTAACTGTGAAGGCACATTGAATATGAGGTTATGCCGGTGACACTCGAAACATTAACTAATTCACTCTAATCTGTAATCTTTGATTGTTTTTGTTTCTTTTGACAAGTTTTTGATATGTGGATCTAAGTAGAATCCATGTTGTAGCCTAGAGATTTATGTTAATAGTTTTGTTATGTTTTAAATATTAGATTCCGTGTTCTCCCTTTATAATTGTTTTAATGCATACTTTTATTCATTTTGATTCTTGGTGGCCGTTAATTCTAATAGAGATATCAAATCAATTTAGATCATACGCAATAAATTAATTTAATTATCAAATCGACAGACAAGTTAAAACCATTTATGTATCAAGATATTGTTTGTTATTTTATTCAACATTTAGTACATTTGATAAAGATATTCATGACTAAGTGTTTAAGTAGATATCTAGATCTTGAGAGATTGTAGATCAATAGAAAAGATTGAATTTCTCCTAGTAAAATGAAGTAACATGTTTTTAATATCTTTAAGAATAAATCTATATGCGTTAAGCAATTCTCGAAAACTACACACATTATCTTTAAAGTAAATTCATAGTCATATTTTTTTCTAGGATATATAGTCATAATCCCTTTTAATCTTTGTCTTTGACCCTAATACTACATGATTTGTATCCTCACGATTATATATCCTGCATCCACACGGTGTAGATGCACGACATATGGCACTTACGCTATCCATAAAATCTATGTGATATAAAACAAATAAAATTATTATATTCAATTTAACTATTATTAATAATTAATTAATAAAATATTAATAAACTTAAAAATTACGTTGAAGCTACACTACCATCAATGACGTAAATCTCTATGTCACCTGCTAGGAGTAATACATGCAATAATGTGAGTAATTTCTAATATGGTAATTCCAAAAAATATTGTGTTTGTACCAATTATGATATTTAAATTGGTCATGTGGTTTTCAATGCCCATGGTATCCTCGACATTCAACCGATTTTTGTAAGTCTGTCATCGTGTTTAGTCAGTCGTACATGATCTACATACTTGTTTGCATAAATGACACATCTTTTTTCGTAAAACATTATTTTAAAAATATTTCTTATCCTTTTTAAATGTATATCCATGAGGAATAAATCTTCCATGACAATATATTGGTTTATACCCATGTACAAGACGAAAAAAATTGGTATCCTCCATGTAATAAGGACATACCAGTCTCTTGTGCATGCTCCATCCAGATAACATTCTGTATGTAGAAAATGACTAATTGTCCACAATAACATTCTTTTCAACGTGAAGTTTTGCTTGATACTTATCTCGTATCCAAGAATTTTGTTGTTCCACAAATATCTCAATTTGTCAATCAATGGCTGAAATAAGAGATCACAAATTTTCTTCAAATATTTTGGTATTGGAATTAACAATTTAAGAAAAAATAACTTCTCTTTTCAAACACATCTTAGAAGAAAAAGTATATGAAAATAAAATCATAATCCATATAGAATATTTACTTATGAATTTTTTATATGGATTAAAACCATCAATGCACATGTAAAGATAAATGCTCTAGTTTTCATATGCAAGCTCTATAAATATCTCGTTGATATTCTTCTAGACCTTACAATCTGATGGATGTTGTATTATATCTTCAGTCACTGAGTTTTTTGCGTGTCATCTAATAGATGATACAATTTCTTCAACTCATACAATCTTCTCAATTTGTTTTCTACATATATGTAACACATTTTTTTTGTATGGCATGTATTTTTGCGAGTATGGTTTTTCGGGATAAAATCTACTTGCATCACAAAAATTACATTCGCAAAAGGACTTTATATGTTCTAAAAAATATGCAACTATTTCTACAAAATCAATCTTTTGATTCGACATAGATCCTTGAAAACATTATTTGTTTCATAATATGTTTTTTTAGCTTGATTATTGTTCGGTAAATAATCGTGCATAGTTTGACAAATCCATATTCTATCTCATTCTAAAATATTGAAACATGATTTGGGTCTTATCAGTTTGTATCAGAGCCATGTTTCTTTGTTTTAGCATCTATCCTTGTGTTTTTAGCTTGTTTTTAGTCATAGGAGTCATATTGAGGCTTTGTTGATCTTTGCTTTGCTTGTGTTTTACGTTTGAGTTATGAATCGTGTCTTTTATTTTTTTTCATTTTGTTCTTTGAAATTTCCGTTTGTTTGTTTTGTTTAGGCTTGTTCCATTGCAAGATCAACAGAAAAAAAGAAACAAAAAAATAAAGAAATGAAAATGAAAATGAAAAAAATAGAAAAAGAAAATTTGTGGTAAAAGAAAATGAAAAACAAAGAAAAAGGAAATTTGTTGTAAAAGAAGAAGAAATTCGAAGCTGGTCCAAAGGTTCAAGCAGAAAGAATTAGGAAATATTTATTTGAGCTTTTCTTTATTGAATTCAGAGTTGATTTTGGTTATTTCTTTATGATGCACAAAAATACAACCAAATGCTTGTTTTGTTACTTTTCTAAACAAAAATAGGACTAAAACTTGTGATTTCATGGTTATGACAAATATGAGCATAAGTAGGCATTATAATTGTGATTTGCAACAATTTTTGTTGGATATCTTACTTAGTTGGATTCTGATTGTAGATCGAATTCTAGAGTTGTTTGCAAGTGGGAACTCAACTTGACTGGGAAACAAGGGAGATGAGTGCAAAATCGAGTGAAACACCATTCTTCAGAGGCTGTGAGGTTTTTAATGCACTCATTTCCTTTCTCTACTTTCATTTTCAATAATCATTTGTTCGTTTTTTGCAGGAAAAAAATCATGGAAACCACTTAGCAACAGACTAACACCGAACTTACTGATGAACAATAGATTGCTGAAAGTTTAGCTCATAATCATTATATTGTGATCACCATGAACCAATAGGTCGAGTGATGTCTCCAGCAGCAGCATAATCAGATGATGGAGTTATTCGAGGAGATAAATCGAAAGATTGATCAACTGACTGTGGAATGACAAATTCCCTAACCACCCCCACCTCTTCATGAGTAGCCTAGAGGCAACCAAGCCCAGAGGCAAGATGAACTAGAGGTCGTAGCACCATAGAGGATAGGAAGGCCTCATGAACAATGAAAATGAGAAAGGTAACATGCGTATGAGGATGAGCTGGGGGAGAACTTTGATGCAGATTCTTTCTTGGCACTGATGCCGCCTATGCACCACCGAACGGAATGAAATAGAGTGGATGATGATCTGAGCAATATATGATTAGAATTCCCTCATTTTAATGGTCGTGGAACTACTGATGATTACCTGGAGCGGGACTGACGTATTGAAATGGTTTTCGAGTGTCACCATTACTTAGAACGCAAGAATGTGTAACTTGTGGTAGCAAAGTTCCATGACTACGCACCAGTATGGTGGGATCAAGTGATAGCATCAATGCGACGAGCAAAATTGGCTCCTATAAAGTGACGATTTGTTCCTAAGTACTGTGAAGACGAGGTGTATGAGCGATTAGAACCTTGGTGCAAGGGACTCGTAGTGTGGAAGAATACTACAAATAATTGTAGAAGCGTAAAGCAGCTGAGAATAATCGGTTTCTCGGGGGTTTGAATAGGGAGATTCACAATCTTGTGTAAGCTCAAAATTATCAAACCTTGGGTGAGCTCCTACATCATGTAATTGGAGTTACAAAGTAGCTCATATTTGGTGACCAGTATCCACAAAAGCATGGGAACTCTACCACATTTGCTCACTTGATTACATCAAGAGAGAGAAGCCATATTTTACTTTCAAATCTGATAAAAAAGGTTGAGCCATCACAATCTCAAGATTGAGGTAACAACGATAAGACTCAGACTCGTGCTCATGATATTAAGTGCTTTCGTTGTTTGGGCAAAGGTCATTATGTAAAAGATTGCGTGAACAAGTGCATGATGAACACTAATACTCACGGAGATTTCGAATCAGCCTCTGAGAAAGAAGAAGATAATGTTGTATAGATTGAGAGTGATTCAAACAGTGAGTATGAATAGCAAGAGCCTTCGAGAGGTGAGATCTTGGTAACTCAAAGAGCTTTGAATCTTCAAGATAGAGAGGAGGTCATTATTCAACGAGAAAACATCTTCTATACTCGAGGGCACACAAAGGGGAAGGTGTGCATTGTGATTGTTGATAGTGGCAGTTGTAATAACGTGGCTAGCACATTCTTGGTTGAGAAACTTTGTTTGCTGACCAAAAAGCACTCGAAGCTTACCGACTTTAATGGCTAAATGAGAATGGTGAAACCAATGTGAATCGCTAAGTAATGGTTCCAATTCATATAGGAAGCTATGAAGACGAAATATTATGCGCTATGGTTCCAATGTAGGTTGGTCAATAAGTTCTTGGGCGCCCTTGGAAGTTTGATTTGTGTGTAAAGCATGATAGGTATAACAACAAATATTCATTTGAGCATGAAGGAAAAAAGATCAGCTTGTGACCATTAACGCCACCGGAGGTTTATGAAGATCAAATGCTTTCTACTTATCAAGGAGAAGCAAGATAAATTGAGTGACCGTGAGGTAGTTCACTTACAAAATGGTGAGGTCTTGAGAAAAACCAAGAAAATGGTCTGTGAGAGCAAACATGTGAGGACAAACAATTTTATTTCTATGAGAGCAAGAGAGATCAAGAAAGCTTTGTTTTCTAATCATTTGATGATAGTACTTCTGTACAAGGAGGCATTGTTTAATAATGAGTTGACATATTCTTTGCCCAATGTTGTTTGCGATCTATTGCAGATTTTTGAAGACGTGTTTTCACAATAAATTCCCCGCGGCTTGCCTCCAATATAGGGAATAGAACACCAAATTGACTTTATGTCTGGTGCTAGCATCCGTAACAAGCCCACCTACTGTACTAACCCTGAAGAAACAAAAGAGTTGCAAAAACAAGTGATTGAACTCATGGAAAAGGGTTATGTACGGGAAAGCATGTCACCATATATTCTTTAGGTGATTTTGGTGCCCAAGAAGGATGGTACGTGGCACATGTGTGTTAATTGCGGAGCAATCAACAATATTACAATAAAGAATCTCCATTCTATTCCTAGGTTAGATGATATGCTTGATGAGTTGCATGGTTCTAGTACCTTTTCCAAGATATATCTTAAGAGCAGCTATCATCAAATTCGAATGAGAGAAAGTGATGAATGGAAGACGGCTTTTAAAACATAGTTAGGAATTTATGAATGGCTTGTCATGGTTTTTCATGACTTTATAAGGCTTATAAATCATGTTCTTAGGAAGTTCATTGAGTATTTTGTTGTTGTTTACTTTGATGATATCTTAGTTTACAACAAGAATCTCGAAGAACATGTTCATCACCTTAGGAATGTTCTAGCCGTGTTAAGGGTTAAAAAATTGTTTGCAAATCTTAAGAATGTGTTTTTAGAACTAATAATCTTGGGTTCTTAGGATTTATTTTGAGTGATCAATGACTACACGTCGATGAGGAGAAGGTAGAAGCCATAAAAAATTGGTATCGGCTTACAACGGTCAGAGAGGTCAAAAGCTTTCATGGTTTGGTAGGCTTCTACCGACGGTTTGTGAAGGACTTTAGTACTCTTGCAGCCCCATTAATTGAAGTAATAAAGAAGAATTTTATGTTTCAATGGAGAGAGGTGCAAGAGAAGGCATTTGAGATCTTGAAATAGAAACTGATGAATGCTCCTCTTTTGTCTTGGCCTAATTTTGCAAAAACTTTTGAGATTGAATATGATGCTTCATGTATCGATATTAAAGTTGTGTTGATACAAAAATGAAAAAACAATTGCATACTTCAGTGAGAAGTTAAGTGGAGAACAATTGAGCTATTCGATCTATGACAAAGAAATGTACGCATTAGTGAGAGCATTGGAAACATGGAAGCATTACTTGTGACCCAAAGAATCTGTGATTCATACAGATCATGAATCTCTCAAGCATTTAAAAGGGTAACACAAGTTGAACCGTAGACATACAAAGTGGGTAAAGTTCATCGAAACCTTTCCATATGTGATCAGGTATAAACAAGGTAAGGAGAATGTGGTAGCTGATGCTCTTTCTAGACATTATGCACTAATTTATTCTCTGGATGCGAGATTGCTCGGTTTTGAGCACTTAAAGGATTTGTACACGTCTGAAATGATTTTTGTAAGTTAATTGAGACATGTGAAAAGACTGCCTAAGATAGGAACTACAAGTTCAATGGATTTTTATTTCACGAGAACAAGCTTTGTATTCCAAATTGTTCCATGAGAAATTTTCTTGTTAGAAAAGCATATGGGGGAAGTTTAATGGGCCAATGTTCAAGACTTTTTCTATGTAGGAATACTTTTATTGGCCGCACATACGCAAGGACGTCAAACAGATTTGTGGTCAATGCGTGACTTGCAAGAAGGTGAAGTCTAAACTTCAACCGCACGGTATATACTCTCCCTTGCATATTCCTTGTGAACCATGGATTGGCATCTCTATGGATTTTTTCCTCGACTTGCCCCGGACTAAGATAGATAAGGATTCTGTTTTTATGGTCGTAGATCGGTTTTCTAAGATGACACATTTCATTCCATGCCATAAAAAAGATTATGTATCCCACATTGATACTTTGTTCTTTAGAGAGGTGGTGCGTTTGCATGGTATAGAACTATCTTGTCTTATAGGGATCCTAAGTTCTTTAGCTATTTTTGAAAGACACTTTGGTCCAAACTCGACACCTAATTGTTGTTCTTAATGACTTGTCAACCGCAAATGGATGATCAAACTGAAGTGGTTAATAGAACTCTCTTGTCTTTGTTGCGTGCTTTAATAAAAAAGAATCTTAAGACTTGGAGGAATGTTTGTCGCATGTAAATTTTGCATACAATATGGTCATTCATAGTGCTACACGTTTCTCACCATTTGAGATAGTTATGGCTTTAACTGGTTGATACCATTGGATTTAAAGCCGTTACCTATGTCTGAGCTTGTTAATCTTGATGGAAAGAAAAAGGTCGAGTATGTAAAGCAGATTCATGAGAAAGCGAAGAAGAACATTGAGAAGAGAATGGAGCAGTATGACAAGCAAGATAATAAAGGGCGTAAGGGGGTTATTTTTCAACCTGGGGAACTTGTAAGGGTGTATATGCGCAAGGAGAGATTCCCACTGCAGCGGAAATCCAAGCTGATGTCGTGTAGAGAATGCTCTTTCTGTGTCCTTGAGCACATTAAAAACAATATGTATAAGATCGAAATACCAGGTGAGTATAACATTAGTTCGACCATAAATGTTGTTGATTCTCTCATTTTGATGCAGATGGCACCCAAGATTTGAGGATAAATCCTTTTGAAGAGGAGGAGAATGATGAGGACAAGAGCAAGGGAAGAGCTAAAGAACCTCATATTAAAGTTACCGGCCAATGATGCGTGCACGAGCCAAAATATTACAAATTGCATTCCCCAATCTTGTTCAAGCTGAGTTTGACACGAAAGAACCGGATGGAGGAGATTCACAAGGACAATTGATTTTAATCACATTGATTGGAGCTAAGGACGTGAAAACTTGAAGAACAATAAGATGCATGAGTTTTTGGCTAAATCTTAAAGCCCAAAAGAGAACTCGGTTTAATCAAACTTATTTTCAGTTTTTAGCTCGATTGGAGTTTTTTTTGTTTGAGATTATTTTCGAATTTGGTTTATAACTAAGGTTAAACACATAGTTTTGCCTTCCTATGGTTTATTTATGTTGTTTTTTATTCAGTTGCAACATAAATTACGAATTTTGAGATTTGAGAGAGTTTCTTTTGCAAGTTTCTGAGTTCTAGCCTTTAACTCTTTATTTGAAGTCTTGGGATTCAATCTGACCTATCAATCACATAACCACCTATGATTGTGGTATCTTCACAGATTTTCAAGGTTTCTCAACCGGGTTTTTCAGTTTAGGGTATCCTCATTATTAAGATTAGCCTTAGGTTTCGATTGCTGGTTGTTGAAGAGTTTTGAAACACAAAATCATATTCCATCTCGTTTTAAAACATTGAAACGTGATTTGAGGTCATACCAGTGTGGATGTGGATATATTAGTGGTCTCGATCGAGGTCGTGGACATGTTAATGGTAAATGACGAAATGAGGTAATCCACCAAAACATGAGTAAAAAATAAAAAAGACTATACATAATCGATGCAATATGAATAAATATCAGTGTCAAGTATAACCTACTACACCAATGTACTTTGTTGATTTATACCACAAATTAACCAATATATTTTATTAATTTATACCACAAATTACAAATGAATTAAGGCGAATTTCATCTTTAATGTTCTCGGTGATTTCATTAATAAAGATAAAATGTGGTATGCATTTGTATGCAACAAATTTCCTTAACCAATTCAATAATAAAAATGATAACAAACTCCACATAAAATTATTTTTATTGTTATAGTGTTTTTTTATGATTTAGCTTTGTTACCTCATTTTGTCTTGAAATTATCTTTTATTGTATAATATACAACATTATATTTCGTATTCGTGTTTATTAAAATCTTTATTAAATTAACTAGCGAATTGTGCATAATATTCAAAGATAAAAATAATACTCAAAGATAATTTTTTTTATAAATAATCATATAAAAATAATTTATATATTATTTATCAATTTAAAATAAATTAGAGAATTATAATAATATTTTGTGTTTAGAAAGAAAATGGAACAATATTGTAATAATAATACAATTAAGCAATTCAAATTCTGGTCGGATTCAGCGAACCGACTTGGTTTATGATGGTTTAGTCGTAAACCAACGACGGCTTTTATAACTGTTGTTTGGAATTAGGGCACAACGACTGACGGTGAGGATAAACCAAAACGCGGTGGAGAAAGAGCACTGGCCACTCTCCTAGCCGCCGTCAGTTTCGTTTCAATCTCCGACTACGAACAATAAATCTGATCTAAATTACGTTCAATTGGATATTTTGGATCCGAAGATGCCGTCGGAGGATGTGAAGGCTTTGAAGAAGGAGGTCGGAGAAGACGAAGCAGACGGGAAATGTTTGAGCTCCATTATCAGGAAGAAGCCAGCGACCAGCAACAATGCCGGATCTGCGACAGCTACGACAAGGAAAGTAAAGAAAGAAGAAGATGATGACGATGATGACAAACCCATCAGGTCGTCGCTCTCCGGGTCTCGGACGAAACCAGTGAAGAAGGAGGAGAACGATGAAGATGACGACGAGAAGCCCATATCCAGAAGGAACTCCTCTTCTGTGGCCGAAAAGGTTGTCTAATTTGTTTCTTGTTCAGTGACTAATGTGTCTGTCCACCCTTAGCCTCTGTTTGGATGCTGAGAAAATTGATGGGAACACAAAGAAGTAGGTCTTTATCATCAGTGGGTCTGTAGTGTTACCATGAAACATAGTACGAGTTGTGTGTTGATGGTTAGAATTGAAGCAAGATTATTGATGGTTCTGTGGTTTAGGAGAAAGAGTTGAAGAAGAGGAAAACAAAGAAGGAAGAAGAATGCAAGAAGAATGTTGCAACACAGGGAGAGGTGAAAAAGAAGGAGAAAAAAGTGTATGATTTGCCTGGTCAAAAGAGAGACCAACCTGAGGAGGTATCTTTGAATTCTCTGTCTGTAAATCAGTGCCAAAGCAGTTTTATCTTGAGAAGTTTTCTTTTATCTATGTTTTCTAATTTCCGTTTGTTTGATGGATTGTTGTAATTTGCCGATTTCAGAGAGATCCATTGAGAATTTTCTACGAATCGCTCTACAAGCAGATTCCTACAAGTGAAATGGCACAGATCTGGTGAGCTGTTTTGTTCCTCTATGTCTATGTTATTTGATGGTTTTACAACATGTTGTATCCATGGATTATGGTAGCAAGGAACATCGATCTTAATGCTCATCCATAAAGCAGTTTGAATAAAGTGTAGGGGAACCTCTCTTGAAATCATACTTGAATGCGTAATCCATCATGGTCTGGCTATTCTCGATTCTATCGTACACTTGTTCCTCTGGATATGTATTTCTCTGGTACGATCATCCTTAGTTTCTATATGGGTTTAAGAGAAGGGCATTGTCCATAAGGAAGGCGGAACACAAAACCATTTCCCCTGTTTCCCACTTTTCCAATCAAATTAGTTGGGCAGAACATTATCTTTGCAATTCTTTTCTCAGAAGGCATTATTCAAACTTCATGATCTATCACATGGATCTGTTCACCCTCTGATTATGCATTCAGGTTGATCTTTTTGTTTGAAACCTTTCGGTTTTGAATACTATGACAGGATGATGGAATCTGGATTGCTTCCGGTAGAAGCAGCAAGGAAAGTGTTGGAGAAGAAACAAAAGAAGAGTGGCAAATTCACTTCTCCAGTAAAATCCGCTTCATCTACTCCTAGAACAGTCGCCAAACCCACAACTGTCAGAAAAGAAACGAAGCCGTCTCAGCAAGCTTCTTCAGGGAAGAAGATGGGAAACAACACGAAAGCAAATGCGAAGAAGCGGAAGATAGGCGAAGGTGGTTCTGATGATGATTCAGATGATGATTTCTTGGTTAGTAGGGTCTCTAAGAAAGCTAGAGCCAACTAGTTTGCTCAAAACAACATTATCTGTTTGTATGATTTTTCATGTCCCATTTTAGGACCTAATGAGAATTCTTCACAAGTTGTCTAAAGACTAACCCAAGTCTCTATTTTGTACATTCATCCAAAGTGCACTTGATTAGGTTTTATACCCAAGCAGAATTCATACTTCAGATTACAGTAATTAGTATATGTTTTTGGAAATTTTGATTTAAAGACCATGAAAATATTGAGTTTATATATGTTTCTTGGTATGGGACACAAGAAATCGTATTTAGAACTCTATTTCCCCTTCTCCTTATGTTTACCTATTTGGTCTATTTCCTCTTCGTTATGTTTCGCATTTATCATATTCTCCTCTCATATGTTGGTCCTAATCATATTTTCCTCTCATTTTTCGAAAATTCTATTGATAACTTTCTCCGATTTAACTCCGTTAAATCTTTCAATTTTGACTCGGTTTAGGTTCAATTTATTATCTAGATTAGACCTAATTTGACTCGGTTTAATGCCAATTTTGACTAGAATTTGGGTCCAAATTTGACCAAGTTTAGACTTTATTTTGAACCGGTTTAGACTCAAATTTGGGTCCAATTTTGATTTTCATCTAATTAAAGCCCGAATCAATATGAAATTCAACAAAATTAAATCAAAATTTAAATAAAAACCGATTATTATCGGTTTGTTAGATTTTTAATCCAAAATTGGTATAATTTTGATTCAAATTGGGTACAATTTTGACCCAATTTTGATTTTCATCTAACTAAAACCCGAATCAATATGGAATTCAACAAAACTAAACCAAAATTTAAATAAAACCGATTCTTATCGGTTTGTTAAATTGTTTATTCCAAATTGATATAATTTTGACTCGAATTGGATACAATTTTGACCAGATTTTGATTTTCATCCAATTAAAATCCGAAACAATCTGAAATTCAACAAAATTAAACCAAAATTTAAATGAAATATCGGTTTGTTCGATTTTTAATCCGAAATTGTTATTTTTTTACTCGAATTTGGTACAATTTTGACCCAAATTTGATTTTCATCCAATTAAAACCTGAATCAATATAAAATTCAACAAAATTAAATCAAAATTCAAACAACCCGGTTTTTATCGATTTGTTCGATTTTTAATCCGAAATTGGTATAATTTTGACTCGAATATAGTACAATTTTGACCCAATTTTGATGCAACTTTGAGTGATTCGGGTTTTAATCGATTGAAAATCAAAATTGGAACAAGATTGTGTGCAATTTTGACCTAAATTCGGTACAAATTTGATTTGATTTTGATTTTCATTCGATTCAAAATCGAATAACTCAAAATTACATGGAAACTTCTTTTAAGGCCTTCGAAGCGTTTTATAGAAGCAAACATACATAACGATTTCTACAAAGTGATAATTGATTAGGGAAGTTGTTCAACGGGACAAATTTAACAATGCACAACAAATGGCTAACACTATAACTCAACCCCAACTCGTCCGAGTGTTGCTCCAAGGATGATCTCACACACTAAAATCGATCCATAGAAGATGTTTCTCTTGTTAATTAAGCTCCAGACTGTTCGTCAACAAATCAAATATTGTTTTATTATATATGAGATGTTCATAATAGTTTATAAACCACCCATATTCATATATATATACCTGAGTTTCATTGATATTTGCGGTGTAATTGCATCGATCTCTTGATGATAGATGGATGCGTTTAGGTTATATTCTTCATTTCGTTTGCAAACATTGATGTGGTTTGTGTTTTGACCTTTATCATCCATAAATTCATGAACCTGAGGACCACAAACCCTTCATTTGATGCACCATAAATATATTATACATTGGTTTTCTGATGAACCCTAAATTGGGGTGGCGAAACCTACCTTCTTCTGCAAGTTAATGCTCTCTTGTCCAAAGAGGACAACCTTCTCATGCAGTTCTTGATTTTCTCGACCGATGAGGTTTACCTGCGTCAATGTTCGAAGATGTTTCAATCTCTCATTGTGAAATCAACTTGGAAAAATGTTGAATTTCATCGATGTTAATTGCTTCAACAAATATTTAACCTTGTGGGTTTCATCTCTTATTTGATTGATGCGAAGCTGATCCTGCATATATATACATACATACATATATATATCCATATGCATACAAGAAAATAAACACATTATATGTATCCACTAATATTCTAAGCATTGTATACATTTTATATGTATCCACTAATATTCTCCATATATATATTAATATTCTGTTCTTTATACCTTTTCAATGCGAATTCTTTTCAAACTCTGTTCGAGTCGGATCTCCAGAGTCTGCAGCTCATGAACGTTCAGATTGGAAATTTCCTCTCCCATAAGTTTCCTGCATTGAGATTCTATGTATTTGTATGTGTTGATTTTTCCACTTACATATATGTAAATACATGGTTTATATGTGTTTATTTGTATATATGAAAATTTTACTGTTGACCCTTGAGGTCTTTTATTTTGTAGCTCTTTATAATTGGGTTTAATCCTTTCTTTATATTGTAATTCTCTTCATATACAAAATTTTACATTTTACCAACCAAAACAAACCTATGTAATTTATATGCATGTGAATAAATGTTACAGCGTACCTGTTGTATTCCTGCATGAAGTGGACCTGTTGCTTGATTTTTTGAGCTTCCCTTTGCCAAAACTGAAATGGGAGAAAAAGTTAATATTATATATATATATGATTATTAAAAATAGAAAATAGATCTGATTAAGGTATAGGTACCATGATTTCTGAAGCAGGATTTTGTAGCATGTTCTTTGACTCCGTCATTGTGTTATAACGTTCAAGTACAGATTCCATGCTCGGAGTACCCAATGTAAAGAAAGAAAAAGAGCCCACGAAATATAATAATCGTTGTAGATAGCTTCGAAAATATATGCATGGTTACATACAGCCAGAAAAATATGCTAAGTGAATACTTATTGCTCAAATTAAAAGTAACAATATATTTAAAATGGTATTTCTTATAAGGTCGATCTTAAGATCATAAAAAGGTATATGATTTATCATAGTGTATATCCTTAAAAACGGAGAGAAAAACGGAAATTCTGATGCAAAAATTATGACGCATGGCTAACCTAATTCTATTTCAAATCTAACGTAAAAAATAATGTTGAAAAACGGTAAGAAATTGTGACACAGTGTGATTCATGTTCAATTCCAGTGTGAAACTAGAAACGGAAAGAAAATTCTTGTAAATTTTAACGCTTTTCAAAAAGGATAACATCAAAGTCAATTTTGAAATACAAATATATTACGGATTTTGAACATACTTATAACTCAAAACGAACCATCAAACACATCAAACAAAAATTATAACAATGTTAAATTAAAAAAAAATAACATATTAAGAGATTCGTATAATCATAATGGTAATTTTCTGATCTCTTAAGTGTGCTCAAAGAAGTGCAGAATATTAATTATATCATATGTGGTATTTAATATCAATTACCTTTTTTTTACGAAAATTGATTTATAAATTTTATCGTAAAAGCGAATTAAGAGCCACAAAAGTTACATTTGTACAACAGTAATACAAGAATTAGCTTATCAAAATTTTTCAGTATTATTGAACCGGTACTTATACCTAATTAATTTGAGGAAAAAAATTAAAATATTTTATACATCAATTTATGTCGGTAAATTCGTTGGGTTTTAGTTTTACAAAGAAAACGACTAAATAAAGGGAAACAATAGGCTTTTAAAACTTTCAGATAAATCTATTTCCTTTTTCCTAACTTATACTTTATGTTGTTTTGTTAATACAATAAACTTTTAGATTCTACTAGTTTTTTGGGCAAATCCAAGCATATTACTTTGGATCTTTATGAGGTCCATATAATTAAGCAGAAGTCACAAGTCAATCATCTCATGATTTGATTTGATTCCTTAAATTAAGCTAAACGTAATTCTCACAAACATGTGTTTTGCAAATTCTCCAAATTAATCCTCTTTTCATCACTTTTTCCATCATCAATTCGAATCCATGTACAAGGGTAAGTTTGAGTTAAAATTACCAATGACTATATATATATATATGTATGTATATGCATATGTGTTGTAATAGTTAAAAATAAGGAGAAATTATACCTAGAGCTTGCATAATCATGGAGCTTTCCGGTGTCGGAGAAGATTATCACACTAACTTGAGAATCACAAAGGATTGATAACTCTCTTGCTTTCTTAATCAATCCACTTTTCCTCTTTGAAAATGTCACTTGTCTGTTTGTCACATTATCTATCCTTCGAATCTCGATCTTTCCCTTCCTCATCGATCTCTTATACACCTCAAAAACTTTACAACGATTTTTCGGTTATTCTTTTCTTATAATCTGATTTTTATATCACAGAAACATATAAACCAGATAAAACGTTATATATATATAATTAAATTAAAAAATACATCTAAAAAAAGATAGCTTTCCAACACTCAGATCAATTGTTGAACTGAAACGACATTTTTCGATTTTGTAGAATATGTGAAAGGAGAAAAGGAGAATGAAGAAGGATTCTTACTTTGTTCCAAGCTATTATTATTGATGCAGCCCAAAAAATAAAATTCTTTCCTAATATATAAATGAAGATTATAAACCCTAACGACAAAGTTGCATCAAATCTCGTACCTCTTTCTTCAGATGCATTTTAATAACCTCTCTCCAGTATAAGTAGTAGTTTACTCGCTAATCCAGATTCCAAAAGTTTGAGTTTTGACACGTGGCATATGTTTTTGGCGAGTACAATAAATTCAGATTATATAACGCGTGCGGATCTTTGAGAGTGGCGTCCGAATGTTGATTGGTCAGATTGGGTAACTTTGAAAAAGGAACTTATAATATATTGTCACGTGTAATTCACTTTTCCAAATGTTAATCCAGTGAACCTTCCCCTTACTATTGTGGTGCGCATATTTTTCTAGAATGTTTCGATTTCATCTTATTTTCCTTCGTAAGTCATTGTTACAAAATTTGTTAAATATTAGAAATCCTAAATACTCAATTATTTTATTTTTAAAATGTACATCTCTATATTTTGATTTTAGATAGAATTAAGAAATTTTTGGGTTTATAAAATAATTTATATAACATTTACGCTAAATTTCAGTATAATATACAAAATTTATATTTGTAATATAGGCAATTCAAAATATATCCAAAATTTTGCTAGAATATACATATAATCTATAAAAAATAGAATGTATAAAATTTCGATTCTATAACTACCAATATGAAATAAATTCATTTTTTCTAAAATTTATAAATTTAAGATCAATACGTATTGGATATATAGACTCTGTTTTATTATTATTTATAAAGTATTATTATAATTTTAAATTAATGTTTATCCTTCATCACATTCATAATCTATATTGGTAAATAATTAAGATGCAATTAAAATAAAATTCCTATTGATCAAAGAAAGTAAATTATCTGATTATTATTTATATGGGATGGTCATCTATTTTTTATTTGAATTTTTCAATTGAAATTCGCTCTCCACTCTCATTTGATTATTACCTTAAAATTTGGTTTTCATCCGATTTTTTTTTTTAAATTATTCAATTTATACTAAGATCCCTTCCAGTTTATTAGATTTTAAAATATTATTAAATCCTAAAAACTTAATTATACCAAAAAATAATAGTTTGTAACTCTACAAACATAAATTTAAAAATTTAAATTAATATACAATAAAAATCACATAAATATTCAATTTTATATATTTTTAGAGATTTATAGATTATTAATTTGTTAACAAAAAGTTGAATAGTTATATTTATCAGACAATGATATGATGGGATTATAACGATTTTTTAATATTTTGTAACTTTGTAAAAAAATTACTTTTTTTAAAATAATTCGAAAACTTTATTTTGTTATTTTACATTTTCATCTAATTAACAGAAATTTAAATAGAAATATTTCACATTTTGTAATTTTCAAGCAGTTTTTATTATATAATTTTTCATTAAAATTTAAATAGAAATATTTCACATTTTGTAATTTTCAAGCAGTTTTTATTATATAAAATTTTTCATTATTATATGCTCATCTTTTTACTATATATATATATATATAAACCATTATACTATGCATATGAAGAATTATCCATTAATGAGAAAATTTGAAATTTATTTTTGTTTTGTTTTTATGTAATTGAAGTGAATTTTAAACATTATATATGGATTTAATGTGGATATTCAAAATTTAATAAAAACATATATTTGGAAGATCATCATTCTGTAATTATAGATGACTAAATTATATTATAATCCGAAATTGAACTCCAAACCATCATAAATATTAAAAACTTAAGGGATTCGAATTTGAATTTTAAAAATCGAATATTTGTGGATTTAATTTTGAGTACGGATTTTGATCAATTACTAAATTAATCTTAGTGATATATTTTTCTGACAAAATATTGATTATTATAATTGATTATTGTATGTGAATATTTTATTTATTATAAAAATTCAAATAAAACGTGCAAGATATATTTTTGTAGACTTTATTCATCATTAAAACTAACCTATTTTATATTTTTTTCTTAATTTATTTAAAACTACAAAAATAATAGATTATATTAAATTGTTAAATTGATATTTATAGGATTATAAATCATAATTTAGGGTTTTAAAATTGATTTTTTGGAGTTTTAATATGATTTGATAATTTTAAATTTCGTATACGGAAATGAATTTTTAATAGAAATTGAATAAAAATAAGATAAAAAAAAACGATATACTACATTTCGAAGAAAAAATAAGATAAAAAAAAAACGATTGAATTAAAATAATATTCTCGAGAAGAAATTGTCCCTATTTATATTTGTAATATAATCATATTGGTCAACCCGAAATTAATGAGGATGTAATTAATTATTGATATGTTATTATAATTATTGATAATCCAAAATCGTTCAATATATAATTATAATTATTGATAAAGTTTGACAGATAATCGAATAAAATTGAAATTATATTGAAATTATATTGGTTAAAAATTAGAAACAAGAGTTTAGAAGTCTACATTAACTAGAAAATTATATATATATATATATTAAGTTTTTTATTCTAAACTTTGTAAAATAACATAGAAAAATGCAGTTATAAACAATTTGTTTATCTCTATTTATGTCTGTAATATTATATCTATATATATATATAACATATACATCTATAACGGTTTAAACACTAAAATTAAAATTAAAAATTAAATTAGCCTATTTAAATAATTAAAAATAAATTGTATTACCAAGAAAAAGATCTTAGGCATCACCATAATTATTGTAACATGCGTGCTTCGGGATTTTCATTACTTTGGTGGATCATGCGTGTTTACAATTAGGTTTACTCATATTTATTTTCGATAAATATATCTATACTATTCATCGAGGGATCAAAGGCCGTCGCAGGGGTTCAAGGGTAAAGGGGTCGCAAATGGTCAAACGATCGCAAAGATCCAAAGATCGGATGAAAAAGGGGCCGCAAAAGGTTCAAAGGGTCGCATGGGTCCAAAGGTCGCATGGGAAAGAGGTCGCAAAGGTTCAAAGGGTCGCAAGGGTCGTAGAGATCCAAGGGTCGCAGGATTCTAAGGGTCGCAGGGATCCAAGGGTCGCAGAGGTAAAGGGGTCGTAGGGGTCCAAGGGTTGCAAGGGTCGCAGGGGTCCAAAGGTCGCAGAGGTAAAGGGGTCGCATGAGAAAGGGGTCGCAAAGGGTTGAAAGGGTCACAAAGGGTTGAAAGGGTCGCGAAGGGTTGAAAGGGTCACAGGGGTCCAAGGGTCGCATGGGTATAAAGGTCGCAAAGGGGTGCAAGGGTCGCAGAGGTACAAGGGTTGCAAATGGGTACAAGGGTCGCAGAGGGGTCAAAGGGTCGCAGGGGTCAAAGGGTCGCACGGTCGCACTGGATCACAGAGTCTCATCGAGTTGCACGGTCGCTGTGGGTCACAGAGTCTCATCGAGTTGCACGGTCGCTGTGGGTCACAGAATTTACCCCCCTTTTATGTTTTTGTTATAGGTGTAATGGATACGGTGGATGAGAAAATCACACTGATTTATTTTTTGTATGATGGTAAATGGGAAAAAACTCAAATGAAGAATCTGAATAGGTTGGTAGAGTTCAGGAAAACCAAAGAGTATTTTTCTTATGTCCTCCGATTAATCTGACATACCAGTAACTGATTGATGAGTTATGCATAGAAATGATGGTGGGAAATAATACAACAAAGTTGAAGTTAAGCTATTTGCCCAATATTTGTGAAAATAGAAAGCCGACATATAATGAATGACAAACATCTTATTTGTTATCTGTTCGATCGCATAAGAGGAATTCGACCACTACTGTATGTGGAGATAGAATCGGCAGGTGTGAATTGTGAAATCGAAATTGAGAGGGAAATTGAGCCTCTAATTCCTGCTTTTGGAAGCATTGCTAAAGAAGGTGAGGATCGAGGTGTTGTAGATTATGATGACTGTGTTATTGTAGGTCCAGAAACAAAAGTAGAGTTGAGAGTAATCCGGAGACAATAGATATTTTGGATTCGGATGATTCTGATAGTGAACATACAAGCGGGTTAAGAGAAGATGGTGGGTGTGCCATGAATGTGGTAGTTGATGGAGTTGTTTGTGGCAGTAATAAAGTTGATTCTGATATGCCAACAGAGCATAAGTATGGTGATGGTGAGAACAACTCGCAAATGGTAGTTCACAATAGCGAAAATAATATCTTCGAGTTCGAAGATGGATTGGATCTTAAAATTAGTCAAGAGTTTGATAGCAAGAAGGATGTACAGACATTTGTAAGGAAGGTTTCAATCGAAGCTTAGTTTAGATATACAACATTGAGATCTAATACGAAGCTGTGGGAAGTACGATGCAAGTTTGTCGGAAATGGTTGTAAATGGATGGATCTTAAAATTAGTCAAGAGTTTGATAGCAAGAAGGATGTACAGACATTTGTAAGGAAGGTTTCAATCGAAGCTTAGTTTAGATATACAACATTGAGATCTAATACGAAGCTGTGGGAAGTACGATGCAAGTTTGTCGGAAATGGTTGTAAATGGATATTACGCGTGGCAGCAATCCCGAATTCCAAACAGTTTAGTGTGAGAACACACCATCCCATTCATAACTGTTCACCTGTATCTAAATGGACCAAGCTACAAAAGGGTACAACGCAAATGGTTAAGGATTATTTGAAAGAGGAATTT
>CM071876.1:19796654-19825322 GCA_036759665.1 Gynandropsis gynandra | reverse complement strand
CCATGCGACCCTCAATTGGCATTAATTAGTTTGACGTTTTAAATGTATTGTTTTGATTTTTTTTTTACATTTTATCATTGTTAATCCGTAAATTCATGGATTTCGCATATATTGATCCTTATATGTGACCATGCGACCCATGCGACCCATGCGGCCCATGCGATCCTCAATTGGCATTAATTAGTTTGACGTTTTAAATGTATTGTTTTGATTATTTTTTGACATTTTATCATTGTTAATCCGTAAATTCGTGAATTTCGTATATATTTTGATCCTTATATGCGACCATACGACCCAAGCGACCCTCAATTGGCATTAATTAGTTTGACATTTTATCATTATAAACCCATAAATTTATCGATTTCGCATGTATTGATCCTTATATGTGACCATGTCACCCATGCGATCCGCCAAAAATTCTGTCACCAAAATTTCCACCGAACTTTTCATCATATTTGAAAATTTTTTAAAAAATAACATCTGCAGGTCATGTCTTTTCGAATTCCATCTGATGGCGATTCGATATCCAGGTCATGTCTTTTCGAATTACAATCGTTTCCTTTTTTACAATAACGACACAAACTCTCTCTCTCTCTAACTATCGTTCCATCAATTTTCCCGAAAATGTTACATTTTCCTTCTTTCTTCAGAGAGATTTTTCCGCGCTATCTGGAAGAGAACTACATTGTAATCTTCTTCATCAGTCTCTCTATCGGTATGTTACACGTAGAGAATGTAAATATTTGACTTGTTTTTTCATTTTTTGTTACAGGACATCCCGAGATATTCTTTGATGATTATATATACGGGAACACGAGGGACAACAACACAACAACGCTTAAATCGAATGGGTCTAACAGAAGATGGAAAGTCAAGTTGGATGGCTCCAAATTCACTGATGGGTGGAAAGATTTCTCCAACGACCTAGACTTAAGTATTGGGGATTACATACTTTTCACTCACGAAGGTGACATGGTCTTTCACGTCACCTCCGCCACTCCTACTCCGAGGATTTTACGAGAAACTGTGGTACCAGTCACTCATTTGAATCTGGCCGCAAATGCATTGGTAAGTGACTTCAATACGGTTTTATTCCTTGCATGGTAAGGATTTCAACGATTTTTATTCCTTTCTTCGGATGTCGCAGATACTTCCGATAGGATTTGCGAGGTCGAGCGGTCTTTGCCATAGACGATATAAGATATATCTAATGCTAGGATACTCCACGCAATGGGAGGTAGATCTAAGGCCCGTGGCACGTGGTGGTGCTTCCATCAGAAGGGGTTGGAGAAAGTTTTGTCTCGACCATCGACAGACCGATGGTTGTACCCTCGTAGTCCAAATATATGCAAATGGACCAATACTCGTGCTTCAGTTTTTCCCTAAAAATAACAGTGTTTGATTTTCAATTGTGTTTAAATGATTTTCATTTGTGTTTTGTATTTGGATGGTTATCAGTTGTGGTTTGTATTTGGATGGTTTTCCTTTGACAATGATTCAATAGTAAGTATTATTGTTAGTATCGCTGTTTTTGTGGATTTACTATTCTTGTAACAAGTGTCGCGAGGAACAAGGGTGGCAGAGGGACAAGGGTCGCAGGGGTCGAAGGGTCGCAGGGGGACAAGAATCGTAGAGGGACAAGGGTCGCAGGGGTCCAAGGGTCGTAGAGGGACAAGGGTCGCATAGGGACAAGGGTCGCAGGGGTCCAAGGGTCACAAAGGGACAAGGGTCACAGAGGGACAAGGGTCACAGAGGGACAAGGGTCGCAGAGGGACAAGGGTCGCAGAGGGACAAAGATCGCAGGGGTCCAAGGGTCGTAGATGGACACGAAATAATAAATTATTTATATTATTTGTAAATAATTGTATTTGTAAATAATAAATAATAAATAATAATTTTTTCATATGATTTATAAATAATATATTAACGATTTTTTGAAAATGATTCAATAGTAAGTATTATTGTATTTGGATGGTTTTTGGATGGTTTTCATTTGACTATCATTCAATAGTAAGTATTATTGTTTAGTATCGCTGTTTTTGTGGATTTACCATTCTTGTAACAAGGGTCGCGAGGAACAAGGGTGGCAGAGTGATAAGGCTCGCACGGATCCAAGGGTCGTACGGATCCAAGGGTCGCACGGGTCCATGGATCGCATAGGGACAAGGGTCGCATAAGGAAAAGAAATAATAAATTATTCATAGTATTTGTAAATAATTGTATTTGTTGGCACAAGGGTCGTAGAGGGACAAGGGTCGTAGAGGGACTAGGGTCGCATAGGGATAAGGGTCGTAGAGGTACAAGCGTTGCAGTGATCCGAGGGTCGCATAACCTCTGCGATCCTTGGACCTCTGCAACCCTTGTCCCTCTGTGACCCTTGACCCTGCGACCCTTTTACCCATGCGACTCCTTTTATTATTATGAAAAAACTTTAAAAAATAACAACGTACCAAATATTTAAAAATAACAATGTACCAAATATTTAAAAAATAACAATGTACCAAATATTAAAAAAAATAACAATGTACCAAATATTAAAAAAAATAACAATGTACCAAATGTCAAGTTAAGATGAGGGTGGAGGGATAGATTTTCCATTACTAAATACCTCCACCGCAATCTTCTCACGCATGGAAAGAACATTTTTGTCGCAAATGGAGTGCAAATCATGACGTGTTTTCGTTACCGCGGCTTCTAAGTATTTGTAGGAGTAAACACCACAGTCATCCCCACTTGCGTTCTATACACCTTGATAATACTCATATTTCTATTTACCTTGTCCAGATGCCAATGAAGGAAACCCTCTGAGAATGAACATCTTGGGGATAACTTTTCTTAGCTTCTCAATCACCGGATCGATATGCGTTTCCTTAAGCCTCGTCTGGCAGTTGTATACCGTCATGATTGGGTTTTGAAATCCGCTTTCATGGCTACCCAATGACATCCTGTATATATACAACTGATCGACAGAATGTTTAGAACCGCGACAAAGCCTTCAAAAGCACTAATTGGTTCCGCACTTCTAAATGAATACTCGCCCTTCAAACAATCACTAAGAGGTTCCGACAAAGTGTCCATATTCTCGTACGACCAATGCTTGAGGATCTCTGTGAAAAACATAGGACAAACGTAAAGTTTCTTAAATAACCCGGGGAATGTCTTCACGTGACAATACTGCATCAATAACGCCTCCTCCAATTGCTGCAAAAAATAAAAAAAACTTAACACACATGAATACATATGGCACAAAATGACCTCTGTGACTTCGGGTTTAAAATAACTTACCTCATCTTCAAACCATACGTTGGGCGTTAATATAACCTTCCAAAACTTTAGATTTCCACCAACTCTCATGTTCAGGTTTCGTCAGGAACATATATAGAGCAGTCAACCTTTCACCGTTTCCGTCAATGAACGAAGGTTCTAGGGTTATCGAGCCCTTTTCTAATCCCTTGGGCATCCACCAGAATGAAGGTTTTTCATCCACCTTTTTATCGAGTTCTTGAACCACCTTTTTCCGGGTTCTTGAACAACCTTATTTTCGGGTTCTTGGACTCCACCAACATCTTTCCCTCGCCCTCTCCCTCTCCCTCGCACTGTTCTTGCTCTTTTTGCCGGCGGAGGATCATCATATGCTTTTCGTGGTCTTAAAACTCGTTTACGGACCGGCAGAGGTTCAACATATGGCGCAGAATCCTTCGATAAAGGTCCAACACCTGCATAAAATTTACTTCATTAAACATATGCGACCAATGCGACCCTGCGACCCATGCGACCTATGCAGACCCATACAACCCATTTGAGCTTTTGTGACCCATTCGACCCATACGACCCATTCGACCTTTTGTGACCCATTCTACCCATAAGACCAATGCGACCAATGTGACCATTGTGACTCAAAAGACCGCACTTACTTGGTGGAACCTCCTCATCCTTAGAGGGGGCCTCTTCGACAGGACCGACTGTAGGTTCCTCGGAAGGAACCTCCTTAGGGGGGGCCTCTTCGATAGGACCGACTGTAGGTTCCTCGGAAGGAACCTCCTTAGGGGCGCCCTCTTCGACAGGACCAGCTGTAGGTTCCTCGTCAGCAACTTCATCGACAATAACCACTAGAGCATCTGCATAAAATTACTTCATTCATTAGATGCGACCCTTCTACTTATACGACCGTGCAACTTATGCGTCTTTTGCGACCCTTGCAACCCTTGCCGACTCTCGATGGAAATTGACTCAAATGAACTTTTTCACTATTTATTACTTACTTGGTGGAACTTCATCAGGAGCAACGACTGCAGTAACCTCTCTGGAAATGTATTCAGTTAGAGGAATGGTGGCGGTAGATGTGTTATTTTCAATTAATCTCGAAATGTTTGCCAAATCCTCTTCTGAGCCATCTCACTGGATATGAACGTTGAAGGAATTCATCATCTCTAACACTGCCAGAAGATTGGTTTGCGGTGCTCGCATCTATCTTGGCAGATTTTGATTTTTCCTTTTAAGCACCTTTGGGATTTGCCGCCTCTGCTTTTGTATTAGGCAAATGAAACCCGACATTCCTTAGAAGATCTCTGACAGCGTTGATGATTCTTTTCTCCGACTTCTTTATTTCCTTCACTAATTTCTGCTCCAGTGTCAGCCGGACTGCAGCTTCTTTTCTTTCAGCTTCATCTTCATTCTCGTCTTCTCTTTCAACTTCAGGTTCAGCATCAGCTTCAGCATCACCATCTCTTTCTTCATCACCTTCATCATCAGCTTCATCATCTTCAAGCTCTATCATTTTCCCCCACGCTCTTTTTCCTCTTAGTCTCCTTCCCTTTCCCCTTCTTTTGGTCACCAAAAACTGCTTTTCGCGTCAGCAGTTCTTGCTCACGAATGTCCTCCCAACAATGTCCCTTCGGATTTCAATGAATATGTTCCATCCATATCATCCATATCTAAACATCGGGATCGTGACATCCCTCATAGTCGTCCAGATCAAAAACTAAACCTACCTCTTCGTGTTCAGCACGAAGAATACTTCGAATATCCTAAAAAACAAAAAATAGCCATTATTACCCTCTGTGACCCTTGTTTTCCTTGTGACCCTTATGTAATTGTTACCTTAGAATCTACGTACTTCAGATTAATACTGAATTTAACCATCTTCTTGCACATTCTTGGGATGATGGATCCGCATCCATAACATCAACATACCATCCCTTTCCGCCCAAACTAAGGATGGTTTCGAAAGGAAGTAAATGCAACATTAAAAAAATAAGAATGCAAAACAATCAGAATGCAAAAAGTATGAAAAAATTCACGTTATTCGAATAATATATACAACTTACCATTAGTGGGATCATGAAACCGCCACAATACCATTTTGGTTTCAGTGATTCCCCGCTAACGTGCTTGCGGCAAGTATCCACAATCTTCTCGAATATGTAACGCCCCCATGGAAAGCGTTCACAAAATTCCAAATCATCAACCATGTCAATGAGATCATGGCTGATAGAGTTTTCTGATGAAGACTTGTGAGCCATAACTTGCACTAACAAAAACAAAGTTGTCAACCTCTTCCGGTCCTCGTCATTCTCCGCCTTCACAAGCTTTCTAATGATTTGTGTGGGGGTCACCTTTCCACGGCCGAAATTCTTCTACCTGAATATATCACCCCTTTTGGACTCCCATCCTTTAGGATATGGTCCGCAGTTCAATCCGGAAATTAGTGCGTGCTCCACTATAGAGTACCGGATGGGAACACCGTTTAAGACGAACCACAACTCCTTCTTGTCTCGTACAATCACGGAGTGATTTAGGAGGATAGATATTTGAACCTTAGTCAATGTGGAGTCACATTGGAAATGGAATAAATGCTTAAATTGCGATTCCTTGTCGAAGTAATGCAACTCGTATTCATCTAAGATTCCTCTCAGCTTCGTTATTGTCTCGTGAGGATAACACTTGGTGGTGATCTTTGGCATTCTGTCCATGTGCTTGAATTCATACACAAACTTCGGCTTTGGCGCCACCTGCAAAATGACCAATTAATTAAGAATACATTATACTTCTACCGACTCAAGCGACCCATGCGACTCAACCGACCCATGCGACTCAACCGACCCATGCGACTCAACCGACCCATGCGACTCAACCGACCCATGCGACTCAACCGACCCATGCGACTCAACTGACCCATGCGACCCAAACCGACTAACTCAGACTCCCGACTCAAACGACCCTTAAACCCCCTGCGACGCTCAAGCGACGATTGCGACCCAAACCGACTCACTGAGACAACCAACTCAAACGAGCCTTAGACTCCCTGCGACGTTCAAGTGACCATTGCGACCCAAAATCGACTCACTGAGACTCAACAGACTCATTGACACGCACACCCATTTCAAATCAATAAACCATTCTGAGACTCGACAGCCTGCAAAACCCTAGAAATCGACGCTCAACCGACCATCGCGACCCAAACCGACTCACTAAAACAACCGACTCTTGCGACTCAACCGACTCACTGAGACTCAACCGACTCATTGACACTCACACCCATTTCAAATCAATAAACCATTTTGGGACTCGACTCCCTCTCAAGTTCGAAATCACTTGTTCTTTCTTGGTTTTGACACGGTTTGACAATTTTTCACGTTGAAAATACCCAGAATGCATGTTTTTTCACGTTAAAAAATTAAGGGTAAATTTGTCTTTTCTCCAGTTTTTTTTTTCCGATTAATAATTATTTTAGGGAAGGATATTTTTGAAGCGTTTTAGCCCTACGAAGGTATATCTGATATTCCGCCATTAACTCAAATTGTTCAACTTTGTTTTTTTAAATGTAAATTAATATTCAAGTGTTAAGAAGATGGGAAAAAAGAACAAAGAGCTCACAGATTCAAAGATGACAATGGAAATGGCATATAAAAGATTGGACGATTGAACGACTTTATAGCAATTCCTGGACATCTTCTTCATTGACATTGTTTAGCCGAGGGTTGCTGTTTTGATTCATAGCTAATGACCAGTAATTATATGCCGATGATAAAGTGTTTCTATGAAGACAATTGTTGTGTTCGAGCCGAATCATATACATTATCACCACTAAAAAACTATGTTATGATTATCAATTGATTTCAAAGGAAAGCAATGGCTTTAAACGAATAAAATCCGTTGTACAACCGTGAAAATTTTCAATGGTATTTTTATCGACGTTTTTAGAAATTATTAACAAATAATAGTTATGTTTTTATTACAAATAACAAAAAATAACATTTGAAAAAAGTAGTTGATAATGTAAATAGACAACAATTAAAATACAGTTGATAATTTTGATGGATAAACGTTGAAAAAATCATTTAATTTATCAACAAAAATAATGCCTTTTCGAAAATAATGTTGAGAAGGGAAAAAACGTAAAAAGAGAGAGATAAATTTTCAAATGTATTTTTTGGTGTTTTGTTTTCAGTGCAATGGGAATCAATTAAAATTCAATTATATTTGTTGAAAATATCGTTGAAAATGAAAAAAATAACGTAAAATATTGGAAATTTTCAACATGTTTTTTGGAGATTTAATTTCATTTTCATAAAATATCCGTTGATAAGAGAAAATCCTTTTATCGAATATGTAGTATAAATTAAGATAAATTTCATTTTTACTAAGTTTAAATATATATATATATATATTATATTGACGGTTATTGAATTTTCATAATACCATTATTAGATTTAGAATTGTTATATATATATACTTGAAATATTTTTTATATTCATATTTATCAGAATATTAAAACAAATAAATTTCCATCATATAATCTTTTCTCAAATTTCAATAATTATTTAGGAGATATTAATTAAAATTGCAACCAAGGCCCATCGAATATTTGAATATATTAATGCAAGATATAACATTTCTTTCATTTACAATAGAACTATAAAATATATAGTAGAAATTATCAAATAATAGTTGAAAAAAAACATGTTCAAGACTTGTAAGAGGATATTAGATAATTTTGTGTCCGAAAAAAAAAATGTTTCAAAAGGGCGGTAAAAGAGAAGCATTCACTTTGTACATAGAACCCAAGTTAGGTGTTGTTCGGATAGGAGTGACGAAAAAGACCATTCCGAGCTAGGGGTGGGCACCCGCGGATACCCATGAGATTTTCGCTATCCGCATCTGAACCCGTTCCGCACGGGTAATTACTTTTACTAACCCGTACTCGTACCCGCAGGGTGCGGGTACCCGCTGTTCGGGTACCCGCAAAAACCCGTCAAAACTTCTAAAACCCGCCGGTACCCGTTGAGAGGAGGCTGGAGCTGGAAGGCCGGTTATCTTCCTTACCACATCCTGTAATTTTCTGGTTATCGTCACATCTCAGGTAAAGGCTGAGCAGGGCTGATAGGGATTCGGCTTAGTGTGGGGTTTGAAGTTAGGATGTATCTTTGTTTCAATATACTTTCAGATGAGGATGGGAATGCGGATTTAGATGCCTCCAGAAGAGAGTTTTTACCCTTTCATTGGATTTGAATCAATATGTCCCAGGCACAGTAAGCGAAAGAAGACCGGATTCAGCTTCTTGTGGCAGGCGGGAGAGATGGAGGAGGAGGCGGCAGGCGGGCGAGATGGAGGAGGCGGCAGAGGCTATGGAGAGGCAAAGGCAGGAAGAAGAAGAAGAGTTAATCTGGATAAGGGGAAAGGGGAAAGGAAGTTAGGTTTAGGGTTAGAAAGGGGTAGTTAGGTAATATTCATTAAAATTAAGGGCATTTTTGTAATTTTTACGGGTACCCGCGGGTACCCGTTTATGATATTAAAAAATCCGTCCTGAACCCGAACCCGTGGGTATTTAAATTTTATTACCCGAACTCGAACCCGCACCCACGGGTACGAGTAATTTTTTGCGGATTCGGGACGGATTTCGGGACGGGACGGGTAATGCGGGTATTTTGCCCACCCCTATTCCGAGCTATGAAAGATTTTTTTACTAAAAATATAATTTAAATTGGATATCTTATGCTTAGATGAATAAATGTATCCACGAATTAGAAAATGGAATAAAAATAATAAATGGACTAATATAAAACGATAATTTGTATAATAAGCATCTTATTTCCATATATTTGCTTACTATTTACTTTAAACATAGTAATAAAGTATCTTCAATTACACCAAACCATATAATCTAATTTTTAAAGTGTAAAAAATTCATCCGTAAACCATTCAAACTTTCATAAATTCTTCAATTGGATCAAAGATGATCAACAATGGAAATCGTTCAGATTTTCACAATCATTGATGAAAACTTGTTGAATTGAGTTTTTTCTCACTTCATACTTTTAACCATTTTAAAAATTATTAGAGAAACTTTGTTATTTCAAAACTAGCCAATTGTCTTTTATAACCGGTGAATCGTTTATTGTGTCTAAAATTTTTTGGAAAGATTTTGATAGAGTTTGAGAGGTTTTGTTGAATATATTAAAAATGAGTTGTTTCAACATCTTAAATACCAAAAATTTCAACGGACATCCATTGGAAATTTCAACTGATGCTCGTTGAAATAGATGTCCAATCAAAGAATGTCAAATCTCCACCTTTCAGTTTTTTCAAGGGGCATCCGTTGAAATTTCCAACGGATTCCCTTTGAAAACGTGAAGACAGATCTATCCGTTGAAGTTTTTGTAATTATGATTTTTTCCAACGGGCATCCGTTGGCATTTTCAACCGATGCCTGTTGAAAAAATGATTAGGTGCAGAATTTTGTATTATGATTTTTCCAAAAGGCATTCCTTGAAAATTTGGAAAATTTACAACAGGCATCCGTTGATAAATTTAAGGATTTTCAACGGTTGGCCATGGAATCCGTTGGCAAGTATTTTCAACGGATAGATCCGTTGGTAAATTGTTCAACAAAATGATCCGTTGGTACAAATTTCAACAGACGGATCTGTTGGAATCCATTGGTAAATATTTCAACGGACGGTTCCGTTGTTTCATCCATTAATATTTACATGTTCTTTTACTATTGATTGTCTTTCTTGGGCCTCATTCGATCTCTTGGTCATAAAAAAATCAAAACACCATCTCGTTCATCTAATGAAGCACAATATCGATTAGAAGCTTCTACTATTGTAGAAATCCATTGGATATCTTCACTATTGATTGAACTCGGGATTCTACCTACCAAATCTCATGTGATATATTGTGACAATGTTGAAGCAACCTATCCCAGTGCCAATCCAATTTTTCACTCTAAATGGAACGTTTGGCATTGGACTATCATTTTATTCATCAATAAGTGTAGAATGGTTCTCTGTGTGTCACTCATGTTAGATCTGCAAATCAAGTAATGGATCTTATCACGAAACTACTACCATGTTATTTGTTTGATGACGTATGTACCAAAATTGAAGTCACTAAGGATGCTTAATCTTGTGGGGCATATAAGAGTTAAGGGTAGAATTGTAATTTACTAGTTATTTATTAGGTTAAACCCAATGTTGTAAAAGTCGTTAGGCGTTAGTCGGACGGTCCGTTAGTGTTTAGCGACTAGTCGAATTAGTCGGCGAGTAATCGGCGACTAGGCGTTTTTTCGTTTTTTTAATATTTTTAATATATTTCAATTGTCAAAATTATAAAATATAATATAAAAAATAACAAAAATAAACAAAAATATTATATATAAAATATAAAATCATATAAATTCATTAATCTTATCATAAACATAATAAAATATTAAGGAAGATCTAAATATCTAATATCCGCAGTGTATTACAGGAATTTATATGTCGGCACCAAAATAACCTTACCTTTGTATCACTTATCTTGAGCCTCAGCTTTGCAGGATTGCTGAGATGGATGAAAAAACGAACAGATGAAAATGATGTACAAACGAACGAAGACGAATATGGCGAATAAACGAATGGAAATGAAAACAGCAAACGAAGACGAAGATGACTACGAACCGACGACGAATGATGTTTAAAACTAGATGAACGACGACAAAAACGACCAACGATGCTCAAAACTGGAAGAATAACAAAGAGAGAACCAACCAGAACGACGTCATTTTAGTTTATTAAAAAAACAAAACGATGTCGTTTTAGTTCAATATTTTTGTAAAATATAGTCAAAACGATGTCGTTTTAATATATATACATATATATATGTTTTAAATATAAGACCGATTTTCTATTAGTCGGGCGGTCGGACACCGCTGAGCGCCTAGGCACCGACTAGTCGGCCGCCTAGACCGACTTTTAGATCACTGGTTAAACCTAATCAGTAATATCTTATTTTAATGTATCTATGCTATAAAAAAATCATCCAATTCATATTATGTCGATTACAACTCTTAGCTCAACAAATCATCCACTTGTCGAGTAGCTTTCTTTCAAACATTTGGGCAACCACTTTCTTATCCGCCCAAACTTTTTCCCTGTGGACTTGAATTTCTGGTATTCATATCTTGTTTGTGGCTCTATGTAATATAAACTTTCTTGTAAGTTGAAAATTTTAATTTCGAGGTTTAAATCAACGTCAATTTAATAGTCTTTCAAAACATGTTTAAGATGCAAAAAATACAATGAAATCTTTACAATAATTCTTTTCTAAATCTAATTGAAAATTTTGGCCAATGAAGAACCCATTCCAAGTGGCTCACCCTTTTAAGTGACAAAAAAAAAATATAAATCATGTATTCAACGGTTTACATTTGGGAGACCTTTATATGTATTTCATTTACAAGATCATGGTTGATTTTTCAGAAAAAAAATCCTATTAATAACATTCTAAATGATGATCAAAGGTTTGTTATGGACAAACTGAAATATTTAAAATTCAACTTAAAATTTAAAATTGTAAGTATAAACAATATATTGGGATTAGGATATATTACTCATCACACAAATACACTTTTTTTTCAACAAATTATCAAGTTAAATATCTTTGTTTGAGTTACAACTGAACCATAATCAATTATCATCTTGACTTTACAAAAAGAAACTTGTGAATGTTTCGTACATCTTTATCAATCTTCCAATTGTTATAACATATTTCTCAAAATCTCTACTACACTGCTTGTGTATCGCTCTATCGTTCGTAATATCATTTAGTTCAAATTTGTTAGATCTCCAAAAATTGAAAAATAACCTAATAAATTGCACGATTTCTTTTATTTTTTTCTAAATCATTTGGAATATCCGTTGATCTCTTTAAAAGCTCCTATATCAAATCTTGAATTGCAATTCTTAAAAAAACAGCCAAATTATAAAAACAAAAAAAATTAATATTCCTGAAATTTAGGTAAATTAGATTGCATATTTGACTAAACGCAAGATTTTATATTTGACTAATTCCTCCAAAACTACCAAATTTATATTTTAATCAATAACAAAAATAAATAAAAACATCATTCCAAAAATTTAAATTATTGAATACTAGCTAAAATCAATACAAAGTTTTATATACGTTACAAGCTAAAAAAACTAGCTTGTGTTTTTATTGAATAAAACATAAGTTGAATATTTATTTATTGATTTTTATAAAACAATATACATATTAATTAAGTAAAGTTGTGGTTTGTACTTCTTAAAAAATATTTAAAAATGTCTAAAGTATGTACTTCTTCGTATTAATGTTTAGTATTACATGTTTTGCTAGCAAAAATAATTATTCTGCATTTTTATAAAAAAGAATATAATCATTTACATTCTGTATGATAGATATTTTATAGATATTTAAAAAATAAAGTTATGTAAATAGAAAAAGATGTTTTATCCTGTAAATAAATCTTCGATTTCATTAAAAGTTTAAATTTAAAATTTATTATTTTGGTTAATAGATTGTAATTCAAATTGTGAAAATATGTTAATATTTATTAGTGAAAATGAGAATATGAGAGATTTAACTGTTATATATTATAGATCTTAATTCAACAAGTCTCACTCTTATAATCCTCTCTAAGATGAAAACTTAAACATGAGTTGAGAGAGATTCTAAGGTGTTTTCTACCTACCAATTAATCTAATTCATTTTAATAATTTACTTTTATTTATATGTGAAATAGATTACATTGTTAGTTTGTTTTCTTTAACAAATATAAATTTAGATGAGAAAAAAAATTGATTTGAACCATGATTTCTTACGGGAGACAATCTCGTACCCTTTTCCATATATTCGCCACGCCAAGATCGTATTTTATTATACATTAAAAAAAAGACAAAAAGTGTCCAAATTTAAGATTACCAAAAATGGGAATCTCGATTCCAAAAACTTGTTCATTAGGGTTTGAACGTTAATTACATATCTGTCTTCCATTACCATAAAGATTTTTTAAATTTAATTTAGAAAGTCCATAGATCCATTGAACTTCTTTTAATATAAATTTTTTTGTAAGTTAAAAATTCCCTCTTGTGCTTTTTTTACAATGAGCAAAAGTACGAGGAAATCCTTATAATTAGACGTGAAATATATATACATATACTTATACATATACATAGACATATATATATATATCTTTACTTAGCGACTTTAGCAACGGAAAGGGTTCTTGGTACTTGAATTTTTGTCTTGTTCTATGCAATATAGTTAATGCGAGATTCTCTCATATCGTTTATAAAGTTAATAATAAAACTGATGGATTCTAATAAAGTTAAAAAAAAAGTGAGAAAAAAGTCGATTTTGAGACTGAAATAAAACCTTTATTCGAATAGTATATTTATTTTGAAACCGTGATTTATGATCTCTTTTTATGTTCATTGGTTATATTAGATAAAAATAATTAAAATCATCCATTCATTGTATCTGTTTTCATTAACCTGATCTCTTGCATTTGATTTCTCGAACAAATATATTTTAATTTATATTGTAATATAGATTAATTAAAAAGTACACTCAAATAAATAAAAAAATGCAATTGATTATAAAAATTTATTAAAAAACTGTGCTTCGAAACTTTAAAAAATAATTCAATTTTTGATCAAACCACTTGTTTTTCTATTTTCATATCTTCTTTCTATTTTGTTGGAATCGTTTTTCAATGCAACCAATAGAAAATCACAACACGTTTGCCCACTCTTCCTTTGCTTACAATCATCCTACACTTTCTCAATACGACCAAGAAAATCAACAATTACAACAAGACATCTCTTGATTAGGTTAAAAATGTTAGATTCACTTTTAGCGAGGCGAATGTTTAAAAGAAACAAAATAGAACATAATTATGAATAAAAAAGTAAATCCTGGAGAAGAAATTAGAAAATTGAATTTCTCATGAAGAAAAAAAGAATATTCTTTCTTTAAGATCAAAATAAAATATCTCATAAGTGTTTATATAGAGAATACAAAAGGTTAAACTGGTAATTCGGATTTTAAACGGGTTTTAAACGTGAGAGTGAGAGGGAGAGGGAGCTGTGTCACGACTCACGGTTTAGAATTAGGGTTTGTTTAGGTATTTTTTCTTTTTTTTCGGGTTGTTCGGGTTCCTCGGGTTATCCCGAACCCGACCCCGGACCGACCGAACCCATTTGGGTTTTTGATATTGAATTCATATGGGTTTTCTATAAAACCCATATATCTCATGGGTTGGGTTATTCGGCTTGGATCGGTTCGGGTCGGTCCGGGTAACCCGAAATACCCACCCCTAGTTTTTGGTGGTAACATAGAGAGACTAGAGAAAGCCACTTTGAAGCTTCCTCCGAACGACATGACAATTTATCTAATAAAGCTTCGTCCATGTAACACTAGATTACATGCAATATGTAAATTTGTAGTGTTATCACAAATACACAAAGCAAGATTAGAAAATGAATAGAAACTTTCCGTTGAAAAGAAGATAGCCAAATGATTTCACATGTAACGTTAGTTATATCCAACTACAAAAATACAGTAAGCTATCAACGGACGCATCGACAGATCAGCGACCATAGATCCGTTGAAAACCGTTGCACTTATCAACAAACGAGCAACGAATACCATCCATTGCAATTTTCCATTGAAACACCATTGAAAACACAACTTTTTTCCTACAGATGTCCGTTGTCAAGGGCAACAGAAATCCATTGCGATTATCAACAGATGCCTGTTGAAAAGTTAGAATTTCAAGATTACCGTTGGAATAATTCAACGCTATGTTACTATTTATTGAATCCAAATCGATCCTTCTACCATCAAGCCATCAACACCAAATATATTTTCAAACAATGTCGTCTTTTTTAAATAGATATATATATATATAGATCGAGAGAGTTGATGTATAGAAGAAATGTTCCCATAACTGAGGAAGTTACATAAGAATTCTTACATGGATTGGAGCAGTTCCTGAGTTTTGCATCGATGCAACCTTTGTGTCAAGAACACAGAATAATGTTATGTCCCTGCAACAAATGCAAAAATATGAAATATCGAAGTCAAAAAATTATTTGCAAACATCTTTACAATGCATGTTTTGTGTTAACCAATTTTGTTTACACGTGGATACATATTCCACACTTATGAACATGGAAAACATAGAAGCACTGCGTTAATAGTGAAATAGCTGATGCTAATTTCTACAATATTTTGCACCAAATCCTACAAGTAGAATATCTCAGTCTCATTGGATTGAAGGTAATACTTTTTAAATATCAGATGTTCAACCCAATCGTAGGACGTGGTACATGAAAGCATCGATGGGGAGGAATTGACATCAATCCGACACGACAATATGGTAAGTGTGATTCATTCATCATAATAGATCAAGTATGTTACATGTAATATCTAACAACATTAAAACGTCGAAGAGATTAATGGTGGGCCGCAGTAAAGATCAAGCCGTAGTTATAAGCATAGATGAAAAATAAGATCCGTTGCAAACCGATCACCCTGAACCGATACGGTTAATTGATATAGACAATCGGGAGGAGATTCTCGCAAGAACTGACATAGATGGAGAATACATCCACGATTATGAAGTCGTTCAACTGGAAGATGTAGAAAATGAACACGACCATGAATTCAATGAACAATTGAAGGAAGACTCGCCAATCTAAGAATCTACCAAATAAGAAATGTGAATTGTGTAATTGTAATATCTAAATTTATCTAAATTTTTTAAATTATTTTTTAACATTATATATTCAAGTTTCAATGGACATCCATTTGTAATTACAATGTAAACCTGTTGAACAAATAAATTCTATTCGATATTAGAAAATTTTCAAGGGTTTCAAATTGTCAATGGGCATCCATTGAGAGTTGGCAACGGATGTCCGTTTCCAAGGTTTAGATGACCAATGGATACCCGTTGGTCAGTTGCAACGGGTGTCCGTTGAAAACAGTCATCATAGCTATCCGACACCTACAACATCGATTTTGTTTTTCAATGGGCATCCGTTGCAATTTTCAATGGATGCTCGTTGGCGTACTGTCATTGCATCATCCGTTGCCTTGGAAACACGCTTTACAATGAATACCCATTGAGAAACCAACAGTCGTGTCAATTAATTATGTTCGTTAAGATGACGTTGTTTCTAACGGACATCCGTTGGAAAATGCAATGGATGCCCGTTGGAAAATTCTGTATATGTGTTGTTGAATAGCTCATTTTTCAATACATTCTCAAAACAAAAAGTCAAATTCTCACAAACAAAAATTTTAAACACTTCAATACATTGAGAGCTCGACGATTTGTTGGTCATTGTGGAATATAGACTGGTTCGACAGGAGCCCTGTCACCACCTCCAACACCACCATATCGGTCTCCTTCACCTATATTGGCACCATCAATATTTTACAAAGAAGATGATATGATGGATATAGACGCATTGATCGATAGTTTCAACGAGCGTACTTTCGTCTCTATCATTGACCCTCAACGTCCTGACTGGAACTTATGGTAAGATTTTAGTTACAAAATTCATACTGAATCTAATTATTCAATTTTCATGTGCAGGTTTGATGTGGATGATGTTCTGAAACACACGAACAAAAGCATCATCCAAGGTTCGCTACAAGATCGACTCTGTTATTCCTGGCAGATGACGCTAAAAGTTTTACGCCGCTGATAGTGGTGTATATTTATCGTAAGTATTTTTTAGTTTATAATTTGACTTTTAAATTATTATATACTTTAATTTAAAAACTAATGTATTGCAATTTAATTTTGCAGTGTGCATATAGGCTTGGATGCACGACATGCAAGCCTGGCTGCGCTTGATGATGAACAATTTCAAGCGCAACTATTACAAGAAGAACGCCAAACCGACATGAGAAACGGACGAGGTATTCAACCAACTCATCCAACAATGGGAGTCCGAGGACTTCAAAGCCAAAAGCGAGAAGGAAAAAAAATATCGGTACGACGAGAAGATTCCCGGGGATAGTCCGTATCGTTATACCTCGGGATCGAAATCATTCCCGAAATGAAAGAAAGAATTGGTAAAATTTATTTTAGTTAATGATTTAAATTTTATTATTATATAAAATTGTTAAGTAATTATATTACTATAATATTACAGATGGAAAGGATGGGAAGAGAACCAACTCTTCTTGAGCTGGTTATAGAAACTCACGCCAAGAAAAAAATCCATCGTCGAAGAAGAGGTTGACGAACCTGAAATGGTCGACCCTCGAACCTCAATTAATGCTTCATAAGCCACCGGTTCAACTCCCGAATATTTCAGTCCTTTATAAAAGGACACAATTTATTTAGAGATAAATAATAAGATCATTGTTATTATAATTCTTTAGTTAAATAGAATATTTTCTAACTATATGATAACTTTAATGTGTTTTACATTGTAGTATGTTAGAACATATAAGGGACATCTATACGGTCTAGGTTCACTATAAAAAAATATCGTCGAGGATTTCACGATGGTACCCCCACGGTCCAAGAGACTTACACCCAAGAACAACATACAAAGCATCTCGAAACTACACTTAGGACAACGCAAGATACTCTTCAAGTAACGCAATCTAAGCTTCGACAAACGCGAGCGCAAATGCATCACATAGAGAGCATTATCGAGTTGCTGACTGGTCGAGCGTATCAACCACCAGCAACAACGGGAGAAACACCACCGAGACAAGAACCAATCATCGACTCCAATGCAACCCCTTCACGAGGTGTTGGCAATCACGGGGTGAAGATGACGCCACCAATTTAGATGAGATGTAGTAATTGTATAAATTTTATTAATATTAATTATTTTAAATTTTTATTTTTTAATTTGTTTTTCTTTTTTTAAAATACGTCACGTTCTCAACGGATGTCCATTGAAAAGTTTCAAAACTTTCAACGAGCATGTTAAATTTTTTTAAATTCCTACCATTTCGTTTTGCAATGGATATCCGTTGATAGATCCCGCCAGTTTTTTCCAACGGGCCTCCCTTGAAATTTTTCAACTTTCTGTCATTTTTTCCCAACGCGTTTTCAATGGACATCCGTTACAATCCACCAACAGGCATCAAAGTTATGGTATTTCAAAGCCCGTCGTACAACTCATTGTTTTAGTTGTCTAATCATGTGAAAACAAAAACAAAAAGCGAAATGAAGCATTTTGAGCTCGAAAACGGGGCCGGGCTGCCTTCAGCAACCCGCAGCATCGTTTATCTCAAAAAGAGAAATAAAATGTGAAAAAAATCATATAATTCGAAACTTCTCACACAAAGTTATGGTATATCAAAGCCCGTCGTAAAATTCATTGTTTTAGTCATCTAAACACCTGAAAGTAAAAACAAAAAGCGGAAAAGGGGTGCAACACGAGAGACAAGCGCAAATAGGAAATAGAAAGCAATAGGAAAATCCAAGAACAAACGCAACGCAAGCGGCGTATTGAAAAAAATGACAATCGTATCCTAAGAAACTCGAAAAGGGCATCTCCCGGCTCAAAAAGTCAAACGTATCGAACTAAATAAAGAATTTTGAGCTTGAAAAGGGGTCGAGCTGCCTTCAGCATCCCGCAGCATCGTTTATCTAGAATAGAGGAATAAAATGTGGAAAAATCATGTAATTCAGAGCTTCGTACGCAAAGTTATTGTATTTCAAATCCCGTTGTACAATTCATTGTTTTAGTCATCTAATCACGTGAAAACAAAAACAAAAAGCGAAAAAGTGGTGCAACACGAGAGACAAATGCAAATAGAAAATAGGAAGCAAAAGGAATATCCGAGAGACAAACGCAACGCAAGCGGCGTATTGAAAAGAAATGTCATTTGTATCCTAAGAAACTCGAAAAGGGCATCTCCCGGCTAAAAAAAGATCAAACGTATCGACCTAAATAAAGCATTTTGAGCTAGAAAACAGGGTCGGGCTGCCTTCAGCAACCCACATCATCCTCTATCTCGAAAAGAGGAATAAAATTTGAAAAAATCATGTAATTCAGAGCTTCGTACAGAAAGTTATGGTATTTCAAAGCCCGTCATAATATTCATTGTTTTAGTCGTCTAATCACGTGAAAGTAAAAACAAAAAGCGGAAAAGGGGTGCAACACGAGAGACAAACACAAATAGGAAATAGGAAGCACTAGGAATATCCGAGAGACAAACGCAACACAAGCGGCTATTGAGAAAAAATGACAGTCGTATCCTAAGAAACTCAAAAAGGGCATCTCCAGGCTAACAAATCAAACGTATCGACCTAAATAAAGAATTTTGAGCTTGATAACGGGGTCGGGCTGCCTTCACCATACTGCAGCATCGTTTATCTCGAAAAGCGGAATAAAATGTGAAAAAATCATGTAATTTGGAGCTTCATAAGCAAAGTTATGGTATTTAAAAGCCCGTTGTACAATTCATTATTTTAGTCGTCTTATCACGTGAAAACAAAAACAAAAAGCGAAAAGTGGTGCAACACGAGAGACAAACGCTACGCAAGCGGTGTATTGACAAGAAATGTCATTTGTATCCTAAGAAACTCGAAAAGGGCATCTCCGTCTAAAAAAAAATCAAACGTATCGACCTAAATAAAGCATTTTGAACTTAAAAACAGGGTCGTGCTGCCTTCAGCATCCCGGAGCATTGTTTATCTTGAAAAGAGGAATAAAATGTGAAACATCATGTAATTCAGAGCTTCGTAGCAAAGTTTTGGTATTTCAAAGCCCGTAGTACAATTCATTGTTTTAGTCGTCTAATCACTTGAAAACAAAAACAAAAAGTGGAAAAGGGGTGCAATACGAGAGACAAACTCAAATAGGAAATAGGAAGCAAAAGGAATATCAGAGATGCAAAAGCAACGCAAGCGGCGTATTGACAAGAAATGAAATTCATATCCTAACAAACTCGAAAGGTCATCTTCCGGCTTTAAAAATCAAACGTATCGACCTAAATAAAGCATTTTGAGCTCGAAAACGGGGTGGGGCTGCCTTCAGAAACCCGTGGCATGGTTTAGCACGAAAAGAGGAATACAATGTGAAAAAAATATGTAATTCAGAGCTTCGTTCGCAAAGTTATGGTATTTCAAAGCCCGTCGTACAATTCATTGTTTTAGTCGTCTAATCACGTGAAAACAAAAACAAAAAGCGGAAAAGGGGTGCAACACGAGAGACAAACGCAAATAGAAAATAGGAACCAAAAGGAATATCCGAGAGACAAATGCAACGCAAGCGGCATATTGGCAAGAAATGACATTCGTATCCTAACAAACTCGAAAAGGGCATCTCCCGGCTCTAAAAATCAGATGTATCGATCTAAATAAAGCATTTTGAGCTCGAAAAAGGGGTCGGGCAGCCTTCAGCATCCCGCAGAATCGTTTATCTCGAAAAGAGGAACAAAATGTGAAAAAATAATGTAATTCGGAGCTTTGTACACAAAGTTATGGTATTTCAAAGCCCGTAGTACAATTCGTTGCTTTAGTCGTCTAATCACGTGAAAACAAAAACAAAAAGCGGAAAAGGGGTGCAACACGAGAGACAAACGCAAATAGGAAATAGGAAGCAAAAGGAATATCCGAGAGACAAACGCTATGCAAGCGGCGTATTGACAAGAAATGACATTCGAATCCTATCAAACTCGAAAAGGGCATCTCCCGGCTCTATAAATCCAACGTTTCGACTTAAATACAGCATTTTGAGCTCGAAAATGGGGTCGGGCTGCCTTCAGCAACCCGTGGCATGGTTTATCTCAAAAAGAGTAATAAAATGTGAAAAAAATCATGTAATTATTAGCTTCGTACGCAAAGTTATGGTATTTCAAAGCTCGTCGTACAATTCAATTTTTAAGTCGTCTAATCACTGGAAAACAAAAAAAAAAAAGCGGAAAAGGGGTGCAGCACGAGAGAAACGTAAATAGGAAATAGGAAGCAATGGAAATATCTGAGAGACAAAGGCAACGCAAGCGGCGTATTGACAAGAAATGACCTTCGTATCCTAACAAACTCGAAAGGCCATCTCCCGGCTCTAAAAATCCAACGTTTCGACATAAATAAAGCATTTTGAGCTCAAAAATGGGGTCGGGCTGCCTTCAGCAACCCTCGGCATGGTTTATCTCAAAAAGAGGAATACAATGTGAAAACAATCATGTAATTCGGAGCTTTGTACGCAAAGTTATGGTATTTCAAAGCCCGTTGTATAATTCATTGTTTTAGTTGTCTAATCACGTGAAAACTAAAACAAAAAGCGGAAAAAGGCTGCAACACGAGAGAAAAATGTAAATAGCAAATAGGAAGAAAAAGGAATATCCAAGAGACAAATGCAATGCAAGCGGCGTATTGACAAGAAATGACATTCGTATCCTAACAAACTCGAAAAGGGCATCTTCCGGCTCTAAAATCAGCCGGATCGACCTAAATAAAGCATTTTGAGCTCGATAACGGGGTCGGGCTGCCATCAACAACCCGCAACATGGCTTATCTCGAAAGGAGGAATAAAATATGAAAAAAATCATGTAATTCGGAGCTTCGTACGCAAAATTATGGTATTTTAAAGCCCGTCGTACAATTCATTGTTTTAGTTGTCTAATCACATGAAAACAAAAACAAAAAGCTAAAAAGGGGTGCAACACGAGAGACAAACGTAAATAGGAAATAGGAAGCAAAAGGAATATCCGAGAGACAAATGCAACGCAAGTGACGTATTGACAAGAAATGACATTCGTATCCTAACAAACTCGAAAAGGGCATCTTCCGGCTCTAAAAATCCATCGTATCGAACTAAATAAAGCATTTTGAGCTTGAAACCGGGGTCGGGCTGTGTTCAGCAACCCGCGGAATGGTTATCTCGAAAAGAGGAATAAAATGTGAAAAAATCATGTAATTTGGAGCTTCGTACGCAAAGTTATGGCATTTCGAAACCCGTCATACAATTCATTGATTTAGTCGTCTAATCACGTGAAAAAAAAACAAAAAGCTGAAAAGGGGTGCAACACGAGAGATAAAAGCAAATAGGAAATAGGAAGTAAAAGGAAAATCCGAGAGACAAACGCAACGCAAGCGGCGTATTGACAAGAAATGACATTTGTATCTTAACAAACTCGAAAAGGGCATCTTCCGGCTCTAAAATCAAACGTATCGACCTAAATAAAGCATTTTAATCTCGAAAATGTGGTTGGGCTGCCTTCAGAAACCCGTAGCATCGTTTATCTGGAAAAGATGAATAAAATGTTAAAAAATCATGTCATTCGGAGCTTCATACGCAAAGTTATGGTATTTCCAAGCCCATCGTACAATTCATCGTTTTAGTCGTCTAATCACGTGAAAACAAAAACAAAAAGCGGAAAAGGGGTGCAGCATGAGAGACAAACGTATATAGGAAATAGGAAGCAAAAGGAATATCCAAGAGACAAACGCAACACAAGCGGCTTATTGACAAGAAATGACATCCGTAACCTAACAAACTCGAAAAGGGCATCTTCCGGCTCTAAAAATCCATCGTATCGACCTAAGTAAAGCATTTTGAAATTGAAAACGGGGTCGGGCTGCATTCAGCAACCCGCAGCATCGTTTATCTCAAAAAGAGGAATAGAATGTGAAAAAATCATGTAATTCAGAGCTTCGTACGCAAAGTTATGGTATTTCAAAGCCCGTCATACAATTCATTATTTTAGTCGTCTAATCAAGTGAAAACAAAAACAAAAAGCGGAAAAGGGGTGCAACACGAGAGACAAACGCAAATAGGAAATAGGAAGAAAAGGAATATCCGAGAGACAAACGCAACGCAAGAGGCGTATTGACAAGAAATGACATTCGTATCCCAACAAACTCGAAAACGGAATCTTCCAGCTCTAAAAATCCATCGTATCGACCTAAATAAAACATTTTGAGTAATTCTGAGCTTCGTACGCAAAGTTATGGTTTTAAAAAATTGTCGTACAATTCATTGTTTTAGTCGCCTAATCACGTGAAAACAAAAACAAAAAGCGGAAAAGGGGTGCAACACGAGAGACAAACGCAAATAGGAAATAGGAAGAAAAGGAATATCCCAGAGACAAACGCAACGCAAGAGGCGTATTGACAAGAAATGACATTCGTATCCCAACAAACTCGAAAACGGAATCTTCCAGCTCTAAAAATCCATCGTATCGACCTAAATAAAACATTTTGAGTAATTCTGAGCTTCGTACGCAAAGTTATGGTTTTAAAAAATTGTCGTACAATTCATTGTTTTAGTCGCCTAATCACGTGAAAACAAAAACAAAAAGCGGAAAGGGGTGCAACAAGAGATTCAACATAAATGGCAAATAGGAAGCAAAAGGAATATCCGAGAGACAAACACAACAAAAGCGGCATATTGACAAGAAATGACATTCATAACCTAACAAACTCGAAAAAGGCATCTTCCGGCTCTAAAAATCCATCGTATCGACCTAAATAAAGTATTTTGAGCTCGAAAACGGGGTCGGGATGCCTTCAGCAACCTGAGGCATGGTTTATCTCGAAAAGAGGAATAAAATGTGAAAAAATCATGTTATTCGGAGCTTTGTATGCAAAGTAATGGTATTTCAAAGCCCGTCGTACAATTCATTGTTTTAGTCGTCTGATGACGTGAAAACAAATACAAAAAGCGGAAAAGGGGTGCAACACGAGAGACAAGCGCAAATAGGAAATAGGAAGCAAAAGGAATATCCGAGAGACAAACGCAACGCAAGCGGCGTATTGACAAGAAATGACATTCGTATCCTAACAAATTCGAAAGGCGCGGCTGCGGCTCTAAAATCCAACGTTTCGACCTAAATAAAGCATTTTGAGCTCAAAAATGGGGTCGGGCTGCCTTCAGCAACCCACGGCATGGTTTATCTCGAAATGAAGAGTTAAATGTGAAAAAAATCATGTAATTCGGAGCTTCGTACGCAAAGTTATGGTATTTCAAAGCCCGTCGTACAATTCATTGTTTTAGTCGTCTAATCACGTGAAAACAAAAAAAAAGCGGAAAAGGGGTGCAAGACAAGAGACAAACGCAAATAGGAAATAGGTAGAAAAAGGAATATCCGAGAGACAAACTCAACGCAAGCGGCGTATTGACAAAAAATGACATTCGCATCCTAACAAACTCGAAAAGGGCGTCTCCCGGCTCTAAAAATCCAGCATTTCGACCTAAATAAAGCATTTTTAGCTCGAAAACGGGGTCGGGCTGCCTTCAGCATTCCGCGGCATGGTTTATCTCGAAAAGAGTAATAAAATGTGAAAAAATCATGTAATTATGAGCTTCGTACGCAAAGTTATGGTATTTCAAAGCCCGTCGTACAATTAAATTTTTTAGTCGTCTAATCATAGGAAAACAAAAACAAAAAGCGGAAAAGGGGTGCAACACGAGAGACAAACGCAAATAGGAAATAGGAAGCAAAAGGAATATCCGAGAGACAAACGCAACGCAAGCGGCGTATTGACAAGAAATGACATTCGTAACCTAACAAACTCGAAAAGGGCATCTTCCGGCTCTAAAAATCCATCGTATCGACCTATATAAAGCATTTTGAGCTTGAAAAAGGGTCGGGCTGCCTTCAGCAACCCGCGGAATGGTTTATCTCGAAAAGAGGAATAAAATGTAAAAAAAATCATGTAATTCGGAGCTTCATACGCAAAGTTATGGTATTTCAAAGCCCGTCGTACAATTCATTGTTTTAGTCGTCTAATCACGTGAAAACAAAAACAAAAAGTGGAAAAGGGGTGTAACACGAGAGACAAACGAAAATAGGAAACAGGAAGCAAAAGGAATAACCGAGAGACAAACGCAACGCAAGAGGCGTATTGATAAGAAATGACATTCGTATCCTATAAACTCAAAAGGGCATCTTGCGGCTCTAAAAATCAACTGTATCGACTTAAATAAAGCATTTTGAGCTTGAAAACGGGGTCGGACTGCCTTCAACAACCTGCGGCATGGTTTATCTCGAAAAGAGGAATAAAATGCGAAAATTCATATAATTCTGAGCTTCGTACGCAAGTTATGGTATTTCAAAACCCCTCGTACAATTCATTGTTTTAGTCGTCTAATCACGTGAAAACAAAAACAAATAGCGGAAAGGGGTGCAACACAAGATTCAAACGTAAATGGCAAATAGGAAGCAAAAGGAATATCCGAGAGACAAACACAACGCAAGCGGCATATTGACAAGAAATGACATTTGTAACCTAACAAACTCGAAAAGGGCATCTTCCGGCTCTAAAAATCCATCGTATCGACTTAAATAAAGCATTTTGAGCTCGAAAACGCGGTCGGGCTGCCTTCAGGAACCCGAAGCATGGTTTATTTCGAAAAGACGTATAAAATGTGTAAAAATCATGTAATTTGGAGCTTTGTACGCAAAGTAATGGTATTTCAGAGCCCGTCGTACAATTCATTGTTTTAGTCGTCTAATCACGTGAAAACAAAAACAAAAAGCGGAAAAGGGGTGCAACACGAGAGACAAACGTAAATATGAAATATGAAGCAAAAGGAATATCCGAGAGACAAACACAACGCAAGCGGCGTATTGACAAGAAATGACATTCGTATCCTAACAAATTCGAAAGGGCATATCCCGGCTCTAAAATCCAACCTTTCGACCTAAATAAAGCATTTTGAGCTCAAAAATGGAATCGGGCTGCCTTCAGCAACCCGCGACATGGTTTATCTCGATAAGAGGAATAAAATGTGAAAAACAATCATGTAATTCGGAGCTTCGTACGCAAAGTTATGGTATTTCAAAGCCCGTCGTATAATTCATTATTTTAGTCTTCTAATCAAGTGAAAACAAAAAAAAAAGCAGAAAAGGAGTGCAAGAAGAGAGACAAACGCAAATAGGAAATAGGAAGCAAAAGGAATATCCGAGAGACAAACGCAACACAAGCGGCATATTGACAAGAAATGACATTCGTATCCTAACAAACTCGAAAAGGGCATCTTCCGGCTCTATAAATCCAACATCTCGACCTAAATAAAGCATTTTGAGGTCGAAAATGGGGTCGGGCGGCCTTCAGCAACCCACAGCATGGTTTATCTCGAGAAGAGTAATGTAATGTGAAACAAATCATGTAATTCGAAGCTTCGTACGCAAAATTATGGTATTTCAACGCCCGTCGTACAATTTAATTTTTTAGTCGTCTAATCACGTGAAAACAAAAACAAAAAGCGAAAAAGGGGTGCAACACGAGGGATGAACGTAAATAGGAAATAGGAAGCAAAAGGCATATCCGAGAGACAAACGCAATGCAAGCGGCGTATTGACAAGAAATGACATTCGTATTCTAACAAACTCGAAAAGGGCATCTCGCGACTCTAAAAATCAATCATATCGACCTAAATAAAACATTTTGAGCTCGAAAATGGCGTCAGGCTGCCTTTAGAAACCCACAACATGGTTTATCTCGAAAAAAGGAATAAAATGTGAAAAAATCATGCAATTCTGAGCTTTCGTACGCAAAGTTACGGTTCTACGCTTAGCAATATCAATCATACGTTAGTGCTGACCGCTCAACAACATAGGATCTCGAACCTTGCTGGAAGGTTAAGGAACGAATCCGGTCCGCTAAGTAGTAGATTAAGCTTTGGCTAATGAAAATCTGACCGGTCGGTTAGCCATCTTAGGGATAGTGATTGCGATCGATAATGCTGCCATGGTATATGTTAATCGCTGCTGGAAGGTAGGGTTGCATGTATCCATGGTTAGGAGGTTTAGGCTCGGAAGAATCACTCCTCACCGTAGAGCATGAATTTCCCGTAGTCAAGAGTAGGTTATAGATCTATGATCCTTAGTCGTTCATCTATGCAATACCCGGTATCCCGTACACCCGTAGTATTCATCATATCTAGTTTTATCCTTACCCTAGTTTCGTTGTCACCATTAGGATAGCTTTAGGAGAATTAGGACCATATCCCATCTTATCATCTCTCGTCTTAGTTTAGTCTCGTTCTTAGTTTAGCTGTTTTAGTCCCTGAGATCGACCCTGGTACTACAAGATCCGTATACTTGCGGTGAAGTGGACTAGGTTATTTATAACTCGCGTTTCCACACGTCAACTATGCCTGAACCCCCGGTAATATACTGTGACAACATTGGTGCCACATATCTGAGTGCAAATCCCGTCTTCCATTCTCGCATGAAGTATCTTGCCTTGGATTATCACTTTGTTCGGAAACAAGTCCAAGGCGGCCTCCTCCGAGTATCTCATGTTAGCTCGGCTGATCAGCTTGCGGATTTGCTCACCAAACCCCTATCTCGTCAACCGTTCGTGATAACACGTAATCCGTTGTAGTTTTTCTATCATTCTTAGGTTTAGTTTTGAGTAGATTACTTAGATTTCATACATTTATCGAGTTTATTCGAGGACTTCATCTACATTTCGTGTTTTGTATAGGAAACGAATCATGCAGCAATTCTTCCCGGACCACAGAACGCTTCTCGCCAAGAGCCGTATAAATTCTTTCCTTCAAGAAAGAGGCGAGACGCTACATGACGCATGGGAGCGATTCAAAGATTACCAGCGTATATGCCCTCACCACGGGATGGATAAGAAATATCTTATCACAAACTTCATCCAAGGACTCCAAGAAACCACCCGATTCATGATCGTGGCAGCGGGTGGTGGTTCCCTAAGCAACCTCACGTTCGATCAGCTCGAGAACTTAATCGAGAGCATGGCTAGGGAAGGAGGCAAGAAAGTGGGGGAGTACAATCGCAACTACCCATCGAAGGCTGCAGTGAATGAGCTTGGTACCGCCAACCCGGAATTAACGGACTTAAGACAACAAGTTGGCGAGATTCACCGGATGATAGCTGGACTACATGTGGATAGACAAGATTCATCCGTCGGCCAGGGGATAGAGGAAGTGAATTATGTCTCCAATCGGGGATATCAACAAGGCTACATCAAGAGCCACCCCAACCTCTCATACGGTAACACGCACAACGTGGCAAATCAGCAAGATTTTCAGCCGCGGATAATGGCTAGGAACCCTAATCAAGGGTTCCAACCGAGAGGTAATGGTCAAGATTACGGGTACCAGCAACGTGCACAATCCTCGCAAGAATCCGATATTCTATCATTGCTCCAAACGATGCATCAAGAGCGAAAGAGTGCACTAGGAGGGATTAGAGCTGAGCAAGAAGACATGAAAAAGAGGATGGATGGTTTTCAAACGCATCTAAGGCTTCTAGAGACGCAAGTGGCACAATTGGCCCAAAGTTCAAATCGACAACCCGGACAACTTCCCGGGAAGCCCGAAGCGAACCCAGGCGAGCAAGTGAACGCCATTTTCCTAAGGAGCGGGAACACAGTGGGACAATCTATGCCACCCA
>CM071876.1:19732521-19754446 GCA_036759665.1 Gynandropsis gynandra | reverse complement strand
AAGTTGAAGAAAGCCTTGGTTTCTCCACCTATCATACAACCGCCGAATTGGGAGCTTCCTTTTCAGCTGATGTGTGATGCGAGTGATTATGCGGTTGAGCAGTTTTAGGTCAGCGCAAGGATCGGATGTTGCACGCTATATACTATGCTAGTCGGACTTTAGACAACGCCCAATGAAAGTATTCCACAACCGAGAAAGAGCTCCTTGCAATCGTCTTTGCGTTTGAGAAGTTCCGCTTATACCTAGTGGGTTCAAAGGTAATTGCTTACACGGATCATGCTGCCTTACGTTACCTACTCACTAAGAAGGATGCAAAGCCGAGGCTCATTAGATGGATCCTACTTCTGCAAGAGTTTGATCTTGAGATACGGGATAGGAAAGGAACCGAGAATGGAGTAGCTGATCATCTTTCACGTCTTGAGATCCCTGAGTGCATTCCTATCGATGACTATCTCCGAGATGATGTGGTAATGTCCTTGACTTGCACTTCCATTCCTTGTTATGCTGACTTTGTGAACTACTTAGCTTGTCGAGTATTACCGGAGGGGCTGAACTACAATGCAAGAAAGAAGCTTCTCCGTGACGTTAAGGCGTATTATTGGGATGAGCCGTATCTTTTCAAAAGAGGCATAGACGGAATCTTTAGGCGCTGCATCTCTGAAGAAGAAGCTCCACACATACTATCACATTGCCATTCTTCGAGCTACGGAGGACATTTTGCTGCTGCCAAGACCGCTGCGAAGGTGCTGCAAGCGGGCTTCTATTGGCCTACTGTTTTCAAGGATGCCCACAACTACGTCAAATCATGCGACAATTGCCAAAGGACGGGTAATATTTCTAAACGCAACCAAATGCCACAACAATATATTCTAGAAGTCGAGCCATTTGATGTATGGGGAATAGACTTCATGGGCCCTTTCCCATCCTTGTGCGAAAACTCTTATATCCTAGTCGGGGTGGACTACGTCACGAAGTGGGTAGAAGCTTTGGCATGTCCCACAAACGACTCCAAACCAGTAACCAAGATGTTCAAGCGTGTCATATTTCAACATTTTGGAGTCCCGAGAGTTGTGATCAGCGATGGAGGTAAGCATTTTGTGAATCGTACCATAGAAGGGTTGCTGAAAAAGTATGGTGTTCGACATTGTAAGCATTTTGTGAATCGTACCATAGAAGGGTTGCTGAAAAAGTACGGTGTTCGACATAGGGTAGCAACGCCTTATCATCCTCAAACCAGCGGCCAAGTTGAAGTTTCTAATCGAGAGATCAAATCGATTTTGGAGAAAACGGTCTCTAGGTCTAGGAAGGATTGGGCATTGAAACTCGATGATGCATTATGGGCTTATCGTACAACATTCAAAATGCCAATCGGAATGACCCCGTTTCAGCTAGTGTACGGTAAGGCATGCCATTTACCGGTCGAGTTAGAATACCGAGCGTATTGGGCGATCAAGGCACTTAACTACGATTACAAGTCAGCCGCTGAGAAACGGACATTACAGCTTCATCATCTTGAGGAGATGCGCCTCCATTCGTACGAGAACGCAAAATTTACAAGGAGCGCACGAAGTGGTGGCACGATAGACGCATACTCCAGCGAACATTCGAGATAGGTGATAGTGTACTTGTTTTCAACTCAGGTTTGAAACTCTTTCCAGGGAAGCTCAAGTCACGCTCGTCCGGGCCATTCACAATTAGGAGCCAATGGTGCATTTAAAGTGAACGCCCAATGCATAAAGCTCTACAATGCGGATAACACAGATTTTGCTCAAGCTAAATTCGCTCTTTCGGAGCCGACACATGAGTAAAGCGTTTGGGTCAGGCTCGCGACCTTAAACAAGCGCTTATCGGGAGGAAACCCGACTGTTGCATTCTTCATTTCATTTTTTCGGACCTATTCTTTTTTCTTTTCACATTGATGTACTCGGTTGGATCGTATTCCTCCTTTTGGATTGTGTGATTCTTTTTCACAGGTTTTTCAACGTCCATATCATCCTTGAGGAGGAGACACAAACTCAGGATAGCAAGATACACAAGGTGCACACGTTCTAACCCTTATTTTCCCGAAGTTTAGTATGCGAGATTCTCTTAGGTCTTGAACACCGGGACGGTGTTTTATTCAAGTATGGGGGGAGTAATCGTCGAGTTTCATACATGTGATTAGGATTAGATGATTAGAATTAGATGTTGATTTTTGTTAATTTTAGGAATAAACGGATGAATACCTAGCATGACTTTTTGAGCTTTAGTCATTATTGTGCAATTTTGTCGAATCGTGAACAATGGTATAGGTTTGCTTAGAAGTCTTTTTGATTCCGATTAGTTGAGTAGTTGTGCTTGAAACCATGATTTATAGTTACATTCACCTCCTAGGTATCAGTACCAAGTATCCATATCTCCGTGTATACCGATTGATCGTTGCTTGTTTGATAGATTTTACCGTTCATAGATCATTAGATTCCACACGCTTATACTCCGCTGTCAATTTTTTAAGACCAATGGATAAGTTTTCTAACTATTTCAGGTTTTCATTGACATGAGTACATCGAGATCGATGGTTCGGGTCTAAGTGGTGGGTTGAGGTGCTATTCTACGTCCTAAGGGTTAGAGTGATGCGTATTCTTCATAAAAATAAGAAGTGAGAAAAAAACAGAATAATATTCTTCAATGACGCAACTCTTCACTCCGCTAAGGTTACGAGACCTTTTGAGTGTGCCATAGGCAGCCTGGGTCTAAGTAGAAAGCCATCCCTCTTCGAGTTCGACGTCCTAGGAACCAAGCGTGGATCTATAAAAAAAAGAAAAAAAGAATAAGAACGAGAATACGAGTTTAATGATATCTCAAGCTTAGGAGAATTGGTATGGAGATCGCTTGGACGTTGTCTAAGAGTATGGATTAGACTTAGGTCATTGGTAGGATTGCATGGGTCGTGACTTTCGGTTGATAGAGGTCTGAACTAGGTACGCTTAGGCTTGCGTTCATGTGACGAGTTATTTTGCATGATGGCTAATCCTTCGAGGTATTTGTGCTAGTGTTCATTGTTGTTTAGCTCTTCTAGTACTCGACTTTAGTTTTGCTCGAGGACGAGCAAAGGTTAAGTCTTGGGGAGTTTGATAACACGCAATCCGTCGTAGTATTTACATGATTCTTAGGTCTAGTTTTGAGTAGATTTCTTAGATTTCACCGAGTTATCGAGTTTATTTCAGGACTTCATCTACATTTCGTGTTTTTTTATAGGAAACGAAGACATGAAGAGAAACACGAGAGATTACGGCGATTTAACCTCGAAAACGTAGTTGAATGACAAGGTACAACTTGTGCAAGGCCATGGATTGAAAGCGAACACTCAAACACCGAGCGAAAGGAGCGGAAACAACAAATCAAGACCTACACGCTCGAGCATGGAGAGGACCCGCTGGGACACAAGTTGAGAAATTGAGGCAAAAGACCCCCGTAGCTTTGCACGACTCGGGCACTTGAGGAACACAATCGGGAAGGTGTGCCCGCTCAGGTGGAAAAGGAGTGCCCGCTCGGGCACTAATTGTTTCCAAAATTCACCGTAGGTTTACCCGACTCGGGCTGAACAGCCACACGCTCGGGCATGGGTGCCCGCTCGGGCGAGATGAGGGTGCACGATCGGGCATAGGGCATGCACGAGCGGGTAGAGGTTGTGCCCGCTCGGGTCCACATTTTTCTCAACAAATTCCTTGATTTTAGAACGGCCAATTAATGAGAAAAGAGACCTTCTAAAGCTAGGATTCGAACTAGATTTGAAGGGGGATCATTGAGAGACATTAAAGAAGATTGAGAAAGGAAGAAAAGACGGAACAAAGGATCGGGAGCGAGGAGGATCTATTGAAGACATCAGTATATGAATAGGGAGGAATCTCATTCTCTATCTATGTCGAATTTAGTATTCTCTTGCGTTTCTTTTGTTGTGTTCATGTCTGAGTAGATCTACAGCCATGGGTTAGAGAGTATTACCAATATGTAACGAAGTCTTGTTCTTAATGAATGGTGGTTCTTAATGCTTTTGTTCTTGTACGCCTCTGGAATGAATGAGTTCGGTACTTGATCGTTTTTCACATTGATTGGTTGTGTTTAATGCTTTCGTTCTTGTACGCCATTCGAATGAATGATTATAGAAGTCTAATGAATCTATACCAGGGGATTAGACTTTGGAACCTAGCCATGATTTAGGGTTTAATCGGTTTAGAATCTATGCCAGGTCGATCGATTGAATCTAGGGATTAGGATAGCGGTCTTCATGCGTCTATGTAGGTGAGATACACAATAGATATATTTGTATACGCATGCTAGATAATGGACAAGTCTACGCCAGTCAGTTCCTATATAAGAGCTTGAATTCCCTGAACTCGTGATAGTATCTAAGACCAATGATCTTATTAGAACTTCGTTACATCGTTGTGCAACTCTCGATACCTATGGTGCTTAATCATTAAGTTTATCTCGTTAAGTAGTTTAACTTAGTTTCCTTCGCAATCCCATCATATTTCTATTCACACGTCTTATCAATTAGTCTAATAACTTTAGAGTTGCATCAATTCCTTGTGTTCGACCCTAGTGCTACACGATCCGTATTCTTGCGGAAGCGTTAGTCTAGGTATTTTATTACTTGAGATTAACCCACATCACGAGACTCAAGCCTAACTCTCCCAAGTCTAGATGAATCTCTAATCTCCATCAAACGTGCCTAATCTCAGTAGAATAGATCTAGTCTTATCCAAACTTGAAATTAACAACGTATGAAGGCATTAAGCGCAAATCTATAACCTATCGAACCATTCAATTGAACAAAATCGAAAATCAAGCATTAATAAATCAAAACATCCATTACAATGGCATCCCTAACCCATGACAACAGATCTACTCAAAAATCATACAGAAACAAACAAAAACGAAGTAAGAGTTCGTCTTCCCTATCATCCCAAGCGTGGGCTTCGGATGAATCCTTCGGATGCCCAAAGTCTTCAATCCCTGTTCTCTCCTCTTTCTTGTGTGTCTCTAGGTGTCATCTTTGGTTTGTGCTTTGATAACACGTAATTTGTTATAGTTTTTATATCATTCTTAGGTCTAGTTTAGAGTAGATTATTTATATTTCATTCATCTATTGAGCATATTCGAAGACTTTATCCACATTTCGTGTTTTGTGTAGGAAACGAAGGATTGAAGAGAAACACGAGTGATTATGCAATCTAAACCCGAAAACGAAGCTGTGTAACAAGGTTCGGCTTATGCAAGGCCACGGATGGAAACGAGTACTCAAATACCGAGCGAAAGGAGCGGAAACTACACTGCAAGACATGCCCGCTCGGGTGGATTGAGAGTGCCCAGTCGGGCTGAATCATTCAAGAAAACCCCATAGCCTTATACGACTCGGGTGCTCAAGGGATATGCTCAGGCATAGGTGCCCGCTCGGGTGCATTTGGAGTGCCCGCTCGGGCTGATTCATGGCAGAAAACCCCGTAAGTTTGCACGACTCGGGCTGATGAAGTACACGGTCGGGCATGGTGCCCGATCGGGCTCATTTGTGTGTGCACGATCGGGTAGGTCACCTGCACGATCGGGTAAAGAGAATGCCCGCTCGGGTCCAGCGTTCCAACAAACTTTCCTAAGATCTAGATCGGCAAAATTAAAAGGGAAAAATCAGATCTAAAAAGAGGGGGACGAACCAGAACACATCAGAGGAGATTGGGAGACATTAGGGCAAGGAGAAGAAGGAAGAAAACGACGGATCTACGGATCGGGAGCGAGAAGAATCTACCGAAGGCATCGGTTTATGAATAGGGAGTCATCTCTTTCTACATCTATGTCGAATCTAGACTTCTCTTGTGTTTCCTTGTCTGTATTTATGTCTGAGTAGATTCCTTGCCATGGGTTAGAGAGATTTGCTACGTTGTAATGAAGTCTTACGCTTAATGAATGGTGATGCTTAATGCTTTCATTACCTGTACGCCACTTGAATGAATGAATTTGGTTTCTATCATGTTTTCAGATTTCATGGTTGTTCTTAATGCTTTCTCTACCTGTACGCCACTTGATTGAATGATCTTAGAAATCTAATAAACCAACGCCAGGGCATTAGGTTTCGGAACAAAGCCATGATTTAGGGTTTAGCCGGTTTAGAATCTACGCCATGGTGCCTAGCCATAAAGTCTATTCTCTTCGATTTAGTTTAGTTCAGCTCAATCAAAATCACAACTTTAGTCACCTCACACGTCTAATTCAATTAGTTCAATAGCTACGAAGTCGCATCAATTCCTTGTGTTCGACCCTAGTTACTACACGATCCGTATTCTTGCGGAAGCGTTAGTCTAGGTTTTATTACTCGATATAACGCATATCATGCTTCGTCCCGTAGCCCTAGATGGCTTCAATTTCCTTTAATTGCCCGTTCAAACCTTCATAAAAGGTTGTTCCGGATTAGGCGGCCCGCTTGGGCACAACCTGTACCCGCTCGTGCAGCACCCATGCCCGCTCGTGCACCACTTCCAGCCAGGTCGGGCTCCCATGCCCGCGTGGGTCACTACCAGCCCGAGTCGGGCTGGTTCTTGGCGTTTTTCTGCTCAAATTTGCAGCCTGATTGGGTGCACATACACAGCCTGAGCGGGCACACATGCCATTTCTGTTTCCGCTCCTTTCGCTCGAGGTTTGAGTGTTCCGTTTGCTTCAATGGTCGTGCACATGAGGTATCTTGTCAATCAAACATGTTTTCAGGGTGGAATTGCCGTAATCATTCGTGTTTTCCTTCATTTCTTCATTTCCTACACAAAACACGAAATAGTAGATAAAAGCCTCGAATTAACTCAAATAATCGGTAAAGTCCAAGAAATCTAATCTAATCAAAACCTAAGAATGATGTAAATACTACGACGGATAACACGTTATCAAGAGGAATAAAATGTGAAAAAATCATGTAATTCGGAGCTTTGTACGCAAAGTTATGGTATTTCAAAGCTCGTCGTACAATTCATTGTTTTAGTCGTCTAATCACGTGAAAACAAAAACAAAAGGCGGAAAAGGGGTGCAACTCGAGAGAAATGCAAATAGGAAATATGAAGCAAAAGGAATATCCGAGAGACAAACGCAACGCAAGCGGCGTATTGACAAGAAATGACATTCGTATCCTAACAAACTCGAAAAGGGCATTTCCCGGCTCTAAAAAATCCAACGTTTCGACCTAAATAAAGCGTTTTGAGCTCGAAAAAAAGGGTCGGGCTGCCTTCAGCAACCCATGGCATGGTTTATCTCGAAAAGAGGAATAAAATGTGAAAAATCATGTAAATTGGAGCTTCATACGCAAAGTTATGGTATTTCAAAGCCCGTCATACAATTCATTGTTTTAGTCGTCTAATCACGTGAAAACAAAAACAAAAAGAGGAAAAGAGGTGCAACACGAGGGACAAATGAAAATAGGAAATAGGAAGCAAAAGGAATATTCGAGAGACAAATGCAACGCAAGCGGCGTATTGACAAGAAATAATATTCGTATCCTAACAAACTTGAAAAGGGCAACTTCCGGCTCTAAAAATCAAATGTATCGACCTAAATAAAGCATTTTGAGCTTGAAAACAGGGTCGGGTTGCCTTCAGCAACCCCCAGCATGGTTTATCTCAAAAAGAGGCATAAAATGTGAAAAAAATCATGTAATTCGGAGCTTCGTACACAAAGTTATGGTATTTCAAAGCCCGTCGTACAATTCATTGTTTTAGTCGTCTAATCACGTGAAAACAAAAACAAAAAACAGAAAAGGGGTGCAACACGAGAGACAAACGCAAATAGGAAATAGGAAGCAAAAGGAATATCCGAGAGATAAACGCAACGCAAGCGGCGTATTGACAAGAAATGACATTCGTATCCTAACAAACTCGAAAAGGGCATCTCCCGGCTCTAAAAAATCCAACGTTTCGACCTAAATAAAGCGTTTGGAGCTCGAAAAAGGGGTCGTGCTGCCATCAGCAACCTGCAGCATGGTTTATCTCGAAAAGAGGAATAAAATATGAAAAAATCATGTAATTTGGAGCTTCGTACGCAAAGTTATGGTATTTCAATGCCGTCATACAATTCATCGTTTTAGTCGTCTAATCACGTGAAAACAAAAAAAAACAGGAAAAGAGGTGCAACACGAGGGACAAATGAAAATAGGAAATAGGAAGCAAAAGGAATATTCGAGAGACAAATGCAACGCAAGCGGCGTATTGACAAGAAATAACATTCGTATCCTAACAAACTTGAAAAGGGCATCTTCCGGCTCTAAAAATCAAGCGTATTGACCTAAATAAGCATTTTGAGCTTGAAAACGGGGTCGGGCTGCCTTTAGCAACCCGCAGCATGGTTTATTTCGAAAAGAGGAATAAAATGTGAAAAAATCATGTAATTCGGAGCTTCGTACACAAAGTTATGGTATTTCAAAGCCCGTCGTACAATTCATCGTTTTAGTTGTCTAATCACATGAAAACAAAGACAAAAAGCGGAAAAGGGGTGCAACACGATAGACAAACACAAATAGGAAACAGGAAGCAAAAGGAATATCCGAGAGACAAACACAACGCAAGCGGCGTATTGACAAGAAATGACATTCGTATCCTAAGAATGGGGTCGGGCTGCCTTCAGCAACCCCCAATGTATAAAAATCATGCAATTCAGAGCTTCGTACGCAAAGTTATGGTATTTCAAAGCCCACCGTGCAATTCATTGTTGTAGTTGTCTAATCACGTAAAACCAAAAACAAAAAGCGGAAAAGGGGTGTACCATGAGAGACAAACGCAAATAGAAATAGAAAGCAAAAGGAATATCCCATAGACAAACGCAACGCAAGCGGCGTATTGACAAGAAATGACATTCATAACCCAACAAACTCGAAAAGGGCGTCTTCCGGCTCTAAAAATCCATTGTATCGACCTAAATAAAGCATTTTGAGCTCAAAAACGGGTCAGGCTGCCTTCAGCAACCCGCAGCATGGTTCATCTCGAAAAGAGGAATAAAATGTGAAAAAATCATGCAATTCGGAGCTTCGTACATAAACTTATGGTATTGCAAAGCCCGTCGTACAATTCATTGTCTTAGTCGTCTAATCACGTGAAAATAAAAACAAAAAGCGGAAAAGGGGTGCAACACGAGAGACAAACGAAAATAGGAAATAGGAAGCCAAGGAATATCCGAGAGACAAACGCAACGCAAGCGGCGTATTGAAAAGAAATGACATTCGTATCCTAACAAACTCGGAAAGGGCATCTCCCGACTCTAAAAATGAAACGTATCGACCTAAATAAAGCATTTAAGCTCGAAAATGGGGTCTGGCTGCCTACAATCATGCAATTAGGAGCTTCGTACGCAAAGATATGGTATATCAAAGCCCGTCGTACAATTCATTGTTTTAGTCGTCTAATAACGTGAAAACAAAAACAAAAAGCGGAAAAGGGGTGCAACACGAGAGACAAACTAAAATAGGAAATAGGAAGCAAAGGAATATCTGAGAGACAAACACAACGCAAGCGGCGTATTGACAAGAAATAACATTCGTATCCTAACAAACTCGAAAAGGGCATCTTCCGGCGCTAAAAATTAAACGTATCGACCTAAATAAAGCATTTTGAGCTCGAAAACGGGGTCGGGCTGCCTTCAGCAACCCGCGGCATGGTATATCTCTAAAAGAGGAAAAAATGTGAAAAAATCATGCAATTCAGAGCTTCGTACGCAAAGTTATGTCATTTTAAAGCCCGTCGTTCAATTCATTCTTTTAGTCGTCTAATCACGTAAAAACAAAAACAAAAAGTGGAAAAGGGGTGCAACACGAGAGACAAACGCATATAGGAAATAGAAAGCAAAAGGAATATCCAAGAGACAAACGCAACGGAAGCGGCGTATTGACAAGAAATGACATTCGTAACCTAACAAACTCGAAAAGGGCATCTTCCGGCCCTAAAAATCCATCGTATCGACCTAAATAAAGCATTTTTAACTGGAAAACGGGGTCGGGCTGCCTTCAGCAACCGACGACATGGGTTATCTCAAAAAGAGAAATAAAATGTGAAAAAAGTCATATAATTCGGAGCTTCGTACGCAAAGTTATGTTATTTTAAAGCCCGTCATACAATTCATTGTTTTAGTCGTCTAATCACGTGAAAACAAAAACAAAAAGCGGAAAAGGGGTGCAACACGAAACACAAACGCAAATATGAAATAGGAAGAAAAAATGAATATCCAAAAGAGAAACGCAACCCAAGCGGCGTATTGACAAGAAATGACATTCGTATCGTAACAAACTCGAAAAGGGCATCTTCCGGCTCTAAAAACCAAATGTATCGACCTAAATAAAGCATTTTGAGCTCGCAAACGGGGTCGGGCTGCCTTCAGCAACCCGCAGCTTGGTTCATCTTGAAAAGAGGAATAAAATCTGAAAAAACCATGCAATTCTGAGCATCGTACGCAAAGTTATGATATTTCAAAGCCCGTCGTACAATTCATGTTTTAGTCGTCTAATCACGTGAAAAAAAAAAAGCGGAAAAGGGGTGCAACACGAGAGAAAAATGCAAAGAGGAAATAGGAAGGAAACGGAATATCCAAGAGAGAAACGCAACGCAAGCGGCTTATTGACAAGAAATGACATTCGTATCCTAACAAACTCGAAAAGGGCATCTTCCGGCTTTAAATATCCATCGTATTGACATAAATAAAGCATTTTGAGCTCAAAAATGGGGTCGGGCTGCCCTCAACAACCTGCGGCATGGTTTATCTCGAAAAGAGGAATAAAATGTGAAAAATCATGTAATTCGGCGCTTCGTACGCAAAGTTACGGTATTTCAAAGCCCTTCGTACAATTCTGTGTTTTAGTCGTCTAATCACGTGAAAACAAAAACAAAAAGCGGAAAATAGGTGCAACACGAGAGTTAAACGCAAATAAGAGATAGCATGCAAAAGGAATATCCAAGAGACAACGGCAACACAACCGGCGTATTGACAAGAAATGGCATTCGTATCCTAACAAACTCGAAAAGGGCATCTTTCGGCATTAAAAAACAAATGTATCGACCTAAATAAAGCATTTTGAGCTCAAAAATGGGGTTGGGCTACCTTCAGCAACCCGCGGCATGGTGTTTGTCGAAAAGAGGAATAAAATGTGAAAAAATCATGTAATTCAGAGCTTCGTACGCAAAGTTATGGTATTTCAAATCCCGTCGTACAATTCATTGTTTTAGTAGTCTAATCACGTGAAAACAAAAACAAAAAACGGAAAAGGGGTGCAACACGAGAGAGAAACGCAAATAGGAAATAGGAAGCAAAAGTAATGTTCGAGAGACAAACGCAACACAAGCGGCATATTGACAAGAAATGACATTCGTATCCTAACAAACTCGAAAGGGCATCTCCCGGCTCTAAAAATCAAATGTATCGACCTAAATCAAGCTTTTTGAGCTCCAAAACGGGGTCGGGCTGCCTTAAGCAACTCGCAGCATGGTTTATCTCGAAAAGAGGAATAAAATGTGAAAAAATCATGAGTCCTCGACGTCGTCGTCTGCGTAGCATCTCGCGTGCATAGTGTGCTCGATGCGTGGGACGTTATCTCGAAAAGAGGAATAAAATGTGAAAAAATCATGCAATTCGGAGCTTCGTACGCAAAGTTATGGTATTTAAAATCCCGTCGTACAATTAATTGTTTTAGGTTTCAAATCACGTGAAAACAAAAACAAAAAGCGGAAAAGGGGTGTAACATGAGAGACAAACACAAATAGGAAATAGGAAGCAAAAGGAATATCCGAGAGACAAACGCAATGCAAGCGGCGTATTGACCAGAAATGACATTCGTATCCTAACAAACTCGGCAACGGCATCTCTCGGCTTTAAGAATCCAATGTATCGACATAAATAAAGCATTTTGAGCTCCAAAACGGGGTCGGGCTGCATTCAGCATCCCGCAGCATCGTTTATCTAGAAAAGAGGAATAAAATGTGAAAAAATATTGTAATTCAGAGCTTCGTACGCAAGGTTATGGGATTCAAAGCCCGTCGTACAATTCATCGTTTTAGTCGTCTAATCACGTGAAAACAAAATCAAAAAGCGGAAAAAGCGTGCAACTCGAGAGACAAACGCAAAAAGGAAATAGGAAGCAAAAGGAATATCCGAGAGACAAATGCAACGCAAGCGGCGTATTGACAAAAAATGACATTCGTATCCTAACAAACTCGAAAAGGGCATCTCCCGGCTCTAAAAATCTAATGTATCGACCTAAATAAAGCATTTTGAGCTTGAAAACAGGGTCGGGCTGCCTTCAGCACCCCGTAGCATCGTTTATCTCGGAAAGAGGAATAAAATGTGAAACAAATCATGTAATTCTGAGCTTCGTACGTAAAGTTATGGTATTTCAAAGCCCGTCAGACAATTCATTGTTTTAGTCATCTAATCACGTGAAAACGAAAACAAAAAGTGGAAAAGGGTGCGACACGAGAGACAAACGCAAATAGGAAATAGGAAGCCAAAGGATTATCCGAGAGACAAACGCAACGCAAGCGGCGTATTGACAAGAAATGACAATCGTATCCCAACAAACTCAAAAAGGGCATCTCCCGGCTCTAAAATCCTACATATCGACATATATAAAGCATTTGGAGCTTGAAAAAGGGGTCGGGCTGCCTTCAGTAACCCGCAACATCATTTATCTCGAAAAGAGGAATAAAATGTGAAATAATCATGTAATTCAGAGCTTCGTACGCAAAGTTATGGTATTTCAAAGCCCGTCGTACAATTCATGTGTTAGTCGTCTAATAACGTGAAAAAAAAACAAAAAGCGAAAAAAAGGTGCAAAAATAGAGACAAACGCAAATAGGAAATAGGAAGCAAAAGGAATATCCGAGAGACAAACGCAACGCAAGCGGCGTATTGACAAGAAATGACATTTGTATCCTAACAAACTCGAATAGGGCATCCTCCGGCTCTAAAAATCCATCGTATCGACCTAAATAAAACATTTTGAGCTCGAAAACGGGGTCGGGTCGCCTTCAGCAATTCATTGTTTTAGTCGTCTAATCACGTGAAAACAAAAACAAAACCGGAAAAGGGGTTCAACACGAGAGACAAACGCAAATAGGAAATAGAAAGGAAAAGGAATAAGCAAGAGACAAACGCAACGCATGCGGCGTATTGACAACAAATGACATTCGTGTCGACCTAATTAAAACATTTTGAGCTCGAAAACGAGCTCGGACTGCCTTCAGCAACCTACGGCATGGTTAATCTCGAAAAGAGGAATAAAAATGAAAAAATCATGTAATACGGAGCTTCGTACTCAAAGTTATGGTATTTCAAAGCCAGTTGTACAATTCATTGTTTTAGTCATCTAATCATGTAAAAACAAAAACAAAAAGCGGAAAAGGGGTGCAACACGAGAGACAAACGCAAATAGGAAATAGGAAACAAATGGAGTATCCGAGAGACAAATGCAACGCAAGCGGCGTATTGACTAGAAATGACATTCGTATCCTAATAAACTCAAAAAGGGCATCTCTCGGCTCTAAAAATCAAATGTATCGACCTAAATAAAGCATTTTGAGCTTGAAAACGGGGCCGAGCTGTCTTCAGCAACCCAGGGCATGGTTTATCTCGAAAACAGGAATATAATGTGAAATAAATCATGTAATTCGGAGCTTCGTACGCAAAGTTATGGTATTTCAAAACCCGTCGTACAATTCATTGTTTTAGTCGTTTAATCTTGTGAAAATAAAAACAAAAAGCGGAAAAGGGGTGCAATACGAGAGAAAAAGACTAATAGAAAATAGGAAGCAAACGGAATATCCGAGAGACAAACGCAACGCAAGCGGCATATTGACAAGAAATGACATTAGTATCCTAAGGATCCGTATTCTTGTGGAAGCGTTAGTCTTGGTAATTTATTACTTGAGTTAACGCACATCAGAGACAAACGCAACGCAAGCGGTGTATTGACGAAAAGGGCATCTTTCGGCTCTAAAAATCCATCGTATCGACCTAAATAAAACATTTTGAGCTTGAAAACGGGGTAGGGCTGCCTTCAGCAACTCGCGGCATGGTTTATCTTGAAAAGAGGAATAAAATGTGAAAAAAATCATGTAATTCGGAGCTTCGTACACAAAGTTATGGTATTTCAAAGCCCGTCGTACAATTCATTGTTTTAGTCGTCTAATCACGTGAAAACAAAAACAAAAAACAGAAAAGGGGTGCAACACGAGAGACAAACGCAAATAGGAAATAGGAAGCAAAAGGAATATCCGAGAGACAAACGCAAAGCAAGAGGCGTATTGACAAGAAATGACATTCGTATCCTAAAATACTCGGAAAGGGCATCTTCCAGCTCTAAAAATCAAACGTATCGGCCTAAATAAAGCATTTTGAGCTCAAAAATGGGGTCGGGCTGCCTTCAGCAACCTGCAGCATGGTTTATCTCGAAATGAGGAATAAAATGTGAAAAAATCATGCAATTCGGAGCTTCGTACGCAAAGTTATGGTATTTCAAAACCCGTCGTACAATTCATTGGTATAGTCGTCTAATCACGTGAAAACAAAAACAAAAAGCGGAAACGAGGTGCAACACGAGAGACAAACGCAAATAGGAAATAATAAGCAAAAGGAATATCTGAGAGAAAAACGCAACACAAGCGGCATATTGGCAAGAAATGGCATTAGTATCCTAAGAAACTCGAAAAGGGCATCTTCCTGCTCTAAAAGTCCATCATATCGAGCTAAATAAAGCATTTTGAGCTCGATAATGGGGTCGGGCTGCCTTCAGCAATCCGCGGTATGGTTTATCTCAAAAAGAGGAATAAAATGTGAATAACATCATGTAATTCGGAGCTTCGTACGCAAATTTATGGTATTTCAAAGCCCGTCGTACAATTCATTGTTTTAGTCGTCTAATCACGTAAACACAAAAACAAAAAGCGGAAAAGGGGTGCAACACGAGAGACGAACACAAATAAGAAATAGGAAGCAAAAGGAATATCCGAGAGACAAACGCAACGCAAGCGGCGTAATGACAAGAAATAACATTCGTATCCTAACAAACTCGAAAAAGGCATCTTTCGGCTCTAATAATCCAACGTATCTACCTAAATAAAGCATTTTCAGCTCAAAAACGGGGTCGGGCTGCCTTTAGCAACCTACAACATCGTTTATCTCAAAAAGAAGAATAAAATGTGAAAAAATCATGGAATTCGGAGATTCGTACGCAAAGTTTAGGTATTTCAAAGCTCGTCTGTATAATTCATTGTTTTAGTCGTCTAATCACGTGAAAACAAAAAAAAAACGGAAAAGGGGTGCAACACGAGAGACAACCGCAAATAGGAAATAGGAAGCAAAAGGAATATCTGAGAGACAAACGCAACGCAAGCGGGATATTGACAAGAAATGTCATTCGTATCCTAAGAAAGTCGAAAACGGCATCTCCCGGCTCTAAAAATCCAACGTATCAAGCTAAATAAAGCATTTTGAGCTTGAAAACGGGGTCAGCCTGCCTTCAGCATCCCGCAGTATTGTTTATATCAAAAAGAGGAATAAAAAGTGAAAAAATCATGTAATTCGGAGCTTCGTACGCGAAGTTATGGTATTTCAAAGCCCGTCGTACAATTCATTGTTTTAGTCGTCTAATCATTTGAAAACAAAAACAAAAAGCGAAATAAAGCATTTTGAGCTCAAAAATGGGGCCGGGCCGCATCATCGTTTATCTCGAAAAGAGGAATAAAATGTGAAAAAATCATGTAATTCGGAGCTTCTCACGCAAAGTTATGGTATTTGAAAGCCCGTCGTACAATTCATTGTTTTAGTCGTCTAATCACGTGAAAGTAAAAACAAAAAGCGGAAAAGGGGTGCAACACGAGAGACAAACACAAATAGGAAATAGGAAGCAATAGGAATATCCGAGAGACAAACGCGACGCAAGCGGCGTATTGACAAAAAAATATAGTCGTATCCTAAGAAACTCGAAAAGGGCATCTCCTTGCTCAAAATATCAAACGTATCGTCCTAAATAAAGAATTTTGATCTCGAAAACGGGGTCGAGCTACCTTCAGCATCCCGCAGCATCATTTATCTGGAAAAGAGGAATAAAATGTGAAAAAATCATATAATTTGGAGCTTTGTACGCAAAGTTATGGTATTTCAAAGCCCGTCGTACAGTTCATTCTTTTAGTCGTCAAATCACGTGAAAATAAAAACAAAAAGTGAAAAAGTGGTGCAACACGAGACACAAACGCAAATAGGAAATAGGAAGCAAAAGGAATACTTGAGAGACAAACGCAACACAAGCGGTGTATTGACAATAAATGTCATTCGTATCCTAAGAAACTCGAAAAGGTCATCTCCCGGCTCTAAAAATCAAACGTATCGACCTAAATAAAGCATTTTGAGCTCGAAAACGGGGTCGGGCATCCTTCAGCAACCCGCAACATCGTTTATCTCGAAAAAAGGAATAAAATGTGAAAACATCTTGTAATTCGGAGCTTCGTACGCAAAGTTATGGTATTTCAAAGCCCGTCGTACAATTCATTGTTTTAGTCATCTAATCACGCGAAAGTAAAAACAAAAAGCGGAAAAGGGGTGAAACACGAGAGACAAATGATAAATAGGAAATAGGAAGCAATAGGAATATCCGAGAGACAAACGCAACGCAAGCGCCGTATTGACAAAAAATGACATTCGTATCCTAAAATACTCGGAAAGGGCATCTTCCGGCTCTAAAATCAAACGTATCGGCCTAATAAAGCATTTTGAGCTCAAAAATGGGGTCGGGCTGCCTTCAGCAACCTGCAGCATGGTTTATCTCGAAATGAGGAATAAAATGTGAAAAAATCATGCAATTCGGAGCTTCGTACGCAAAGTTATGGTATTTCAAAACCCGTCGTACAATTCATTGTTATAGTCGTCTAATCACGTGAAAACAAAAACAAAAAGCGGAAACTGTAGAAAGGGATTTCGTATATTGATTCCAACATGAATTACATCAGTTATGATATATATATACAAGATAATATGAAACCCTAATGGAGTAAATTACATTTATGTCCTTTGTGCTAATATGCCCCCGCAAGACGGAGCACCTTCGGTGATGCCGATATTGTCACAAAGTGTAAGAAATTGTTGACGTGCGAGCGGTTTCGTGAGTAAATCCGCGAGTTGATCCTTTGAGTTGACGTGAGAGACTCGAAGGATGCCACCTTGCACTTGTTGACGAACAAAAAAATAATCCAAAGCTAGATGCTTCATGCGAGAGTGGAAGACGGGATTTGCACTCAAGTATGTTGCGCCAATGTTGTCACAATAAATCACGGGAGGTTGGGATGTGGAGATACCTAGTTCCGTGAGGAGGGACATAATCCATCGAAGTTCCGCTGCTGTGTCAGCAATAGCACGGTATTCCGCTTCCGTGGATGATCTAGCGGTGAATTTCTGTTTCTTGGAAGACCAAGAGATGGGATGGCTGCCAAGGTAGACAATATATGCCCCCGTAGAAGTATACTCATCACGATCTCCCGCCCAATCTGCATCACTAAAGGCATGTAGGGAGAGAGTGTTACCAGCGGTGAAGAAGATACCACGATCTCGTGTTCCAACCAAATACCGTAAGACCCTTTTGAGCGCTTGAAGATGTTCCGTTGTCGGGGCATGCATGTATTGAGATAATTTGTTGACAACGTAGCTTATGTCGGGTCTTGTAAGTGTGAGATACTGTAGACTTCCAACAATAGTCCGATAATTGGTTGGGTCATCTAACTTGTCACCTGAGGACAAGGTAAGACGTGCGCTAGGGGCCATAGGAGTGGTGACTGATTTAGCTTCGGAGAAGTGAGCTTTGTTGAGGATATCCGTAACATATTTGCGTTGAGTGAGAAGTAATCCAGAGGCTGTGCGTGTTACTTCAATGCCAAGAAAGTAAGATAAATTGCCCAAGTCTTTGATGGAGAAGCGGTTTCCAAGCACTATGATGAAGCGTTGGACTGCTCCCGAGTTGCTTCCTGTGACCACAATGTCATCCACATAGACAAGAACATATATAGTTACCTCGGGATTGTGAAGAATAAACAAAGATGCGTCGGCCAGGGAGTTGACAAAGCCTTGGCCGAGGAGAAAATCCCGAAGTTCCGAATACCAAGCCCGAGGAGCTTGTTTGAGACCATAAATTGCCTTGTTGAGTTTGCATATGTGGTGAGGATGATCATGATCAACAAAACCTGGAGGTTGTGTCATGTATACCTCTTCCGTGAGTTGCCCTTGAAGAAATGCATTGTTGACATCTAGTTGACGAAGACTCCAGCCATTTGCAATTGCAACACTCAAAATCAGTCGAATGGTAGTCGGTTTAACTACGGGACTGAATGTTTCAAAGTAGTCCACACCCGGGCGTTGTGTAAAACCTTTCGCCACAAGTCTGGCCTTGTAGCGATCCACCGAACCATCAGGTAATCGTTTGATACGATAAATCCACTTGCATCCAACCACATTTGATGCATGTTGAGCCGGTACAAGATCCCATGTTCCGTTACGAACAAGTGCATCAAATTCCTCACTCATGGCCTTCCTCCAACTCGGATCTTTAAGGGCTTGACAGACGGTTGTAGGTTCGGTGTCAGAGAGAAGTGCCCGATCGGGTGAAGAGGACGGGCCCGATCGGGTTACCATTGTAGAATGATCCCCGTAACTTTGCACGACTCGGGTATTAGTGTCACATGCTCGGGCATAATGTGCCCGATCGTGTGAAGATGGAGAGCCCGATCGGGTAGTTGCTGCTGAATGAGCCCCGAAACTCTGCACGACTCGGGTGGAATGGTCACCCGCTCGGGCATGATGTGCCCGATCGGGTGAAGATGAAGAGCCCGATCGGGTATTTGTTGTTGAAGCATCCCCGAAACTTTGCACGACTCGGGTGGAAGGGTCACCCGCTCGGGTGTGATGCACGATCGGGCGATTTACCTGTCGCCCGGTCGGGCTTGAAGCCTGCAACCGTTTTGTTTTAGATCTCGTTTGCATTGGATGAGTGTTACCTCGAGCTATTGGAGCGGCGACTTCAGGAGGCAATTGTTCGGACATTATGGTGTCATCCCGTGGAGTCGTATGAGTCTGCACTTCCGGTGAAGGATCCATTACAGGGGTGACGGAAGGTGATGGTGATACGTGTGGCATAGGGTAAGAGGGTGCAACACTTACGGGTGATGTCCATGAATATTCGGGTGGATTGGGGTTGGAGACGTTGGTTAGGAAATAGTGGGAGTAGTTGGAGTACAGAAAGATGGTTTCATGGAACTCTACATGACGAGATGCATATATACGTGAACGTGTGGGATCAAGACACAAGTAGGCACTCTGAGTGGCGGAGTAACCTAAGAAGACACAAGGCTTTGAACGAGGCGAAAGTTTGTGTGTGGAGTACGGACGAAGCCATGGATAACATAGGCAACCGAAAGTCCGAAGCTTAAGATAGTTCGGTTCGGTGCCTAGAAGTCTAGTGAATGGGCTGTCGTACGAGAGGATGGGGGTGGGTAAGCGGTTAATGAGATAAACCGCGGTTGGGAAAGCATAGGACCAGAACGAAGGAGGTAGTGACGCATGAGACAAAAGAGAAAGGCCGGTTTCAACAATGTGACGGTGACGACGTTCTGATATGCCATTGTGTTCAGGTGTGTGAGGAGGGGAGGTGTAATGGGATATGCCGTGAGTGGAGAGGAATGAGGCTAGGGCAATGTACTCACCACCATTATCGGTGTAGAGAGTACGTATGACGGTTTGGAATTGTTTTTCCACTAGGGCTTTGAACGTGATAAAGGTTTCTCGAACTTGGGATTTTTGTTTGAGAGGGTACAGCCATGTATATCTAGTGAAATGATCAACAAAGATGACATAGTACTTGAAACCATCAACCGAGATGATTGGTGATGTCCAAACATCGGAGAAGATGATTTCAAGGGGAAATGAAGTAGAGATTGTAGATTCATGAAACGGTAATTTGTGGCTTTTATTGCTGGAACAAGAGTTACATAATGACAACGAACTCGACTTAGACAATGGTAAGGAATGCGTAGAAACAATACGCTTTAAAATGGAAAGCGAGGGATGACCTAAACGTGAATGCCACTCGGACAAAGTGGACTTGACACTGGGAAGAGCCACAATGGACGGTTGAATGGAGTTGGGTTTCGGCCACTCATAGACACCATGGTTAGCCTTTCCGTGAATTATAGGATCCCCCGTTTTTAGATCCTTCACCTGAAAATGATCATCAAAGAATTCCACGGAAATCTCATTAGTCCGACACAATTGACTTATAGAAATAAGATTCTTGTTCATAGTAGGTACACATAGAACTTCATCAAGATGCAAACAATTATCATCAATTGAGTTAGGGATTGAGAGTGAACCAATATGTGTGATGGGCAAGGAGGATCCATCACCAATTACCACTTCTTCACCTCCTTTGTACGGGGAATGCAATGATAAATTTTGGAGATCCGAGGTGATATGGTGAGAGGCGCCGCTGTCAAGAAGCCATGACTCCGGTTCATAGTTGGTGAGAGTGGTGTTGTGAGCACGTGGTTGCCATGGTCGTGGTGATGAAGCCCACGGTGGTGGCGTTGTGGTGGTGGAGTTCCGAGTTGCAAGTTGTGAACACTTGCGAGCACTATGCCCAAAAACGCCACATAGTTGACAGCGACCTTGATATCCCGATGACGATCTATTTGCATTTCTATTCCATTGATTATTCTGTCGGTTACGATTTGATTGATTCGGACGAGTGTTGACAGCAAGCGCATTTACGGGCGGCGTGAATAGCAAAGGGGCGGCTTGAAGTAGCTTTGCTTCATGATTGAGGAGTTTCTCATGGAGTTCCTCAATAGGAATGATGCTATCTCTGGCATTCACAGCATCTACAATTGGTTTGTAGTCCTCCGGCAATCCATCAAGAATATATTGCAACAAGTCTTCCGCATCAAGAGGTTTGCCGAGGAGCGCTAATTCATCCGCCTTGTTGATGATGGTGCGCATATAATCATCGATGGGTTGAGATCCTTTGGAGCTTCGTTTGAGTTGTTCCTTCAATTGAAGGATGTGCCCCCTTGATGCCTTACCATATGTGCGAGCAAGAAGAAGCCACGCCTCTCGCACAGAGGAAACCCTAGCAATCATCGGTTGGAGTGGTGGTGAGATCGCTCCTAGAATGGCCGAGAATAGGAGGCGATCTTGCTGTTTGAAGGGCGCAAACGCTGGATTCGGTGTTGAGATGCCATTAACAGTGATAGTGGCATCGGGAACAAGTGAATCGGTTTGGAGAAAACACTCCAACCGATGACCTTCAAGGAGTGCACGGATCTGAATACTCCAGATAGGAGAAGAGAGGTGGCCGGCGGCGGTGGTGATAGCTAGGGTTAGGGTTCGGATCAGCGCTCTGATACCATGTAGAAAGGGATTTCGTATATTGATTCCAACATGAATTACATCAGTTATGATATATATGCAAGATAATATGAAACCCTAATGGAGTAAATTACATTTATGTCCTTTGTGCTAATAGAAACGAGGTGCAACACGAGAGACAAACGCAAATAGGAAATAATAAGCAAAAGGAATATCCGAGAGACAAACGCAACACAAGCGGCATATTGGCAAGAAATGGCATTAGTATCCTAAGAAACTCGAAAAGGGCATCTTCCTGCTCTAAAAGTCCATCATATCGAGCTAAATAAAGCATTGGCAGGATACCAAGGTTGATTCCAAGTCTCCGCGCTATCATAGTGACCACTCCGCCATAATGGATCTTCATATCCGTGTTGTCCTTCTCGGTGGCGATGTCACTGAAGTGCTGCATAATCAATGATGCCAAGTCGACATCACATGTGTCCCAATCGTCACCATCAATGTCTATGTGGACTGCATGTTTCATGTACCAGAT
>CM071876.1:19712125-19730543 GCA_036759665.1 Gynandropsis gynandra | reverse complement strand
AAATAGGAAATAGGAAGCAATAGGAATATCCGAGAGACAAACGCAACGCAAGCGCCGTATTGACAAAAAATGACAGTCGTATCCTAAGAAACTCGAAAAAGGCATCTCCCGGCTCTAAAAATCAAACGTATCAACCAAAATAAAGCATTTTGAGCTCGAAAACTGGGTCGGGCTACCTTCATCAACCCGCAGCATCGTTTATCTCGAAAAGAGGATTAAAATGTGAAAAAATCATGTAATTCGGAGCTTCGTACGCAAAGTTATGGTATTTCAAAGCCCGCTGTAAATTCATTGTTTTAGTCGTCTAATCACGTTAAAACAAGAACAAAAAGCGGAAAAGGGGTGCAACACGAGAGAAAAACGCACATAGGTAATATGAAGCAATAGGAATATCCAAGAGACAAACGCAACGCAAGCGGCGTATTGACAAAAAATGACAATCATATCCTAAGAAACTCGAAAAGGGCATCTTCCGGCTCTAAAAATCAAACATATAGACCTAAATAAAGCATTTTTAGCTCAAAAACTTGGTCGGGCTGCCTTCAGCATCCCGCAACATCATTTTTCTCGGAAAAAGGAATAAAATATGAATACATCATGTAATTTGGAGCTTCATATGTAACGTTATGGTATTTCAAAGCCCGTCGTACAATATAATTTTTTAGTCGTCTAATCACGTGAAAGTAAAAACAAAAAGCGGAAAAAGGGTGCAACACGAGAGACAAACGCAAATAGGAAATAGGAAGAAATAGGAATATCTGATAGAAAAATGCAACGCAAGTGGCGTATTGAAAAAAATGATAGTCGTATCCTAAGAAACTCGAAAAGGGCATCTCCCGGCTCAAAAAATCAAACGTATCGACATAAATAAAGCATTTTGAGCTCAAAAACGTGGTCGGGCTACCTTCCGCATCCCACAGCATCGTTTATCTCGAAACGAGGAATAAAATGTGAAAAAATCATGTAATGCGGAGCTTCGACGCAAAGTTATGGTATTTCAAAGCCCGTCGTACAATTCATTGTTTTAGTCGTCTAATCACATGAAAAGAAAAACAAAATGTGAAAAAGTGGTGCAACATGAGAGACAAATGCTAATAGGAAATAGGAAGCAAAAGGAATATCCGAGAAACAAACGCAACGCAAGGGGCGTATTGACAAGAAATGTCATTCGTATCCTAAGAAACTCGAAAAGGGCATCTCCCGACTCTAAAAATCAAACGAATCAAACTAAATAAAGCATTTTGAGCTCGAAAAAGGGGTCGGGCTATCTTCAGCAACCCTTGGCATGATTTATCTCGAAAAGAGGAATAAAATGTGAAAAAATCATGTAATTCGGAACTTCGTACGCAAAGTTATGGCATTTCAAAGCCCGTCACACAATTCATTGTTTTAGTCGTCTAATGACGTGAAAACAAAAACAAAAAGCGGAAAAGGGGAGCAACACGAAGGACAAACGCAAATAGGAAATAGGAAGAAATAGGAATATCCGAGAGACAAACACAACGCAAGCGGCGTATTGCCAAAAAATGACAGTCGTATCCTGAAAAACTCGAAAAAGGCATCTCCCGGCTTTAAAAATCAAATGTATCGACTTAAATAAAGCATTTTGAGCTCAAAAATGGAGTCGGCCTACCTTTAGCAACCTGCAGCATCGTTTATCTCGAAAAGAAGAATAAAATGTGAAAAAATCATGGAATTCGGAGCTTCGTACGCAAAGTTTAGGTATTTCAAAGCTCGTCGTATAATTCATTGTTTTAGTCGTCTAATCACGTGAAAACAAAAAAAACGAAATAAGGGTGCAACACGAGAGACAATCGCAAATAGGAAATAGGAAGCAAAAGGAATATCTGAGAGACAAACGCAACGCAAGCGGGATATTGACAAGAAATGTCATTCGTATCCTAAGAAAGTCGAAAAGGGCATCTCCCGGCTCTAAAAATCCAACGTATCAAGCTAAATAAAGCATTTTGAGCTTGAAAACGGGGTCAGCCTGCCTTCAGCATCCCGCAGTATTGTTTATATCAAAAAGAGGAATAAAAAGTGAAAAAATCATGTAATTCGGAGCTTCGTACGCGAAGTTATGGTATTTCAAAGCCCGTCGTACAATTCATTGTTTTAGTCGTCTAATCATTTGAAAACAAAAACAAAAAGCGAAATAAAGCATTTTGAGCTCAAAAATGGGGCCGGGCCGCATCATCGTTTATCTCAAAAAGAGGAATAAAATTTGAAAAAATCATGTAATTCGGAGCTTCTCACGCAAAGTTATGGTATTTCAAAGCCCGTCGTACAATTCATTGTTTTAGTCGTCTAATCACGTGAAAGTAAAAACAAAAAGCGGAAAAGGGGTGCAACACGAGAGATAGGAAAAAGGAAGCAATAGGAATATCCGAGAGACAAACGCGACGCAAGCGGCGTATTGACAAAAAAAGATAGTCGTATCCTAAGAAACTCGAAAAAGGCATCTCCCTGCTCAAAATATCAAACGTATCGACCTAAATAAAGAATTTTGAGCTCGAAAACGGGGTCGAGCTACCTTCAGCATCCCGCAGCATCACTTATCTGGAAAAGAGGAATACAATGTGAAAAAATCATATAATTTGGAGCTTTGTACGCAAAGTTATGGTATTTCAAAGCCCGTCGTACAGTTCATTGTTTTAGTCGTCAAATCACGTGAAAATAAAAACAAAAAGTGAAAAAGTGGTGCAACACGAGACACAAACGCAAATAGGAAATAGGAAGCAAAAGGAATACTTGAGAGACAAACGCAACACAAGCGGTGTATTGACAATAAATGTCATTCGTATCCTAAGAAACTCGAAAAGGTCATCTCCCGGCTCTAAAAATCAAACGTCTCGACCTAAATAAAGCATTTTTTTGAGCTCGAAAACGGGGTCGGGCATCCTTCAGCAACCCGCAACATTGTTTATCTCGAAAAAAGGAATAAAATGTGAAAACATCTTGTAATTTGGAGCTTCGTACGCAAAGTTATGGTATTTCAAAGCCCGTCGTACAATTCATTGTTTTAGTCATCTAATCACGCGAAAGTAAAAACAAAAAGCGGAAAAGGGGTGAAACACGAGAGACAAATGCAAATAGGAAATAGGAAGCAATAGGAATATCCGAGAGACAAACGCAACGCAAGCGCCGTATTGACAAAAAATGACAGTCGTATCCTAAGAAACTCGAAAAAGGCATCTCCCGGCTCTAAAAATCAAATGTATCAACCTAAATAAAGCATTTTGAGCTCGAAAACTGGGTCGGACTACCTTCATCAACCCGCAGCATCGTTTATCTCGAAAAGAGGATTAAAATGTGAAAAAATCATGTAATTCGGAGCTTCATACGCAAAGTTATGGTATTTCAAAGCCCGCTGTAATTTCATTGTTTTAGTCGTCTAATCACGTTAAAACAAGAACAAAAAGCAGAAAAGGGGTGCAACACGAGAGAAAAACGCACATAGGTAATATGAAGCAATAGGAATATCCAAGAGACAAACGCAACGCAAGCGGTGTATTGACAAAAAATGACAATCATATCCTAAGAAACTCGAAAAGGGCATCTCCTGGCTCTAAAAATCAAACGTATAGACCTAAATAAAGCATTTTTAGCTCAAAAACTTGGTCGGGCTGCCTTCAGCATCCTGCAACATCGTTTATCTCGAAAAAAGGAATAAAATATGAATACATCATGTAATTTGGAGCTTCGTACGTAACGTTATGGTATTTCAAAGCCCGTCGTACAATATAATTTTTTAGTCGTCTAATCACGTGAAAGTAAAAACAAAAAGCGGAAAAGGGATGCAACACGAGAGACAAACGCAAATAGGAAATAGGAAGAAATAGGAATATCTGATAGAAAAATGCAACGCAAGCGGCGTATTGAAAAAAAATGATAGTCGTATCCTAAGAAACTCGGAAAGGGCATCTCCCGGCTCAAAAAATCAAACGTATCGACATAAATAAAGCATTTTGAGCTCAAAAACGTGGTCGGGCTACCTTCTGCATCCCACAGCATCGTTTATCTCGAAACGAGGAATAAAATGTAAAAAAATCATGTAATGCGGAGCTTCGACGCAAAGTTATGGTATTTCAAAGCCCGTCGTACAATTCATTGTTTTAGTCGTCTAATCACATGAAAACAAAAACAAAAAGTGAAAAAGTGGTGCAACATGAGAGACAAATGCTAATAGGAAATAGGAAGCAAAAGGAATATCCGAGAAACAAACGCAACGCAAGGGGCGTATTGACAAGAAATGTCATTCGTATCCTAAGAAACTCGAAAAGGGCATCTCCCGACTCTAAAAATCAAACGAATCGAACTAAATAAAGCATTTTGAGCTCGAAAAAGGGGTCGGGCTGTCTTCAGCAACCCTTGGCATGATTTATCTCGAAAAGAGGAATAAAATGTGGAAAAATCATGTAATTCGGAACTTCGTACGCAAAGTTATGGTATTTCAATGCCTGTCACACAATTCATTGTTTTAGTCGTCTAATCACGTGAAAACAAAAACAAAAAGCGGAAAAGGGGAGCAACACGAAGGACAAACGCAAATAGGAAATAGGAAGCAATAGGAATATCCGAGAGACAAACGCAACGCAAGCGACGTATTGCCAAAAAATGACAGTCGTATCCTGAAAAACTCGGAAAAGGCATCTCCCGGCTTTAAAAATCAAACGTATCGACCTAAATAAAGCATTTTGAGCTCGAAAATGGAGTCCGACTGCCTTCAGCAATCCACAGAAACGTTTATCTCGAAAAGACGAATAAAATGTGAAAAAATCATGTAATTCGGAGCTTCGTACACAAAGTTATGGTATTTCAAAGCCCGTCGTACAATTCATTGTTTTAGTCATCTAATCACGTTAAAAAAAACAAAAAGCGGAAAAGGGGTGCAAGACGAAGGACAAATGCAAATAGGAAATAGGAAACAAAAGGAATATCCCAGAGACAAACGCAACGCAAGCGGCGTATTGACAAGAAATAACATTTGTATACTAACAAACTCAAAAAGGGCATCTCCCGTCTCTAAAAATCAAACGTATCGACCTAAATAAAGCATTTTGAGCTTGATAATGGGGTTGGGCTGCCTTGAGCAACCCACAACATCGTTTATCTCGAAAAGAGGAATAAAATGTGAAAAAATCATGTAATTCGAAGCTTCGTACGCAATGTTATGGTATTTCAAAAATCGTCGTACAATTCATTTATTAGTCGTCTAATCACGTGAAAACAAAAACAAAAAGCGGAAAAGGGGTGCAACACGAGAGACAAACGCAAATAGGAAATAGGAAGCCAAAGGAATATCCGAGAGACAAACGCAATGCAAGCGACGTATTGACAAGAAATGACATTCGTATCCTAACAAACTCGGAAAGGGCATCTCCCGACTCTAAAAATGAAACGTATCGACCTAAATAAAGCATTTTGAGCTCAAAAACGGGGTCGGGCTGCCTTCAGCAACCCTTGGTATGGTTTATCACGAAAAGAGGAATAAAATGTGATAAAAGCATGTAATTCGGAGCTTCGTACGCAAAGTTATGGTATTTCAAAGCCCGTCGTACAATTCATAGTTTTAGTCGTCTAAAAAAATACAAAAGACGGAAAAGGGATGCAACACGAGAGACAAACACAAATAGGAAATAGGAAACAAAAGGAATATCCCAGAGACAAACGCAATGCAAGCGGCGTATTGACAAGAAATGACATTCGTATCCTAAAAAACTCGAAAAGGGCATCTTCCGGCTTTAAAAATCAAATGTATCGACTTAAATAAAGCATTTTGAGCTTGAAAACGGGGTCGGGCTGCCTTCAGCAACCCGCAACATGGTTTATCTCGAAAAGAGGAATAAAATATGAAAAAATCATGTAATTCGGAGCTTCGTACGCAAAGTTATGATATTTCAAAGCCCGTCGTACAATTCATTGTTTTAGTTGTCTAATCACGTGAAAACAAAAACAAAAAACGGAAAAGGGATGCAACACGAGAGACAAACGCAAATAGGAAATAGGAAGCAAAAGGAATATCCAAGCCACAAACGCAATGCCAGCGGCGTATTGACAAGAAATGACATGCGTATCCTAACAAACTGGAAAAGGGAATCTCTCGGCTCTAAAAATCAAATGTGTCGACCTAAATAAAGCATTTTGAGCTCGAAAATGGGGTCGGGCTGCGTTCAGCAACCCGCAGCATGGTTTATCTCGAAAAGACGAATAAAATGTGAAAACATCATGTTATTCGGAGCTTCGTACGCAAAGTTATGGTATTTAAAAGCCCGTTTACAATTCATTGTTTTAGTCGTCTAATCACGTGAAAACAAAAACAAAAAGCGGAAAAGGGGTGCAACACGAGAGACAAACGCAAATAGGAAATAAGAATCAAAAGGAATATCCGAGAGACAAACGCAACGCAAGCAACGTATTGACAAGAAATGACATTCGTATCCTAACAAACTCGAGAAAGGGCATCTCCCGGCTCAAAAAATCAAATGTATCGACTTAAATGAAGCATTTTGAGCTCGAAAACGGGGTCGGTCTGCCTTCAGCAACCTGAAGCATGGTTTATCTCGAAAAGAGGAATAAAATGTGAAAAAAAAATCATGTAATTCGGAGCTTCGGGGTATGCTTGGCAACCAAAAACTAGTTCCACCTTCTTTTCCCATTCAAGGTATGCTTCCGGGTCGGCCTTGCCATGGAATGCGGGAATTTTTAATTTGAGACCAGCGAGGTCATCCCTCGGGTCGTCTCTCCGCTCCCTAGGCGCGCGTTGCCGCCGTTGAGTACTTCGGGACGAGGATGAGCTGCCTCGTTCGTAGTAGTTGCTGTCCTCCTCAAGCGGGTTCCTCTCACGTTGCTGGAATGCTGGAACGTTTCTTGGCAGTGGTGGACGTTCGGCTTGAAACTCTTGACGGAATTCCTCCATCTTGTTGTTGATACTTTGCTCTAGGCGAGCCGCGAGAGCTTCAATGAGTCTCTCATTACGCGGCTTTGGTCGCCTTCCATATCACCCGTGCTGTCTTAGGTTTTTCCTTGCGTGTACCTACTCGTGAGCTCCTGCACACTTAACAAACGGAGCAGCCACAAGCGGGAAAAAAACAAACACAAACCCTAGACAAAGAACACGTACGGGTATAGTCGCACACGCACACGTTCCAACAAATTTCAACCGCACGGACTAGATACGTACGATTAAATTTTCAAACACACGAACTAAACACGCACAAATATCTTCGAACACGTTCGCAAATATACGTACTCAATAGGTACGTAAACGCACGAAATATAGATACACACACGATAGACTACAAACGTTGAATATAGGCGCACGAGTTACTCCAATCGTATATCACAGATTGGTTCAAGCTAATCACTCATGGGATAAACTTTTGAAAGTTCGAATATACTTTTTATATATATAATTTTTTTATTTTTTGTAGGTTTCAAACAAGTTATGACCGAAAGATTAAAACGAAAAATAAACTAACCTTTTGATGCTAGAACGAGCTCTGATACTACTTGACGCGATCCCGATTCAATCGACGCTCTAGACAAGGTTAGGGAAAGGATATGCCTTGCTGCAATGGATTGCACAAGGGTGTGTGGGGCGAGGGTCACACGAGAGTTGTGGAAGGCTCTCGATTCACCGGTTCGTCTCCAATGGATATTACGCACCAACAACCAAGAAGTCACAAGGAATTCAACGAAAGATCAAAAGATCGATTCAAAAGTTTGATTGAAAATTGGATGATTGTTCCTACAAGTGTGGCCGGCCATATGTAGATAAAAACAAGAAAACAAATTCAAAATTACTTCTTGATGGCCGTGCACATTGGGAGGCGCTCCTCTTGGGTCTCGGGTCATTAATTAGGTCGCGAGAATAAGTGACTTGCGGCCTCGTTAAAAACCCGTCGTCGGAAAACCCCGTCGGACAAAACCGACGAAGGGGAAAAAGAGTACACGCGGGTCACTTAACCTAATTAATTACCGTTGCGGGTTGAGCTTCGGCTTGAATGATGTTTGTTAGGCTCGTGACTTCACGTGAATATGAATACTCTTCGTGTGTGTGGATGGTCGTAAGAATCCCGACAATAGCGTCTTTGAGCTTCGCGGCCTTGGCTCAGGTCACGGGACCGGCGGGAATGATCAAGGCTTCTTCCTCCGTGGCTCTAGCTCCGGTTACGGGACCTACGTATCTTGACCTAGTCGTGTCTTGGGTCACGTTGGTGATGGTCGCATCTCGGGTTGCGGGGTTAATGTCTCGGGCTGCGCTGTGGGCGTCTCGAGCCACGTTGTTGGCGTCTCTGGCCACGCTGTTGGCGTCTCGGGCCGCATTATTGGCGTCTCGGGTTGCGGGGTTGGCGATTTGGGCCCTGTGCTGTGGGCGTCTCGAGCCACGTTGTTGGCGTCTCTGGCCACGCTGTTGGCGTCTCGGGCCGCATTATTGGCGTCTCGGGTTGCGGGGGTGGCGATTTGGGCCGCGCTGATCATCTCGTTTTCATACGTATTTCTTGCACGATTTAGGAGACGTTTTTGATACATATGTGATGTTTTACGTATGATTCCGTATCCGTTTTACTTGCTTTCGTGCTTTTCATGTTCTTACATTACGCGTATCGTATTTGGACCATTTTGGAGCTAAAAAAGCATGCACGGAGCTAAGGAGCAACTTTGGGGATCATCACGGGACAAACGGGACGAGATTGAGCATGGAGAAGCGCCTTGTGCCCGAGCGGGCACACATGCCATGCCCGATCGGGCACCATTCCAGCACCACAGGACGCGCACGAACTGCCCTAGCCGCACCCGAGCGGGTACACTCATTACCCGAGCGGGTAGCGGCCCGAAACTGCTCAAAACTTAAGTAAACTTAACTTAAAACATAAGGGAACTCGTGGGGCAATTAGGGCAACAATTGGACCGACTTAGGAGGCTTAAAAGGAGGCAAAAAGACGTGATTACAGCAAGCATACAGAGGAGAAGAATTCAGCGAAGTTAGAGCAGATTCTTGCGAGGAGATAAGCGAGGAGCATTGGAGATCAAGCACCGCCACTTCGGTTTTGTTTGGTTTTTATGTTCCTTAGACTTTCTACTATGTTTATGTTTCTTTACAGACGCATGAGCGAGTAGTTTGTTTGTTCTAGGAGAAGGGATTAGCCCTTGGCTATCCCGAGACCTCTTTTGATCTATTTTGAATGCATCTTCCCGTTTTAGTTCATCTATTCTTTATCTGAGTTCTTGAATTTACTTGTGTTTGCGATGGCCACGTAGATGCATGTGTTAGGGGTTAGGAGAAGGACCGAAAGGAGAATTCTAGTCCTAGAAAGTCAGGTTTAGAACAACCGAGGTTAGGCCACGAAAGTAGGGTAGCAACGGTTGAGGGTGAACGGGCGAATCACAGAGTTTATGGGTTTAGTTCATGGTGTCAGCCACGAAAGTAGGGGGCAGCTTGTCTAGATCACGTGTCTATGCCTTGAGAGAGGGTAGATATCATGTTAGGATCGTCCGCCTTAGATAGCTTTAACTGGGATTGCATGATAGATAGGTTGATCGTGTGTTTCGGTAGTCTTGTGGTGAAACCGGTTTCCTAGGACGTTTATCTCATCGTTAGAACCCAAGTAGTTTAGTTACTTTCAGTATTTCATTCCTTATTCACCTTCTTTCGTTAGCAAGTTTGATTCGTAGTTCGGGTTTAGGTAGTGTTGCGTAGTCTCTGTGGGATCGACACCTAAAATACTACACACGTGCCGTGCACTTGCGGGTAGATTAGGTTATATTTAACTCTGATACGCATCAAGTTTTTGGCGCCGTTGCCGGGGACTATTGTCAACGCGTCTTAGATTCGAACCTAGAGTCCTTCTTGCTTTGTTTTTATTTTTGTTTTCTTTTCTTTCGTTCCTTCTACGTAAATTGTTCTTTGTTTGTCCTTTGCAGAACTTTCAGGTCGACAAAAGATGGATAATCAGAACGGCAATGGACAGATGCAATTACAGGCTCCTCCACCACGTCGTCTAAGGGATTACGTGGTGCCGAACATGAACAACGTGCAAACGGCCATAAGGATGCCTGCTGTTGCAAGAGAGCAATTCGAGATTAAGCCAGCAATGATAAATATGCTTTATCAGAAGCAATTCATGGGTGGAAACCATGAGGATCCACATCAGCACCTCAGAGATTTCCTCGAACTTTCAGGTACGTTCAAAATTCATGGAGTCTCTGAGGATGCAATCTTGCTGCGTCTTTTCCCTTTTTCAATTGGGGGAAAAGCGAAAGCTTGGCTGCAATCACTCCCCGCGGGATCTATCACCACTTGGGATCAGCTCTGCACACTGTTCCTTTCACGTTTCTTTTCTCCGAGCAAGACGATTCAGATGAGGGGGGAAATCACGACATTCAGGTGCAGAGATGGAGAAACGCTATTTGAGGCGTGGGGTAGATTCAAGGATCTTCTACAGTCATGTCCACACCATGGACTTGAGCAGTGGTACGTTATCCAAACTTTTTATAATGGAATTTCAGATGAGCACCGCATGAGGTTGGATAATGCTGCCAGAGGATCATTCATGGATCTGAGCGTCGAGGAGGCATTTGAGCTGATTGATAACCTCGCCATGAACCACACCATGTGGTCCACTCCAAGAGGTATGCCTAATAGCACTCGTCGTTTATATGAGCCTAACCAGAATAGAGCCATGGGTAATGCAGCGAATGCTATGTACTGTGCGAATTGCGGAGATACGGACCATGTAGCGTATCAATGCACAGTACATGAGGATTACGAACAGATGTATTATGCCCAGCAGCAAGGCAACACGCAATTCGGGAACACCTACAACCCGAATTGGAGGAATCACCCGAACTTGTCATATCGAACGACTCAACCGGTGAAGTATTCGGGGTTTCCACCAAGGCAGAATAATTTCCAGCAAAACAACCAACAACTCCAGCAAGCACAGCAAGCTCCGCAAGCCTCTCAACCCTCTCAAGCACCTTCATCAAACTTTGAGGCAGTGATGCTTGAATTTGTCAAGGATCACAAGGAGCAACAATCGATTCAGACCAAATTCAACGCAGATGTGGGGACAGCGATTAGTGAGCTTAAAACTCAAATGGAGTCTCTGAGCACTCATGTGAAGATGTTGGAAAACTCCATAGCACAACAGGCCGCCTCATCTTCTCGGAATCCCGGACAGCTTCCCGGTAAGCCCGATCTTAACCCGAGAGAGCATGTGAATGCTATTTCTGTGTGCAGCGATGATGAGGATGAGAATCCGCCCTCAAATGTGCGAGGGGATGCTGCTGGTACGTCCATGGATAGAGGAAGAGGTAAGGTTGCGATTATGGAAGGAGTCGAACCAGATTTAGATAAGCCATACGTTGCTCCTCCGGCGTACGTACCTCCGATACCGTATCCTCGACGATTGGTAAGCAGTAAGAACCAAGAGAAAGTGGGCAGATCTATAGAAGGTCTCAAGAAGCTAGACATCAACATGCCATACGTGGAAGCAGTCCTAAAGATGTCTAATCGTGCCAAATTCATCAGAGAGGTAATATCCAAAGAGAAGCACACCGAAGAGAACGAGACTGTAGCACTTACCGAGGAATGCAGTGCAATTCTTCAGAACAGGCTGCCACCTAAGCTAAAGGACCCCGGAAGCTTCTCCATCCCATGCAAAATAGGTAATCTCGATATTGAAAATGCTTTGTGTGATTTAGGAGCAAGCGTGAGTATCATGCCACAAACAGTTTTCAAGCGGATGGAGTTTGGGAACCTTAAACCGACGAAGATGTCTCTACGCCTCGCGGATCGTACGGTAAGACATCCGGTGGGAATCATTGAAAACGTTCCCACCATGGTAGGTAAGCTTTGCATTCCCACTGATTTTGTTGTACTTGAGATAACGGAAGACACTAGGACACCTATTATTCTTGGTAGGCCGTTCTTAGCTACTGCAGGTGCGACGATAGACGTACAACAAGGAAAGTTGTCCTTACGTGTCAAAGACGAAACGATCGAATTCATCCTGCCCAGCCCCATGGACGAATCACCACTCAAGGAGTCTTGCTTTACAGTAGATTCGCTGGACGAGTTAGAGAAAGACACACACGATCAAGTAAGTCCATCCGATTCTCTTTTACGGTATTTGACACGAGTTGGCGACAATGCAGGATTTGCGGACGAAAGAGCTGAGATGTACACGAAATTCATGAGTGCAATTACAGCACTAGGAGACGCCCCACATGAGGAGATACCACGTGATATGCATGCTGATTTCATAGCGGAGAAAGCATTCGAGCTTGAGCCCGACCCGCCGCCTTATTCTCGGTATGAGTACGTTGATTCCGATAAAACATATCTTGCTGTTTTAAATGCTAACATGAGTGCAGATGAGATGAGAAGACAGCCCACACGCGTGAAGAAGCGTAAGAGGCTCAGCTCTTCAATATGTATGTACGGGAATTATAGGGAGGATAGCCACGAACCTTCACTCGAAATTCAAAGGAGGCTGCACCCGCACTTGCACGAGGTAATGGAAAAAGATGTCATTAAACTTTTCAACGCAGATACCCCTTATCCAACCTTGGACAGCGAGCAAGTGAACCCCGTGCATGATGTGCCTAAGGGATGGCACGATAAGAAGACCCTACCTCATGACTTCCAATCAGGTGATTTCGTTCCACTTTCTAATTCTCGACCTAAGTCTTTCTCGGGCGACCTACTGCCTTGTTGGTCTGATCCTTTTCAGGTACGAGACGTGGAACTATGGAGTGATGCGGGTGACACGTTCAACGCCAATGGACAGCGGCTTAAGCTCTACCAAGCCGCTCAACCGATCGAAAGTGGAAACTCCATTTCCCTTTCCGATCCACCCGTCGCGCACGCATGAGGAATGGAGACGTCAAAGCTTAATGACGTTAAATAAGCGCTTTCTGGGAGGCAACCCAGCTGTTTGTTTTTACTTTTCATGTTTAAGACTCGGTTATTTAATTTCCATTAAAAAAACCAAAAAATAATAACACCACAAATGTGCTTCACTTCCTTCATCCTCCATCGGAGCTTCACGTCGAGGACGCCGTTCAATTCAAGTCTGGGGGAGCAGCTCACGTTTTTCAGGTGATTTCGTTTCATTTTCCTTTGATTTTTAGTTTTTAGGTTATTTTTGCGATTTTTAGTTTGTTTTTGTTTTCATTGAGTCAGAGTCGTCCCAAGGCACTTGTCCGGTGCCACGTTTTGAGATGAACCCTGAACTTAGGAATGCTTAAGAGGTTGACCTTTTCCGTTAGACTTTGCATTATTGAGCTAGGTTTTCCTATGCGTTAGAGCTTATTAGTCGGCTGAAAAACAATAGGTCGTAGTTCTTGGGAATCCTAGTGTTACTTGTGGGGATGTTTAGACGAGGTTGCTAGGCTGGTCTGTCGTTTATTTTCTCTACCCAGATGGTCATACTTCGTGTAGACGACACTTTACTTTGGTTACATTGAGGATCATTGGATCATATAAAATCGAGCTTGTTTTGCAGATTGAAAAGCACACACTAACACTCCGCTGTCGATAGAAATAGTGCCTAATAAGCATGATCAAAAATCGATATGAGTGCATCGACCTTGTTACTCCTTCGGTGGCTCGGGTCTAAGTGGTGGGTTGGCGATCATCTTTCTACGTCCTAAGGGCAAGGCACAAAAAGCCACCTACTCCGCTGCACTCTTACACGAGATGCATGAGTATACCGTCATCGGTAGTCTGGGTCTAAGTAGAGGCTGGATCCCTTCAAATCCGACGTCCTAGAAGCCTAGTGTGTATGCAAAGAAAAAGAAGAAAAGAAAAGAAAAAAATGGAAAAGAAAAAAATAAAAGAAAACAAAAGAAAGAAAATTCATAAAAAGAATAACAAAAAGAAGAAAAAGAAAAAGAAAAGAAAAAAGAAAGGAAGAAGCTCGGAAAGAAAGAAACAAGTATCCTCGGTTGACCTAGGTTTAGCATAGTCTGAAGTCTTTTCTGGTGGAGGGAGTTACGGTAGTGTGTCTAGTCTCCTTTGATTTACTTTCTTATGGGTAACCGTGGTGGACCTAGGATTAAGGCTGAAAACTCGATTAGGCCGAATTTGCTCTCGATTTGCTAGTTGATCGGTTAGGTTCGCTTTAGCGGTATTTCTAGGAGAAGGGGAATTCTCGTATTTTCATACCCCATGTATTCCACGTTTACGTTTGCTTAGGGACAAGCAAACATTCAAGTCTGGGGGATTTTGATCATCTCGTTTTCATACGTATTTCTTGCACGATTTAGGAGACGTTTTTGATACATATGTGATGTTTTACGTATGATTCTGTATCCGTTTTACTTGCTTTCGTGCTTTTCATGTTCTTACAGGTTTTTACGCGTATTTGGACTATTTTGGAGCTAAAGGAACATGCACGGAGCTAAGGAGCAACTTTGGGGATCATCACGGGACAAACGGGACGAGATTGAGCATGGAAAAGCCTCACCCGGTCGGGCACAACCCTTGCACGATCGGGCAAAACCTACGGCCAATTGTGTGGACCATTTAGCACGACTCGGGCAAGCATTTAGGACCATTTTGCCTTGTGCCCGAGCGGGCACACATGCCATGCCCGATCGGGCACCATTCCAGCACCACAGGACGCGCACGAACTGCCCTAGCCGCACCCGAGCGGGTACAGTCACTACCCGAGCGGGTAGCGGCCCGAAACTGCTCAAAACTTAAGTAAACTTAACTTAAAACATAAGGGAACTCGTGGGGCAATTAGGGCAACAATTGGACCGACTTAGGAGGCTTAAAAGGAGGCAAAAAGACGTGATTACAGCAAGCTTACAGAGGAGAACAATTCAGCGAAGTTAGAGCAGATTCTTGCGAGGAGATAAGCGAGGAGCATTGGAGATCAAGCACCACCACTTCGGTTTTGTTTGGTTTTTATGTTCCTTAGACTTTCTACTATGTTTATGTTTCTTTACAGACGCATGAGCGAGTAGTTTGTTTGTTCTAGGAGAAGGGATTAGCCTTTGGCTATCCCGAGACCGCTTTTGATCTATTTTGAATGCATCTTCCCGTTTTAGTTTATCTATTCTCTATCTGAGTGTTTAAATCTACTTGTGTTTGTGCTGATCACGTAGATACATGTGTTAGGGGTTAGGAGAAGGACCGAAAGGAGAATTCTAGTCCTAGAAAGTCAGGTTTAGAACAACCGAGGTTAGGCCACGAAAGTAGGGTAGCAACGGTTGAGGGTGAACGGGCGAATCACAGAGTTTATGGGTTTAGTTCATGTTGTCAGCCACGAAAGTAGGGGGCAGTTTGTCTAGATCACGTGTCTATGCCTTGAGAGAGGGTAGATATCATGTTAGGATCGTCCGCCTTAGATAGCTTTAACTGTGATTGCATGATAGATAGGTTGGTCGTTGGTTTCGGTAGTCTTGTGGTGAAACCGGTTTCCTAGGACGTTTATCTCATCGTTAGAACCCAAGTAGTTTAGTTAATTTCAGTATTTCATTCCTTATTCACATTCTTTCGTTAGCAAGTTTGATTCATAGTTCGGGCTTAGGTAGCGTTGCATAGTCTCTGTGGGATCGACACCTAAAATACTACACACGTGTCGTGCACTTGCGGGTAGATTAGGTTATATTTAACTCTGATACGCATCACGCGCTGACTTCTTCTTCTTCCGCGCCGCAGGTCGCGTCCTCTTCTGTGTTGTTGGTCACGTCTTTGGCGTCCTCCAGGATCATATCAGCGTATTGACAAGAAATGACATTCGTATCCTAACAAACTCGGAAAGGACATCTTCCGGCTCTAAAAATCAAACGTATCGACCCAAATAAAGCATTTTGAACTCGAAAACGGGGCCGGGCTGTCTTCAGCAACCCGCATCATGGTTTATCTTGAAACAAGGAATAAAATGTGAAAAAATCATGCAATTGGGAGCTTCGTACGCAAAGTTATGGTATTTCAAAGCCTGTCGTACAATTCATTGTTTTAGTCGTCTAATCACATGAAAAAAAAAATAAAAAGCAAAAAAGGGGTGCAACACGAGAGACAAAGGCAAATAGAAAATAGGAAGCAAAAGGAATATCCGAGAGACAAACGCAACGCACGCGGCGTATTGACAAAAAGGACATTTGTATCCTAACAAACTCGAAAAGGGCATCTTCCAGCTATAAAAATCAGATGTATCGACCTAAATAAAGCATTTTGAGCTCGAAAATGGGATCGGGTTGCCTTCAGCAACCCGCAACATGGTTTAACGCGAAAAGAGGAATAAAATGTGAAAAAATCATGCAATTCGGAGCTTCGTACACAAAGTTATGGTATTTCAAAGGCCGTCGTACAATTCATTGTTTTAGTCGTCTAATCACGTGAAAGTAAAAACAAAAAGAGGAAAAGGGGTGCAACACGAGAGACATGTTAGGACACACGATTCTAGATATTTTTATGTATTAGATATTTTTATGTATTATTGTTAGTTTCCTTATTTATCTCATTTGATGTACTTTATATATGTAACATTTACAATAATCAAATCAAGGAGATTCATTCCTAATTACATGGTATCAGATTCAAAATTCAAAATTCAAACCTAGCCTTTCTCTTTCTCTTCCACCGTCGGCCGCCTGCTTGCTTGGCGCCGCACCACCAACCCATACGGCCGCCTCCTTTACTTGGCGCCTAACCACCGGTCCACAACGTTCGGCAGCCTCCATTGCTTGGCGCCCCCTCCCACCACCAATTCTCACCGACGGCAGCCTCCCTTGCGTGGCGCCTCACCCTCTAAATCAAACCTCCGCTGCCTCTCCGTCCCGTCGTTCACATGGCGTCCGCTGCTGCTGCACCATCCGACAAACCCTTTGGGGTTACCAACATCAAATCCCACATCCCGATCATTCTCGACATGGAGGAGATGAACTACGATTCATGGCGCGACATCTTTGAGACACACTGTCTCAGCTTCGGCGTCTTGAGCCACGTTGACGGCTCCGCCCCAGCCACCGCTACAACATCCGAGACCTAGACGCGTCTTGACGGCATCATCAAGCTCTCGATCTACGGAACTATTTCAAAACCGCTGCTGCAAGAAGTGCTCAAAACACGATCGACAGCCCGAGCCATATGGCTGCGCCTCGAACGCCTCTTTCGCGACAACAAAGAGGCTCAGACCATCCAACTCGACAATGAGCTCCGCACCATCACAATCAGCGACAAATCTGTCCACGAATATTGCCAACGGATACGAAAAATTGCCGATCTTCTTGCCAATCTCGATGCCCCGGTGTCCGAAAAAGCGCTTGTCATGCACACACTCAACGGCCTCAATGAAAAATTTGATAACATTGTCAATGTTATCCAACATCAGAAGCCGTTTCCCTCGTTTGATGATGCACGCTCTATGCTCTCACTGGAGGAACAGCGCGTCACCCGTCATCGACGCCCAAATCCGTTACATACGGATCACAGATCTGCTCCCACGGTCCTTCTATCGGACAGCCCCAGTCCTCCACCTGCGCCCCAACCCTATCATCAACCACGGAACAGATCGCGTGGACGTGGTCATCGGGGAAACCGCGGAGGAGCACATCACTATCACAGCAATAATCCGTGGCAAGAAGGGCAAGCCGCGTATCCAACATCGTCATATATGTTCCCCGGTCCATGGAACATACCATATCACAGACCATACGCCCCGCCGCAATGGGCACCTTCAGGCATTCACTCGGCCGGATATGGCCCGCAAGCACCCTCTCCATGGCCCGTACCACCAACTGCACCGGTCGGATATGGTCCGCAGGCTCCTTCTCCTCCAACAGCCTACGGAACACCTTGGCCACAAGCACCGGTCAATTCCTTGCATCACCACCCGGGCTCCCATACGAACGCGGCTCTCCTCATGCAAGCACCGACTGTGCCAAACTCTTCGGCCGCCAGCCCTACATCCGTAAACCTTCCTGCAGGTCTGATTCAGGCTTTCAACGCAGTCAATCTGCAACAATCCAACGATGATTCGTGGTATATGGACACCGGAGCTACCGCTCATTTAACGTCGCAATCAGGTACACTCGAGTCCACTTTTAATTCGAACATCAAACCTACCCCATGTTCTCGTCGTCCCATCTATTGTCAAAAACCTAATATCGGTTAGACAATTTACTCGTGATAACAATTGTTCTGTCGAATTTGATCCTTTTGGTTTTTCTATGAAGGACATTCCGACGCAAACACTTCTTCTCCGATGTGAGAGCTCAGGACCACTATATCCTCTTCTACCACCCTTGTCCCGCGCACGGCCCCCACCTCATGATCATGCTCTCATCACCTCGGGGACAACTTGGCATCACCGCTGATAACACTGAAAGTGTATTGATAACACATAATTTGTTATAGTTTTTATATCATTCTTAGGTCTAGTTTAGAGTAGATTAT
>CM071876.1:19686428-19698151 GCA_036759665.1 Gynandropsis gynandra | reverse complement strand
GTTGCTTCTCGTTTCTGAACACTAGGACATTCATTCTTGATATGTCTGTATCCCTTACACTCATGGCATTGAATTTTTTATTTTTCTTCTTTCTCCGGGTATACCTTGCGTGTCTTGGGGTATCCCCGTGGCCTTCTTTTTAAGAATTTATTGAATTTCTTTGCCAACAAGGATATGTCTCCGATGAGTCCCTCATCTTCTGAAGAATCTTCTTCAACTTTTAGTGCTATTCCTTTAGATGCATTTTTGCTTACTGATCCTTGTTCTAATCGTAACTCCATCTCATATGCGGACAAAATTCCCACTATCTCCTTGAAACTTGTTGTATCGGTATTGAGTGACATGTTCATTGCCGCCTTTTGAGCTGAGAACTTCTTTGGTAAGCACCGAAAAAGTTTCTTAATAAGTTTCTTGTCTTCATAGGGTTAACCTAAAACATGTGCTTCATTTGCTAAAGCGTTCAATCTTCCACTAAAACCTTTTACACTTTCGTTTTCTTCCGTTTCAATCTTCTCAAATTGATGTTCAATGATGTCCATTCTTGTTCTCTTCACACTTGAAGTTCCTTCGTGTATTGTTTCAAGTGTGTCCCAAGCTTCTTTAGCAGATTCGCAACCTTGTATTTGTTTGAATTCATCCATGTCAACTGAAGCGAATATTGCTGCTAATGCTTTTGCATTATACGTGGATGACCTTTTTTCGGCCGGTGTCCATTGATCGAGTGGTTTTTCCTTCTCATTACCTTTATCATCTATCATCATCGGAGGATTCCAGCCATATTTCACGGCTTCCCATGCATCTTCGTCTATCCCACAAATCTTAGCTCTCATTTTAACCTTCCAATACTCATAATTAGAAGCGTTAAGTATTACGGGTTTCCAATATGAATATAAATCTTGTGTTCCTTCCATCTTACTCTTAAAACGGATCTAAAACGAATATGATTTTTCATTTTCCAGCTCTGATACCAATTGAGAAAATAAAGCGTAGATGGCCAATGCAATTTGGTGGAGTTTTAAAACTCCAAAGGATTTTCTATTCGTTTCAATCGGTACACCAGGCACACCTGGAAACAGACTCAGACACACCCTGAGACTCTAACTCGCCTTGAACCCGAATTCTAAATCCTGAGCTTCACACACGCATGTGCGACAACCTAAGGCTATTCTTTCAATAACCTTACAGAATGACTCGCAAGCCACTCCCCCACAAATCCCTAGACGAACACTCTATGATTTGTGTAAACAACAACACTTCGCAAAGTGTATACAAAACTCTAATCTTGTTTAACGTTTATCGGCTCTATTTCTCTCTTGCTCATTGATGATCTTTTCTAATAGATAGAGAAGTCTCTTCTACAGTGTGCAATCTGAATTCGGCCAGCACTCCTCTTCTTTATAGGATTTGCATGATGTGTTTGTTCCAAATTGTGCTCCATGTTTTTCTCCAACAACTTCCTTATTTTTAGCTCCTTGATTTTCTCCTATAATTTAGCCTTTGACTTAGTTGTTTTTGATCTATTCAAAATAGCAATTCAACACACAATTTTTCAGATCAAAGTATACTTTAACAAATAATACTAACTAAAAAAATATTTATTTGATATATATATGAACGATAATATTCAATAGTAAAAAATAACATTAGATCTAATTTTTAAAAATTAAGATAATATCTTAAAATCCATGGCCTCGGAGAACCAAACCATCACCGAATAAATCAACCATTTAGGTATCATTGCTCCATCACGGTTTTCCAATGAAAACATGTAACAAGCCTCGAAAAGTCTACCTTCTTTGTTTTCCAAAAATATTGTTTTAGAATTTTTGGAATTTCAAAAGAAAATTTTGAATTGTTTTTCTATTAATTATTTTGTCTATTTTCGCATAAAGATCTAAAATTTTAAATTGTTTTTTAACAAAATGTTAAATTATGTTATTACCAAAAGAACATATATCTAGATTTTATTTTACAAAAATTTCTCAACTTTCTTTTTGTTCCAATATCTTTGATAGCACATCAACAATCGTAGATGGCGTTAAAGTTAAATTTGTGTTAGTTTGACATAACATTAGAATTTAAAAAAATAGAAGTAAAAAATTCCATTAACATAAACTCTAAATCAACATTTTTTCAACAATCAAACAAATTTAATTTTTTTTTTAAAAAATGACATTTAAAAACTTTTAGATTTTATTCCATCTAAAATTTTGGTTAATGAATTTTATAGGGTTTCGAATTAAAAAAAAAGCCAAAAAGAACTCATGACCAACCATTAATGGAGACTGATAGGACAACACCACCTAGCAAAAGGCATAGGAATCAAAATGAAAACCCTTAACAATCCGATAGTAAAATTTAAACCTTGTCTTCCCTAAAAAATGACATCAAATACCAATTACAGACTAACTAGAAAACACCAAACTCGACCAACGACGCCATTATGATTATGATTTGGTGTTGATAAATCGGTGAACACTCAAAATATCTCCAAGAGTTCGGTATCTTAAGAATTAGCAAAGAAAAGACAATCTCAATTCAATAAAACTTAGTTTAAAATATTATAAAATAGTTCACCTATTTATAAGGACCAAATAAGAATGAAAAATTGAATAAAATAAACCAACCTAATAAAACTCGATAAAAGTGTCCAGTTGAGCGGTGTAACCACTCGGTCGAGCGTAACATAAGTTTTTAACCTAAATCGCAAGACCTAAATAAATTTGGACGATCAATTCCTATGCTCGGTCAAGTCCTCTCATGCTCGGATCGAGCAATCTAGTCCTCCGAATGTTCTATTTGTGTAGAGAATTCGCTCGAGTTAAGTGATTTTCTATTTAAATCGAATGCCTTGAGCTTGTCCTGCTTCTTGTTACTCTCAGCCTCTTCTCCCTGTATGAACCTCTTATAGTCTTTCTTAAGTGTTCATTGACGTCTTCGTGGGGTCGTTATAATTCCTTTCATGACCATTTTAAGCGAACACATTCCTAAGCTCCATCACCTTGGCTCGTGATCGACCCTTGCATGATCCATGGTGGAACCACGACCTCGTCTTTATAATATTCTCCTCCTTTAAAAGGATTTGACCTCAAATCTAGCCGTTTAGCAACATGAAAATAAGCCAGATTAGTAACTTTGAAAATAAAATGTATAATGTATTTACCTCGTAATTCTTCCGTAGGTGTTAGGATTGATGCGTTTGCAGACTCTAAAAGGTCCATCTTCCTGCATCAGAAGCTATGATTTATTCCTCTATAGAAATATTTCTTTGCGCACGTACACCCACACCTCATCTCTCGATTGGAATATTGTTAACACGACACCTAGCTCATTCTCTTTATCCGGTGGTTTCTTCTTCCAAAACTCATATTGAAAACCCTTTAATGAATTGGAAACAAAACTAGACACATAACTAATTGATTTGTTAGGAAACAACACATCTTTGTGCGCAAGCACATTCCTTGGTTGAGATAGAAAGGTTATAATGTGTCTCACACTCAAAGAAACAATTGTTATCCTCATGGGTGTGCTCTCAAACTCTTAAAAACCTTTGTCTAGATTTCTCTCAAGATCTCACTATTTTAGTAGTGATCTATCTCATGGTCACTCACATTTTCACACCATTTGTCTCTTAGTAGTTGTTCCTCAGTGTAATTCTAGGACTTCTCATACTACAGGTGACTTGTCCTCTACTGTCTCATGTTCCTTACAACTTTCATCGGAGTTGTAAGACATGGTCATCCCTTAGTCACCATCCAGTTCTATCACGTGTTCGTTATCCACGCTTATCAATATTATCCATAGGTTTGGGCAACCTTTGGTGCATTACGTGTAATGATTTGATTGGTATCTTGTGTTCCCGGTATGGATGTCTCTTTGTAGGAGCCCTATAATCGACTTTCCAGCACCAATCATCAGAGAAGTTGATTCGCCTCCCTATAGTAGTGAGAAGATACAAATTGACATCTCATCACTGCTCAACCTACATCGATATGATTCATTCGATCATAGAAAACTTGATTTATTCACAATGTTCGTCGCTGCTTCATTGTCACATATCATGCACAGAGGTGTGGAATTAGAGATGCAAAACAAAAATGTCAACATTGATTTCAACCATTTGAACTCACAAGTAAACACAGCCGTAGTTTGATACATCGCTTCTGTCGACAAGCATGACACCATATGTTTGATTTCTCATCTTCCACGCAATTGGAGAGTTACCAAATAAAACAATATGACCATTAAATGAACGTCTAGTAGTAGGACATACTGCCAAATCAAAATCACATGTAATTCTATAATCACGTATTGCGTCGCAAAGGAAAGATATCATAGTTCTCAAAGCAAAGTTCATCGATATTGAATCGGTCATTGAGCTTTTGTATCTATCATCGTTGTATTTCGCCCTACCCCAACCCACACCCACACTCTCATTGAGATCATTGTTTTCTTCATCTGCACAAATTGACATTGATAGGTTAGAATTTTTTTAAAATAATAATGTATTTTTTGGTTAAAAATTTTAAAAATATTTAATTATATATATATATAAATACCAACACATCCTCGATGCAATAGCATTGCACAGTGTAATTCCAATCCGTTTAACCAACATTAGAATTGTTTCATAGGTTCCATTGTGTTATATGTCTTGAACATTTGTTGGAACTAGCTACGCAAATATATGTTAGAATATAGTCGCACAAGGTAACTTCATGTTGCATTACATTTTTGTTAAAACTTTAACCCAATCCGCAATAACCTTGTCGACACATTGGAAAACGTGGTTTTTCACCCTAGCCACATTAATAGTTTTGATGACCTCACGTTGACCCTGCCAATGGTTATCATTGATATAATGTTACTATTGCTAACAAAAATGCAATGGTTAGAGTTTACCATTGGTGCCCTAACCAATGCAAGTTTGGTGTAACCAACGCGATGAAAACTCTATTTCCAACGCAAAAATTATTGTTATAACATCAATATTATGTTGGTATTACATATTTTTGTAGTGAAATTAGTTGTAGATACATAAAACACTATCCTTACATCATAGAATGTCATGTCTCGTAGAGACCTTGAGGAAACAAACAACACGAAGAGCCAACGCCTAATGGTCTTGAAGTGGGTGATGCATGAAATAAGCCAAAACTTGTTTTCCATATAGGAGATCTAGACGAGAAATCGTCAGATAAATCAATCGCCCAACTATTCTGTGATATTATTTAGGATTATGATAAATCAATGGGAACTTGAAGACAATACAAGCTTATGATTTTGTTCAATTGGAAGTATTGCTGGTTTGGTCGTCAATAAACTACACTCAATAATATCCAATACTCAACAATAATATCCAACGCATACTTGCATGCGAAAGAAAGATCCCTCTGGATACCCTAAAATATCTTAGAACTCAAATCCTTCATTTGAGAACATCCATAGAGATATTGTTTGAATGTCGTTACCATTGTGACATTCTTGCCAATACGCATATCATCCACGCAAACCAAGACATAGGTATCTCTTTTATAAGAGAACAAAGAGTAATCTTATTAGGATTGGTCCACACAACACGAGCTAAAATCAACTTTACAAACAAAAAACGGGATGCTTGTCATAACCCATAGAATGGCTTGTTAAGCTTACAAACGAGCAAATTATACATCGCCAACATACAAGACCAGAACTTCATATAAATATCTTCAGAAATATATCTATGAAGGAAGACGTTGTGTACATCCATCTGGTGAACAATCCAATCACGAGTTGCCACGGTTTCAAGGAAGAGGCGTATTGTTGGCATCTTTTCCACATGTGCAAAAATCTGCCTAAAATCGAGTCATTATTTTTGTCGATTACCAAAAACCTTGAGTCTAGCCTTGTAGCACTCATTGATCCTTCTTATTGGTATGAAGTGAAACAAGTGACCAAGTTTTATTTTTAGCAGGAGCTATATTTGCATTGTCGTGACACATCTTGGATCACGAGAAGCATCGAGGAAAATCGATGGTTCACAACCTAAGTCACAGCTACTAAAAATGTCCGATGTCAAGGTGAGAAACGATCACATGAACCAAAATCAGCAATGGGGTAAAGAGATTACCACATACTAAAAGATCGACGAGTGAAAGAATGTCTATGGGATCATGAAGTCAATGTGTAGAATATGTAACAAATTCGTGAAGAAGAATACTACACTCATTGATCGGCATGTGAAACCTTCGTAAAACAATGTTCTTTGAACAAAAGTAGAGGATTTCAAAGGCGATGGTACTTGATCATAAATCAACACTACTAGAAATATTGGATTTTCGGAAGGCAAAAGTCGTTCCTAATTCGTCTGAAAAATTATTTCCAAACGTTTTTCGAACAGATTTTGTCTGTCTGTAATCGAGCATCGGTAATTAATATCCATCTAAAATTCGTTCGAATTCTGAACAGAAAAATCTGTCCAAAAATAGTCCAAAATTTTGTTTTAAAAAAATAAAATCCGGACAGATTTTATCATCTAGAAAACAATTTTTTTAGAAAAATAAACAAAAAAAATCATCATCCTCCACCTTTTTTCTTCTCTCTTTTCTCTTCCTATCCTTCTTTTTCTTCTCTATTCTTCTTCTTTCTCTTCTTCCTCTTCAACTAAACTTTATAATTTTAAATTTTCTTTTCTACTTCTTTCTTTCTTTCAAAAATTAAAATTAAAGATTATTTTTTTCGAATACTCATCCCTAATTTCGGACGGATTAAAACATTTGTTCTTATTTCGGACGGATTAAAAAATCTATCCCTAATTTTGGACGAATTAGAGTCAGTTTCTATAAATTATTTTTTTCTAGAAAAAAAAGTCCGAACTACCAAAAATAATCTGAACTAACATAAAATATATAGAAAAGAAAATCTACAATATTTTATAGTGTTCATATTTTTAAAAAAAAATTATAAAATATATATTTTTATTTTATATTGGATTGTTCGGGTTCCTCGGATTTTACTTGAATTCGAACCGAACCGACCCAAAAGGGTTCTAAAATTTGAACCCATATGAGTTCTCAGTACAACCCATTTTACAAACGATTTGGGTTGTTCGGATCGATCCGAATAGCCATCCCTAAAAAAACCGTCAGGAAATTAGGGACGGATTTTTTTAGAACAAAAATTTAAAAATATAAAACATTATAAAATCCATTCGGAATTATGAATAAATTTTTTTCATCCATCCGGAAGTAGAATGAACTTTTTTAGTTGTTCTTTTTCCCAAAAAGATAAAAAAAAATATATATATATATATATATATAACAAAAATTGGTCTCTAAACCTTCCGTGAATCTAAGGACTGAAAAAAAAAATCCGTTTGAAAATTACAAATGGACGAAAATCGATCTACAATTTAGAGACAGACCTAAAATCCGCCCAGAATTTAGAGACGGATCATAATCCATCCAAAAATTATGTTCTTAAATAATAAGTTTCTAGTAGTGCAAAGGACCAAGGCCATGGTACTTGATCAATGGACCAGCACACTAGTATATACATATGTCGAAAGAAAGATGCACCTAAGATGTTTCTAACTCACACCTCCTTTCGGAAATATCACCATAGCATGTCAAATTCTAAGAAGACGATGGTGCATTCATGGTTAATTCCGATGAGGTACTCAATCCAGAAAACATAGTAAAGTGATCTTCATGAATGATTAGGTCTCGTGAAACATAGAACACACAACCGAACACACAAATATGATCTTAAGAGGATAGACGACCATAGGACTCTTACAACCGAGATAGATACTTATCGCGCGATTAAGATAAGATGATGTGTAATATGTTATTATTACAACGCGGGAGAAAATAACAAGACCAAAGACATCACAATATTTTTTTAAAAAATCACATATTGCACCAATTCAAACAGTGACATATATGTATAGAAGGAAACATAAAGAAAAACGAGAGAGAGAGAGAGAGCTTAATATCAAACGAATCAAATATAAAAGACATACCACAAGTTTACTTCTTTTCTTATGTTTTTTTGTCTCGGACAAAACGGAGCAACTATCAAGCAGCCTCATACTCTCCTTCCTCTTCATCCTCATACTCGCCTTCTTCATCTGCTGTTGCATCCTGATACTGCTGGTACTCTGCCACGAGGTCGTTCATGTTGCTCTCCGCTTCTGTGAACTCCATCTCGTCCATTCCTTCGCCTGTGTACCAATGCAGAAACGCCTTTCGCCTGAACATAGCCGTGAACTGCTCGCTCACCCTCCTGAACATCTCCTGGATCGAGGTCGAGTTCCCCACAAAGGTAGATGCCATCTTGATCCCCTTTGGCGGAATGTCACACACACTGGACTTCACGTTGTTCGGGATCCACTCCACAAAGTAGGACGAGTTCTTGTTCTGGACGTTGAGGATCTGCTCGTCCACTTCCTTCGTGCTCATCTTGCCCCTAAACATGGCTGATGCTGTGAGGTAGCGTCCATGGCGTGGGTCAGCTGCGCACATCATGTTCTTGGCATCCCACATTTGTTGAGTCAGCTCGGGTACTGTGAGGGAGATGTACTGTTGGGAGCCACGAGAGGTGAGTGGAGCGAACCCAACCATGAAGAAGTGGAGACGAGGGAACGGGATCAGGTTCACAGCAAGCTTCCTGAGGTCAGAGTTCAGTTGTCCTGGGAACCTCAGACAGCACGTCACTCCACTCATAGTCGCAGAGATCAAATGGTTCAAGTCTCCAACTGCATAAGAAATATGACAAAAATGCAATTACTTGTCAGGTTTGGCACATTCGGGATAATTTGTTCGTGAATATGACAGTGTTCTGCATTATACTTACAGCTAGGAGTGCTTAGTTTGAGGGTACGGAAGCAGATATCGTAGAGAGCTTCGTTGTCAAGGACCATGCATTCATCAGCGTTCTCCACAAGCTGGTGGACAGAGAGAGTAGCATTGTATGGCTCCACAACAGTGTCAGAGACCTTTGGGGAGGGGAAAACAGAGAAGGTAAGCATCATCCTGTCTGGGTATTCCTCGCGGATCTTTGATATCAGGAGAGTCCCCATTCCAGAACCGGTTCCTCCTCCGAGCGAGTGACACACCTGAAAACCTGATTCAATAAAGAAACAAAAGAGGCCCGGAAGGACATTGGGGTTATTTCAGTATACAGACATACACAACTGTCAAATGGCAACTAAATACAGCTAAATAAGCTCAAACCGTATCTTAATTAATGATCCCACATGGAAGAGCGTGCTCATGTTGAGGTAAACGCAAGACATAAATTCAACAAACATTTGTTTACAAAATCAACACTTTTTTCTCAAGGAAATACATGGGCAATATGAACATAATCATTGTCTACCAAAAAAATAAGTGATTCATGTCTAAGGTAATGTAAGGCCGTGATTCCCTTCATCGGGAGCCAATAATTCAGTGAGATATAGTAATTGCTTAGTTAAATATTCCTGGCATGAGGTCCTGAATAATCTACAACACTAAAAGACAATGGTGCTGACCCACTTTCCTATTCATTTAACCCACAAACTAACATGCTTCATAGGGACAATATCAATGTCACTGTCCTCCGACAGGTACCATTAAAAAAGTCCTACGGTAGTTATCAAGTATTACGGATCCACAATACATACATAGAATAATTATTACTATCACTGCGACAAAAGTGGAACACACACTACCAACACAGTTAATAAAGTCGTCTCCAGATGCAAATAAAGTCAACTTTTCGTGAAAATATACCAAAAATCTAGATGTGGGAGCCACAGCATCTCTCTAATGGTTCAAAAGTCGCAGTCAAAATATCTTTTTTTCTTTTTACAAATTGAATCAAATTCATATCCTCGCGCTTTTCACGGAAGGAACCTCAGGGGCCTACCGACACAGTGCTCACAGCTCACTCTAAACAGCACTTGCATTTACAATTATTGACAACGGATCCACACACAACACGAAAAGCTAAACAAGCAACAAATAACACTCCGAGGGAATCGATGTTTCAGTTGATTGGGAAAACACATGACATACTCGATTATAGAAATGGGCACATTTTAGTTGGTGCGAGAAACGTTTCGGGATGTGATTCAATATATTGAATTTGCGATTATTTCTGCAGTTATAAACCATGATTATGCAAGGCTTAATGATTAAATCCGCGAAGAACAGGAATCCAAGTCAAAGAATTGAGAACAAAGTGATTGAAAAACGAAACAACAGAAGCAACAGAAGGAATAATCAACCCTTTGGAATCGTCAAAAGGACCAAAAGAAAAAAAAACCTCCAGATTCGAGAACTTTATACAGATACATGAACATTTCTGAGATTTAAATGAGCATCGAATCTTAAAAACTAATCAATCAGTGAATCGTTTATCATACAAACAGAATCAGAGTGATTTTCGCGAGTGAGAACAACAAATATCGACAAAAAAGACGATACGAGAATCAATAGAATATTAGTGACACAATCAATGAAACAAAACACGAGAAAATAGCATCATCAATTCAGTTCTCATTCAAGCGTCCTATGTTTTCCCCGTTTTCACGAAACATGCAATGAAATCGAAACAAAAAATTCCGAAAACCAGACAACCGTAGAAACACGATTCGGATATACCTTGCAAACAGTCGCAGTTCTCGGCTTCCTTACGAACAACGTCGAGAACAGAATCGATGAGTTCGGCTCCTTCGGTGTAATGACCCTTGGCCCAGTTGTTACCGGCGCCAGACTGTCCAAAGACGAAGTTGTCTGGACGGAAGATCTGGCCGTAGGGACCAGATCTGATGCTGTCCATGGTTCCAGGCTCGAGATCCATTAGGACAGCGCGTGGGACGTACCTTCCGCCGGATGCCTCATTGTAGTAGACGTTGATGCGCTCGAGCTGGAGATCGGCCGAGTCTCCATTGTATCGGCCGGTGGGATCGACGCCGTGCTCGTCGCAGATGACCTCCCAGAACTTGGATCCGATCTGGTTACCGCATTGGCCGCCCTGGACGTGGAGGATCTCTCTCATGGCGGCAACGACGGAGAGATTCGGATCTAGAGAGAGATGGGAGAGAAATGGACGAGAGAAGAGGGAGATTTGAAGGGCAGAGAGAGAGAGAGGAAGAGGTAGAGACGGTAAAAATTAAAAAATAAATAAATAAAACAGGCGGGATTTTTTTAGCGGACGTGTAGTGACAAGTTGACAGCGAGGGAAGATGGGTCTGCCAGCTGTAACCGTCTCTCTCTCTCTCTCTCATTTATTTTTCTTTAATATTGTTTTTTGTTTATTTCTATAAACTAAATTTTAAAATACATTATTGTCATTCAACATACTATAAAAAATAGTAACCGATTATAAATTATATTTAGAAAAATATTCATTATAGTTTTAAAATTTGTTTACATTTAATAAAAACATATTTTTTATAAATTAATTATTATTTTATAATAATATATTGATTAAAGTATTAATTTTATAATAATATGTGAGTTTTTTAAATTAATTTTAAATTGATTAATTAATCAGTTTAAAGTTATTTTAAAAACTATATATTATTTTAAAAATATTTTAATTAATTTATTATTGTAAAATAATTGACGATTAATTTATCTATTATATAATAAAACTAATTTTAACGAACAAATTATAAATAAAAATATTATTAATTTATTATAACAACCAATTAAAATACATAAACAAATACATACTATATTTAAATATTAAAA
>CM071876.1:19662930-19676957 GCA_036759665.1 Gynandropsis gynandra | reverse complement strand
GGTAGTGAGTGTACCCGCTCGGGTGCGGCTAGGGGAACCCGCGTGTCCTGTGGTGCTGGAATGGTGCCCGATCGGGCATGGCATGTGTGGCCGCTCGGGCACAAGGCAAAATGGGCACAATGCTTGCCCGAGTCGTGCTAAATGGTCCACACAATTGGCCGTTGGTTTTGCCCGATCGTGCAAGGGTTGTGCCCGACCGGGTGAGGCTTTTCCATGCTCAATCTCGTCCCGTTTGTCCCGTGATGATCCCCCAAGTTGCTCCTTAGCTCCGTGCATGTTCCTTTAGCTCCAAAATAGTCCAAATACGCGTAAAAACCTGTAAGAACATGAAAAGCACGAAAGCAAGTAAAACGGATACGAAATCATACGTAAAACATCACATATGTATCAAAAACGTCTCCTAAATCGTGCAAGAAATACGTATGAAAACGAGATGATCAGAGATTGGGTGTGGCTGCACCTAAGACAGGAGCGCTTCCCCAACAAACGAAGCTCTAAGCTTGCCCCACGTGGAGACGGCCCTTTCCGCATAATCGAGAAGATCAACGACAACGCCTACCGCGTCGAACTTCCAGGTGAGTATAACGTGTCCTCCACCTTCAATGTCGCTGACTTGGCTCGTTTTGATGCAGATGAACCTGTTTTGAGGGCAAAACCTTCGCAAGGGGGAGGGAATGATTCCATGACAAGCCCCTCACGAGATCCCGAGCAAAGAGCCTCCGTACAAGAATCAATGCGTACGTGGCTCAAGTGCTTTTCAACCACCGTCAGGAGTTCAACAACGAAGAGGGGGATACAAGCAGCAACTTTCCAAAAACCAAGACCCTCTTCGTCATCAATGAAGTCGAGGAACTCAACCAAATGGTGTCATGAACAAAGGCAACAACTTGCCATATCTTGGTTGGCGCCCAACTTGCCTTAACCGGACATAGCCGTTTGAAATTCAAATTTCAAACTCAAACGGCTCTTGCCTTTTCCACCAAGATCCAATTTGCCTTTCTTAGTTTGTTTGAATTAAGGCCCCAACGGCCACAATGTATTTTCCTTTCTTGTTTTTTCTCGGTCATGATTTAAACTGAGCCTTTGTTTGTTTGAGGGAACAACCTTGAATTCGAATAAAAATTTTCTAAGTTCTTTTCAATTCTTGCGAGTTTTCGTAACCATTGTTCCTCTTGTGCTTCGGGAGTCCAAGACGAACGAGAGACTGTATCGAAGGTCACGTCCACAACACGGTGTCTAGCGATCCACCCGTCCATCCATCCTTGAAGGATCGAACTGAGTGCCCTTCGGCCTATTCCCCTTCGTCCGCCTTCACCATCACCGAGTCTTGGCTAGAGAGTGCCCTTAGGCCTTCTACCAACTCAAAATAGCTTGTATCACAGGGGAATCACTTGCTTCTCCCTCCTGCCTGATCGGCCAGCAACGACGGGAGCAGCGACGCCAGACCAAAAGGGAGCGGCGGCGAGGAAAAACCCCTCGATTGAAAACCCATCTCTTATCCCCTTGAAAACCCCTCTCTTATCCCCTTTAATATAACCACGTAAGATGCCTCTGCTCTCGATTGAAAACCGAAACGCCATTCTGATGATGGCTGTTGAAGAAGGCCGACGAGGGAGAAGAGACACTGAAGCGGGTGGAGGAATCAAATATCTGTCGCGTACGATGGTAAGTTTTTCCGAATTGCTTGAACCCTTCTTCTCACAGAATTGCTTGAACCCACCCCTTCCCAGATACATCACCTCCTTCCTTCCTGCGGTGACTCTTCGGTTTCATCTCCCTCTTCGTTACCCTCGCTCCTCCTCAAGCTTCAAGCTTCGGCCGTTCTCCATCATAACTTCTTCGCTTCGTCGGCTGCTCTCGCAGGTATGGTCTCGAGACCCTTCCTCTCATCATCCTCCTTCTACCTCTCTCCTTCTCTATCTATCGCTCCTTCTCCGCCAACTAATGGTACGACTTTGATTCGTTGATTTGGAATCAAAGTCGGATACGGTCTGTGCCTATTGCAGATGTGAGTTGGGTTCCTACGGTAATTCTTCGGTTTCATCTCCCTCTTCGTTACCCTCGCTCCTCCTCAAGCTTCAAGCTTCGGCCGTTCTCCACCATAACTTCATCGCTTCGCCGGCAGCTCTCGCAGGTATGGTCTCAAGACCCTTCCTCTCATCATCCTCCTTCTATCTCTCTCCTTCTTTATCTATAGCTCCTTCTCCGCGAACTAATGGTAAGACTTTGATTCTTTGATTTGGAATCTAAGTCGGATACGATATGTGCCTATTGCAGATGTGAGTTGGATTGTTGTAATAATACACTGAGAGCAATTAGATTAATTGATTTCATTTGATCGTATGAATGATGTTTGGTTTTTGATCTATTAGACGTAACTTTACAATATTTCTTGATCAAAATTTCTTGATTGTCTTTACACGCCTCCGTTACCTTTTGGGAGACCTTAGATGCTACCTCAAAACAGACGTCGCAAGAGGACCACGTGGTCAGGGACCACGGTTTGTGTTGAATTGGTTGAGCCATGCTATCCGAGTTCCTCCCTCTCGGCTCACAAGAGATTGCCCGGCGTCGCAAGTTAGACAGGAGTCCACGGCTCAAGATAAATGATAGCGGCGCCAACAAACAGGGTCTACTGGTCGAGCAGCTCGCGTGGTTCACCGGTTCCACCGACTAGATTGAGTAAGAGGCACCTGGAAATGAGGTTTTTTATGCCAAGTCGATCCCTTCAGACCTGGAGAACGTATGACGTGAAACGGGTATAACGAAGAGAATGAGAAGCATAGGCGGCAATGGAGATGATGGAGGTGGTGGTACCCGCGCGATTAAGGTAGTCAACAGAGGATCAAGAGTTTCATACAGAGGATGAGAGCACGCATCCAGGACACTCTCTACTCATCGTAACGAGCTCATTGCGTTTCTGTTCAGGTTATGCTCCTCTTTTCATGGTTATTATGACCACAATTGATTGCTTTTTCCACTTGCTTTACTGATTGTTTGTTTGGATTTGGGGTGAAGGTATGTGGAATACGGAAAAGGGATTCTACAACCACATAACTTGATCGATGAGCTCGAATTTGTGCTAGGAGATGATGAAGCTCGAATTTGTGCTGGTGAATTCAAATTACTTTTAAAACATTTTTGTATTCATATATATGTCTACTTTTAAAATTACCTTACTTACATCCGAACTAGCGATCCCAACCGAGGAATGTGGCCGAACAATCATGACTGAGGAAAATATCCACCGCATCATCGTCGCAAATCGACCATTTGAATGGTAAGTTTCTTTTCGATTTCTGTTTGGTTTCAGTTTGTTGAAGAAGTGACATAACGATGAGTATTTCATAGTGGTTTCGGTTATTTGATGTTTAAGTTTCAAATATATATATTTATTATGTATATGGGATGTTTCTAAAGAGATTGCTGAATTGTTGAAGACGGATAATCTTGGGTTTAAATCCAAAGAGAGAATGCAGCATTATTTGAGCTTGGACATTGTTGATATATAAGAGTTTGCGGTTCTACAATTTATTTGATCTAAAAGAATGATGTGCTCCTTCAAATATTTGAGCACCCTGCCACAATTCCTTGAATTGTTGCGAGTAATGGAATATGTTGTATGTTTAGATGTATATTCTAGGTTTCTTATTAGATGTATGTTCTCATGTATTTTAGAGAAATGAAAAGAATTCTCTCTTTGGGGCTATGCTTACGCTGTAATGTCAAGGATCAAGGACGTTTTTTATGCAGCTTTCGGGGCTCAGAAACAGTCCTCTACCGAAGAAAAATCAGATGCGGGAAGAACATAGACAGTTTCAGAATCTGCAAGATCCTCAAACTCAGAAGATGAATCTGAAAAGCTCGAGATGCAGTACTCTAAGACATTGTTGGCTTTCATGGGCTGGAACAGCGAGAATTTGAAAGCCATAGCAACAGATTCTGAATTCCAAAAGTCTGTTGCTATGGAACAACGAGATTTTAAAGACATTGTCTCAATTCCTATTTGGAAAAGCTTGAGAACTTGAGTGGTTTTAGGAGCCCTAAAGAGGAGATTTGATCTACAAGAACATAACAGAGGAGTGGTTTGATCCGGAACAGTTCTTGGCAATGTTAGATTTGTCGACAGAACACAAAGTGTTAGATCTGACGAACATGATTGAGGTGTCTGTGGTGATATGGAAGAGGAAACTTCACCTGAAGGACAATAAATCTTCATGGGGATCGGCCGTGAGTTTGGAGAAACGAGAGCTGTTCGAAGAACGAGCAGAGACAATCTTGGTCTTGCTCAAACAACAGTTTTCCGGTCTGCCACAGTCTTCACTCGACATTTCCAAGATTCAATATAACAAGGTACTGTAATGAATGATCACAGAGATTTCCCTTACCCGAGTTATGTATCTAACAGTAGGTTTCAACTGTGGATTCACAAGATATTGGACAAGCGGTGTTGGAGAGTTACCCGAGAATACTGGAGAGCTATGCTTACACTGTAATGTCAAGGATCGAGGATGTTCTTTATGCAAATTCCTTGGCTCAGAAATAGTCATCTATCGAAGAAACATCAGATGTGGGAAAAACATAGACAGATTCAGAATCTGCAAGATCCTCAAACTCAGGAGATGAATCTGAAAAGCTTGAGATGTAATACTCCAAGACATTGTTGGATCATGGGCTGGAACAACGAGAATCCGAAAGCCATAGCAGCAGATTCTGAATGCCAAAAGTCTGAAAAGCCTCCCAAGTCTTCCAGCTTGACACCCAGTCTCCGAAAGCCATTGATGAAAAGGTATTTTTACAAAGTTTGTGATGTGTATTGGGCAATCAAGGCTCTGGATCATAATACTCCCCTTGGGGTCTTAAGTGGTCACAAGTTATCAGTGGGACATCTTAGGGTGGTTGGGTTTATCTGCCATATTCTAATACCTGCACATTGGAGAAAAACATTAGATGATAAGTTAGAGAATGGGATATTTATGGGTTACAGCAGTGTAAACAAGGGTTTAGGGTGTATAAATTGAAGACACGGAAATAGATGCAGTACTCGAGCGAGGCTTGGCAAATGCAGGGATGGACTTTCCATCGATATTGCTGGTTAGCCAGGTTCGTTTTCTTTTTTCCATGTTCTTCTCGAATTGCTGTAGGTTTGGCTTCCTCCGCTTTAGGTCGTTTCGTCGGGATGATCAATGGTGAGGAATGGTGAGAATTCGTAGAACATGATTTGGATCCTGGAAGATGGTTGTTAATGTCACTGTTGCATTGCAGATTGGGTTGTGATTATATTTTTCGTTTATTTTACTTCAATTGAACATAAGCCTGCTTCCCCGTCTACGTAACGACAAAGATTCATCTCCAATCATGTCTGTAAGTTGCATTTCCTTCTCTAACCGCTTCCATAGATCTCTCTCTCCTCTTCATTGTCTTTGCATATATATATATATATATATGTTTTGTATCGTTCTGGTTTCACAGGGATGCTAATTTAAGGTCAATCTGGTTGCATAGATCTGGGTATTTCGTTTCGAGCCGAATGGCGAGCTGCAACCTTGGCCTTCGTTTTCGCAGGATTTCTCGGCAGCCTGTTGCACTTCCCATGCTTATTGATCCCTCGGTTTGTCTCTCCTTCTTCAGTGTTTCTACTTCTCTCCGACCATATGATGTTAAATCTATACAACGTTGTTCAAGCTTCTGCTACTAATGCATCTCACTTATCTTACTCTTTACCTTGAAGTTTCTTGTGATATATTTATTTTCTGGTCAGCTTGATGAAAATCTGGAACAGTGGCCGCATTTGAATCAATTAGTTCAATGCTATGGAATATAATGGGTTAAGGATGTGAATAAATATGGCCACTATGAATGTATCCGACCTGTTATCTTCCAGAATCAAATATTCGAAGGCCCAGACACTGATACTGAGACAGGTTAGGATGCTCGACCTTTCTGCATGTGCATTAGTGTATGGATCTTCTCTTAGAGGTTCTATGTCGTCAAATTTCTATAGGAATCTGTCTAGCCAGTGCAGGAGTGCAACCATTGACAAAAATGTGGCCAGCACATCAGGAAGGCCGCCTTTTTTTGGCTCTCCAAAAGGTATCTTGCCTCCCTCCAGATAGTTAGAAACAATATTTTCCCTGCTTCATCTCCAATTTCCTTTGGGTTTGTTGCTCCATTGCAGCATTTTGGTCAACCTCCCCTCCCTGCGTATGAACCAGCTTTTGACTGGAAAAATGAGAGATCTGTGGTACATGGCTAGAGAACTCTTGAAGCACACTATTCCAGGTTTTGGCATGTCTCAGTGTTTTAGTTGTTATCTTCTTTCAACTGAATTATTTTTATCCGATTAATATTTTATTTCCTTCTTCCATCTTCGGTGGATTGAAGATTTCTGTTAGAGTTTTGTCTCTATCATTCAAACATGTCAAACCCATCACAGATACACCTACATGTCAAACTACAACACACTCTAAAGGAGCAGATGTTTTTGTCTTGGCTTCCTCTTTGGTCTGTCGGCCAAGCTACGAAAATGTCTTAAAAAGGTTGGACAACTCAGATATTTCCTCTCTTTTTGTAGTACATATGAAGCAAGTTTTGATGTTTGTGATTGTTTTAATGTCAGTGGATCCGTGAACTTATTTGCTTTAGTTTGAGTTCAATGGCTTCGAGTTCTTCAAGGTTCATCAAGTGTGTGATAGTGGGGGATGGTGCTGTTGGCAAAACTTGTATGCTCATCTGCTACACTAACAACAAATTCCCAACTGTAAGAACGTTCCTGAATTTTCACATCATGAATCTTTCTGGGTTTCTCAGATGTTAAGTATCTCTTGCCGATTTTCCTCTAACAATCTGTATAGCATCTCAAATTCAATTCCTTTTGCTGAAAAGTCCATCTGAGTCTCTCAAATTTAGCTCTTTTAGCTAAACGATTCTGTGAATCCATGCCGATGCCTCGATATCAGCTAATTTCTTCAGATTCTTTCATGGGAAAACACCCCTTTTTTGCTTTTTTGAAAAATTTATATAAGTCTCCAGTTGTATCATGATTGTTGTGGAGGTGCATCTGGTTTTGCAACTTTTAATGTTTCATCTTTATGATGATCCGTGTATAAGATCTGCTGAAAATTTAGGTTCAGGACTACATACCAACAGTTTTTTATAACTTCAGTTCAAGTATGTGGTTGAATGTTGTTATATGAAAAGAGCTGTTAGAGCTCTTTTGCCCCCTGTTTTTGGTTTTAGAATGCTGTTGCAAGGGCTATACTATCACCTTCAGTGATGACGTAGCTACAAAAGGTATGCCATGATTATATTTTTTGCCGTTTGTTTCATTCAAGACAATGATATCAGTTCATATGGTCAATAGTCCTTGATGTTGACTATTTTGTGCATGCGGTTGTTCAACTTCCTCGCAGTATACTTCACGATTGGGCATTGTACAACTCCGTCTAAAGCTTGATTTCCTTTTAGCTTCTTCCAATGAAATCTTGTGCTGGTATTGATGTCAACTTCCGAGTCAACTGCAATGTGATTCAACCTTATTTACTTTAAATCAACAGTTTTTAGTTAATAGCTTCTGGTATTTTGTGCAGGGCTATAAAGGATATAAATGATAAATGTGTAGATTTTGATGAATGTATCTCCAATTCAGAGGCTGCTGAACTCGCATCCCTAGCCTACGAGTAGAAGAATGCATTGCCAGTGTCGAGCCAAGTGGATTTCTTAAATGGAGGTCCTCCATGCCAGGTATTTATTTCAGATAGTATGTTGTTTATAACGCTTTTCACTAGATTCATTGGTTACATTAAGTGAAATTAGAATGGTTATCGGTGTAAGAGGCGACGGATCTCTGCGACTACGAGAAACGGGGGAAGACCAACGTCAAGACGAATCGACAACTAAGAAAACAACAAGAAAATTCGTAGAAGATGAACAACATGATGAAGCGTCCACCATGTTCGACGAAATGAACGTTGAATAGGAACAACCTTTGCTTTAGATAGAGCCACCTTTGCTTTAGAAAGGGTACGATTTTTGAATGTACTGTTCAATTCAATAGTTATGTAGTTATATTAAACGACAATAATTTAAAAATTTATATCTAGAAATTCATTAAATAGTATATTTTTTATCTAAATCATAATTTTTATACAATAAAAAATGTAAAATTGAAACATCTTATATGGTTTCAAAAGCACAAATAAAGAAAATGCCAACAACACAATGAAAGATTGAAAATAAGGTGGCAATAGTCATAAATGAAACACTCAACAAATTAAAAAAGTATATTAAGAAAATATATATTTAAAAAAATTTCCTATTTTTCTATTCAACATGTGTAAATGTATATATATTGCTAAATTCAATCTAAAATGTTTTCACTCAAAATAGAAATATATCTGCCCTTTGGTTTGAAATTAATTAATCTAAAGTTTGTTTAGAATTAAAGTAATACAATTAGGTTCAAAATCGTTTATTATTTCAGAAAAAATATTAATTTTTTTCCATTATAAAACAATCAATTTAAATAATTTACATTTAAAAAATTTATAGACAAAGTAAATAAATTTATTCACTTGTGAATTTAATAAAAATTTGAAAATTCGATTAAACAGTTTAAAAATATTAGCAAAAAAATGATTTGTTTACTTTTTCCCATTTTATTATTTAAATATCCTCTATTGAGTCCGTAGAGTCAAACCGACTTTCATGAGAGATAGCCTATGCAAATACAACCACAAAAGTAAAAGGGGTCTGTTTGAAACAATCGGAAAAGCTTCATTTATATATATATATATATATATAATAATGTATTTGATGCAATCGGTAAAGGTGATAAAAACAATAAATTTATAGGCATAAGAATCATATTACCTCATTCTTTTATGAGATAATCAATATATATGGTTAAAAACTATCATGATGGATGACTCCATCCAAATGGTATGGTAATGTTGACCTTTTTATAACAATGATGACTAGACCAAAGTGACATGAAATACTAAATCATTTGGAATGATATTGTTGAAAACTATCATGACAAAATGCATTCATTCACAATCATTTATTTCGTCTTGGTTTTTTATTCCTCGGTGAAACAGTAAGTTATGTTAATGTATTTGCGTATTCCATATTATATCAATATCTTTCATCATCATTTATATGATATATTGCACGGAACTACTATTTAAGGACATATCTTTTGGCGGTTTTAATAAATACAATGAATATAGGAAGTAGATATATTTATCCTAAAAATTTGAAAATACTACCAAATGTTGGTAACTACAAGTCAACCGCCAATAGTATGCGCATATCTTTTAAAGAGAATACGGTCGTTGAGAAAGTGACTGATCCAATTCATACAATTTCGAAATACAAATTCAGGATGTGTTCATACCGACAATTGATTGGATTGGTTGGCCACAAAGAAGTTGTATCGGGTAAATACATTTGCAATATATACTATTTCTTTACTACTTAACTCATATATTGGAATTTTGAAACTTGTAGATGTTGTTGGCCTCCTCATTGCTATGCAAGGATCAAATTTGTGTCTGCCAACCTTCGATCAACAAATAGAAATTCGAGTGTTGTTGAATAGGTAAGTTTTATATTATTACTCCATTAACCTGTTTTGTTACTTCTTCTATAAAACAATTTAATGACCTCACTTCAACATTTCAAATATAGAAACCATTTCGTAAAAATAATCATGTTGGATGAACTTGATATGCATTTTCATTCAATTGTTGCTCAAATGATCGTCAAAAAAACCATCATGATCATAACAGACATTACTCCTATTATGATCAACAATATTAAAAACACTAGATAACATGTATTATGTTATATATTATTACAGTGCTATTCATACTTATTCTTTCTAAATATATCAAATAGGTTTGTTAACAGTTCGCCCGTCCTGCTCCATCCACATCTACATAGACCCACAGCTAAAGCCAATCAAGAAATTCAAATATAGGTAAGTTTTATAAACTTCTAAATCTTGTCCGTGTTTTAATAACTGTTATTAAATCCAGTTGTTGCTTAAATTTAATCTTCAATACTTATTTAGGTACGAATAAGAAAAAGAATCATTAAAACACTACGACTCACATCGTGCAATTGCTTTTTTCGGCAACTTATATTTTACAATTTTAAATACATTATAAACAAATAGCACTATTAGTTGACATTACAACTTCTAAATCTATTGATCAAATTTATGCATTTGAACTTTTATTTTGTTTCTTTATATTACTCCGTATACATATCAAATCTAATGACAATATTCAATTTAATAAATTATATACAACATTTAAGATAAACATATTTTAATGATGACAAATCCGTGCGTAGCGCGGGTACCATCTAGTTTAGTAAAAGAATTGATACCTAGAAGGCCAAATCCAAGAGATCATAATAAACATTACCTTCCACAGGGTACTTTCTTCTTCAACCTCGTCCACCCGTTAAACAATATTTAACTAGAGAAATGTTTTTCACTCCTCTGGTTAACTCTCTTCAACTCCTCTAATAGCCTCTACAGATTCTTACCGTGCATTTTCTTCCGATTTCGTCAATGGCGGCTACTCTTAACGCTGTTGTTTCTCTCTCATCTCCCAACTCTTCTTCTCTTTCCCGCCACAAGTTTCTTAATTGCCCCCGAGAGAATCAGATTGTGCAAGATATGGTTTCGATCATGCAAGAATTATTATTTCTAAGGCATGGGTTTTGCTCATAATCTGTTATAAAATCTACTTTCTGGGTATTTTGATTTAGATTCTGCGTTAATTCTACAAATCTATTGTGTGATGTGTTGTTAATGAGACTGATCAAGAACAGCATTTAGGATGATTTGTTCAAGATCATCTCACCCTTTTTGTGAGTTGTGCAAACTGAATGAAAAAATGTTTGTAATCTGTGTTTGTTCTCAGTTTTTGAAAGAAAGAATATGAGCATTCAAGGTTTAGAGAATTTTCTGAAAATATGCTCACTAGTTACTTCTTCATTAGGGTTTTTCATACATATTACTTGCTCACACCAAAGACAAGAAAAACAACCATAAACTAACAAAAAATAACCCTTAATTTGTCCTAGGAAGTACATAAAACGGACTCTGATTTTCCTGTCCAAAATACAGCAAACAATGGTACTGGTCTGCTGCTGCATTGCAGACCAGTCTGCAGTACGACACCCGATCTGGCGCTTCTACATTGCCCGATCGGGCACTTGCCTTCGCTACCCGGTCGGGTTCCTTCTTCTCACCCGATCGGGCACTTGCCTTCCAGACCTAAAACCCGATTTCATTACACTGAAATAAAAAACGCCTTCACCCTGATACTCGAACGACGATAGGAATCCCAAATGGATTTCTTCCCCTTCGTCCGCCTCTTCGCCAAGCTTGCCGTCGCCGTCTTCCTGAGGGTCGCCGTCCGCGTCACGCCGAGGGGAGGCACTGCTTTCAGTCTCCCTCTTGGCTCCCTTCGGTGTGACTCCGATGAGCTCCCTCAATCTCTCAAACCGGCCGGTGCCCAGTGGCTTAGTGAAGATGTCCGCCCACTGCTCTTCGCCAGGTACGTGTCTCAGACGGATTATTCCGTCCCTCTCTGCCTCTCGAACAACATGGTACTTGATTAGGATGTGTTTGGTTCGTCTGTGATCAATTGGGTTGCGGCCAATCACTATAGCCGATGTGCTGTCGCATCGGATTTCAACTCCCTCTAGGATAGAGAATCCTAGTTCTTCGAATAGCCTCCTCAACCACACTGCGTGGTTCGTTGCCGCGCATAGGGCAGTGTACTCCGCTTCAGCCGTGGACTGAGCGATGGTACTCTGCTTCTGCGTGCCCCAGCTGAAAATAGCCGTCCCGATAGTGAAACAGTATCACGTAGTGCTTCTAGCGTCCTCACTGCTTCCCGCTAGATCCGAATCCGAGAATCCAATTAACTTTGCATTCTTAGCCCGCTTGAATAGCAAGCCGTAGTCCACTGTTCCTCCCACATAACTTAGTTCGCGTTTAGCTTCTTGTAGGCTTTTCTCCGTAGGATTTGCGTTGCTTCTCGATAGGTAAGAAGCGGCAAATGCTAAGTCCGGTCTTGTGGCTGCTAGGTATAGGAGTCCACCGACAATACTCTGATACTTAGTAGTCTCGGACAGTGTCCTTCCGTCGTCAATATTCTTTCCGTGAGGTGTGAGTGGAGTTCTCACCCTCTTAGACCCTTCCATACCAAATTTTTTCAACAAATGTTGTGCATACTTGGCTTGACCAAGAAAAATCCCTTCTTGAACATATTCGATCTCAAAACCCAGAAAGTACCTCAACTTTCCCAAGTCACTCATTTCAAATGTGTCACATAATCTGCCTTTAAAAAACTTAATCATCTCCTCGCTGCTTCCCGTGATGATAATGTCGTCAACATATAGGCAAATTACCACGATTTCGTCGCGAGTGACCAGCAAGTACATGGCTGCGTCGCAATCACTTCTTTTGCAGCCTTCCCGATGAAAAATGAGTCAATTTTGCTGTACCAGGCTCGCGGTTCTTGCTTGAGCCCGTACAACGCCTTTTTCAGTCGTAATACCTTGTCTTCAGCTCCCTCTATCACGTATCCGGGGGGTTGTTCAATATACACCTCTTCCGTGATCTCCCCATTCAAGAATGCGGATTTCACGTCCATTTGATACAAATTCCAGCCGTTTTGCGCTGCCATTGCAAGTAGTAGCCGAATTGTGTCATGTCTAGACACCGGGGCAAAAGTTTCCCCGTAGTCCATCCCGTACGTTTGCGTAAATCCCCTTGCAACCAGCCTTGCTTTCAGCTTCAAAACTTCCCCTTTTTCATCGGTTTTCACCTTGTACAGCCACTTCACATTTATCACTTTCTTACCCTTCGGAGGATCGACAAGTTCCCACGTCTCGTTCTTGCTAATCATTTCCATTTCGACGCCCATAGCGTCCCTCCAACCTTTTTCATTCACTGCTTCTTCGAATGATGTAGGTTCAGCAATTGTTAGATAATACCCTTCAATCATACAATAGGAATCTTCGCCCTGAACTTCCGTATCCTCATAGAGCTCACTTAGGCGTCTGTGTCGGTGAGTTTCTCTCGAGGAGCTACTGCTGCTTCCTCTCAATATCTGACTGCCCTCACCACTTCTTCCATGGGTGTCGCTAAGGTTGAATGGGATAGGGGAGAACGGTGGTGGATGCTGTCTCCCTCTATCTCCTGAGCTTGGCTGCCGCGGTGAGTTCACTGTAACAGGTGACTGTTGCAGTGTCTCACTGTTTCTCTCATGTCTAGGACTGTAATTGAGAGATACATGTTGTTCTCTCGTCTCAACTTGTATCTCCCAATTCCAGCCCTAGTCTTCCTCAAACACCACGTCCCGAGCAACCTCAACTTTCTTTGTTGCCAACTTGTAAACCCGATATCCTTTGCTCATACTACTGTACCCCACAAATACTCCCTTCTCCGATTTATCGTCTAACTTCCGTCTATGTTGTGTGGGTATGAGTGTGACATAAGAGCATCCGAATACCCTTAAGTGTCCCACCGAAGGTTTATGTCCACTCCAAACCTCAAGTGGAGTTTTATTTTCTAGTGCTCGTGTCGGTAGCCTGTTTTGAATGTAACAAGCTGTAAAAACTCCTTCAGCCCAAAAATTGTTCGGCATGCCTTTCTCCTTCAGCATGCTTCTCGCCATTTCCAACAATGTCCTATTTCGTCTCTCGGCTATCCCATTTTGTTGAGGGGAATAGGCCACCGTTAGCTGCCTTTGGACTCCATTTTCTTCTAAGAAATCTGTAAACAGCTTAGAGTTAAATTCCAGCCCGCGATCGGATCTCAACTTCTTGATTTTCTTCTCCGTTTGAGTCTCGACCAATGATTTGAACTTCTTAAAAACAGCAAATACATCTGATTTCACTCTTAGAAAATACACCCACAGCATGTGTGAGTAATCATCCGTGAAAGTCAGCAAGTATATGCTTCCGTCCAACGAGGGAGTTTGCATCGGTCCACATAA
>CM071876.1:19645276-19655585 GCA_036759665.1 Gynandropsis gynandra | reverse complement strand
ATTATGAGACAACACATTGTGTTCTTACTATTGGTCGTTGTCACCAGTCGGTTTCCGCTAGGGTGTTCCGCGTTTTGGAAGCCCATAATGTGAAGAAAAATGACTAGCTTTTGTGGATGGATTCCTCCTAATAGATGAGATGATATGATATTTTTCTTCAACAACATTCATTTTTTTTTCCAAAATTGTTACACTACTACCCAATCTCTCTTTCACTTTGAATGTTTATACAGTCATCGAAGCTTCAAGGGAACATTGATGATGGAGACCAATCATTCACGGTTTCCCGAATGATTGTAGACAAACCAACAACTATAAAAGATGTAGAAAGTGATGATATTGTGCTTAAACTCACATCAAATCTTGGTATTAATGATTTCCTAATGGTAAATTATATTTAATAAGTTTCTCTGTAGGTTTGTTATTATGGACAACACATTACATGGGAAGGTTGATGGATCAGAAACTACTGCAATAGTTGGAAAACAAGACCGTGGTAAGATAATCCGGATAAAATAGTTTGAATGATTTGATGTTAACATTTTGATTCACACTTCTTTAAAGACAAACTTTGGATTTGAAATATTTGCTTTCGATTATCATGACTTTATGAGGATTGTTTAAGTTAGTGTTTCTAAAATTTCACATTGTTAGTATTGTTGTTCTCTTCAATTTTATCACGGTTCATCTTAGTATAAGACTGATTAATAGTTATAAAAACACAAGAAATGGAGAAAACTTTAAAATGAACAGATAAAGTACCAAAGTAGAACTATATCAAACCATTTCAGTCTATACAAACACAAAGACCATTAAAAGTTTTGCAGAATTCATAACAAACAACCTCAAATATTCTAACCATCGAGAAAACCTCCTACCAACACTAAGTACATCTCAAACAACCGAAAGTACACGCCCTTCATATTCAAGCCAAAACAAAACCATATGCAACAAAGACTAAAAAGAGAACAATATGTTTAACATTGCTTCTTCAATAACATTAGTTGTTCTAAATTCATATACTAAAAATTTTAAATATTTACCCAAATTAAACAAATCATTATGTTGACTACTAACTGTTGATTTTTTCCTATTTCTTTAATTACAATACAAAAATATAATATCCCGCGCAACGCACGGGTCCATTCCTAGTTTAAAATCAATATATTAAAAGTACAAACTTTTTCTTCTCGCTTCTCAGCCTTCCACCTCAGCCTCCACCTCACCCATATGCATGCATTCATTCACCTTCTCTCCCACGATCACTCCTCTCTCTCCCACGATCTCAGCCACGCCCTCTCCCCTTCCACGCAGTGTGTTTCAATGCCCGAAGGCGAAATTTCAACTCAAATTCACATTCCCCCAGGAAAAAATCTACAGAAAAGAAGTTTCAAGTCAAATAGCCCAGCAGATCTCTGCGGATTTCTTCAGAATTTGGGGGGGTTTTCTTCAAATATTTTCTTCTGGAATTATGGGTTTTGGTCTGGGTCTCCGATGGGTTGGAGATACAAAGCCGGTCTGTTCTTGATCGGTGTTGTCATATGAGTCACCTCTGCAGAAGTCACCCACGTACTGCTCTTTCTTCCTCGAAACTCCTTTCTTTTCGTTTTGAATATTGATTTGGTGGATTGTTCTTATCATTTGGGGCTTGACTCGGTTTCAACTTCATCCAGTTCTGATATAGGTCCTGCGTTTATGTTGTTCTCGATGATAAGTCAAAGGCTTTGAGATTCTTGTTCTTGAATGGGTTAAAGTATGAGCTTGGAGAGGTCTTGTCTATAGATAGAATCAGAGGATGTATTATTTGGAGTTCTAAAAACCTGTGGATGTTTGTGTTAGATTGTACTGTGGATTGGCCAACGAGGTTCTGAACCATTTCCCACAAGCGACGCCTCAACATCCTTCACAATCCTCGGTTCAACATCCTTCTCGTCCTCGGCTTTAGGTTTATCGTCTTCCTCGGGCTTCTTCTCAGGTTTCTTCGATGGTTTTGGCTCTGGGATAGGAGAAAGAAGCTCCACTTGGCGATTGCTCTTCCTCTGCAATCTCTCCAACACCTTTAATGGATCTGCTTTGTCTCCTTTTACAATCACCTTACTACTTTTACAGTCTGTCGTTACATCTTCAACCCCTGTTTATTTTCATGTTGTTTCGTCGGAATGTGAGATTATATTACAGAACTGGAGCTGAAAAATTTATACAAATCTCCGACTTGGATTAGGGTATTAAAAAAAGCTTGGATTAGGGTTCCCTTATCGATCCATTATCGGATCCAAGTACTATCATTCTGTAACTGAACCCATTTCCAAATATATCCATCATTGAAGAACCAAATGGGATCTTTAAAAACGATAGAAATGCCAAAATGAGGTTGCTGTCTGGTTCGAAGGCGACAGGACGAAGACGGGAGCTGCTGCGGGAGAAGGTTCTGGAGTTCTGAAGCTCGAAGGAGTTGAAGAGGAGCTGATGGTGGACCGGGCTGCACGAGTCAAGCCCATCAGCAAACAAGCCCAGAAGACTTGCGGATGCGGCCCAGCGTGAAGAAGCCCACGATCAAATGAAGCCCGGTTATTGACTCAATACACACCAGAGACAGCAGCACATCCACGGGAAACAGAGGGCAAAACCGGGATGAGCAAGGAGCAACAAATTGGAGGATGATGTGCGTTAAGCTCCAGTAATAAAACCTAGACTAACGCTTCCGCAAGAATACGGATCGTGTAGTAACTAGGGTCGAACACAAGGAATTGATGCGACTTATAAGCTATTAAACTAATGGAATAGACGTGTAAGGTGACTAAAGATGGAATTGTTATTGAACTAGACTAGACTAAATCGATGAGATAAACTTATAGCTAAGCACCATGGGTGTCGAGAGTTTGCGTAATGATGTAACGAAGTTCTAAAAGGATAATTGGTTTAAGGTACTATCATGAGTTCAGGGAATTCAAGCTCTCCTATAGGAACTGACTGGCGTAGACTTGTCCACTATCTAGCATGCATATACCAATGTATCCTGCGCATCTTACATTCATAGACGCATTACGACCGCTATCCTAATCCCTAGATTCAACCGAGTAACCTGGCGTAGATTCTAAACCGATCAAACCCTAAATCATGGCTAAGTTCCGAAGTCTAATGCCCTGGCGTTGGTTTATTAGGCTTCTAACATCATTCATTCGAGTGGCGTACAAGTAATGAAAGCATTAAGTTCAACCATGAAATCTGAAAACATGATAAAATACCAATTTCATTCATTCGAGTGGCGTAATACTCTCTAACCCATGGCAAAGGATCTACTCAGACATGAATACAGTAAAGGAAACACAAGAGAATTCTAAGTTCGACATAGATAGAGAAAGAGATGACTCCCTATTCATAAACCGATGTCTTCGGTAGATTCTCCTTGCTCCCGATTTGTAGATCCGTCTTTTCTTCCTTCTTCCTTTTGCCCTAATGTCTCTGAATCTCCTCTGATCCTTTCTGGTTCCAAACTCCCTTTTTCAGATCTCCTTTTTCTTTAATTTGGCCGTTCTAGATCTTAGGAAAGTTTGTTGAGAATCAAGGACCCGAGCGGGCATGTCCTCTACCCGCTCGTGCAGGTCACTTGCCCGACCGTGTGCGCACAATTGAGCCCGAGCGGGCACCATGCCCGATCGTGTAGATCTTCAGCCCGAGCGTGTACAACCCACGGTAATTTCTTGGCATGAATTGGCCCGAGCGGGCACACCAAATGCACCCGAGCGGGCACATCTCCCTGGTCGTGTTCCTTGAGTGCCCGAGTCGTGCAAAGCTAGGGGGATGTTTGGTAGCAATTAGCCCGACCGGGCACTCCCAATACACCCGAGCGTGCATGACTTGAGGTGTTGTTTCCGCTCCTTTCGCTCGGTGTTTGAGTGCTCACTTCCATCCGTGGCCTTGCACAAGTTGAACTTTGTCCTTCAACTACGTTTTCGGGGTTAGATTGCCATAATCTCTCGTGTTTCTCCTTTCGCTTGTGATATGTTTATATGTCGATGACATAATTCTATCAGGGAGTTGTTACAGTTTGATTAAGGATTTTAAGGCCAAGCTAAGCTCAGCATTTGAGATGAGCGATTTGGGTTCTTTAAAGTTTTTCTTAGGCTTTGAAGTTAAGAGTTTTAAGAATGGCATATTTCTGGGTCAAGAGAAATACGCGATCCAACTTCTTTCGAAGTTCGGCATATTGGACTCAAAGGGGGTAAGTACCCCCTTGACTCTGAATTGTAAGGAAACAGAAGACGGCGAAGAACTTACCTTGCATTCGGAATACAGGAGTATGGTTGGAGGTATTTTATACCTAGCTGCTACACGGTCGGATCTGGCCTTCACGGCTTCGTACCTGTCAAGGAGCAATAAAAAACCGACAGTACGAAGTTTACAAAATGCTAAACGAGTCCTACGCTACATTAAAGAGACAAGAGACTATGGTTTGAGGTTTGAAAAGGTTGAACATTCGGAATTGGTTGGGTACGCAGACTCAGACCTAGCTGGTAACCTAATTGATATGCGTAGTACCAGTGGGTTCTGTTTTACCATCGGAAGCTCGGTTTTTAGTTGGGAGACTCAGAAGCAGTCGATTGTGGCACAATCGACCGCCGAAGCTGAGTATATGGCCCTAAGCGCTGCTACGAATCATGCTACATGGCTTTCTAGGTTGTTTCGGGAATTAGGGTTTCAGATAAACGACGGAGTTCCGATTTACTGCGACAATACAGCCGCTATTGCTATCGGTAAAAATCCGATAGATCATCGACGCACTAAACATATAAAAATACGATTTCACGTTGTTAAAGAGGCGCAGGCAGAAGGTAGGGTGGACTTATGGTATGTTCGCGGGGAGGAGCAGATCGCCGACATCCTCACGAAGCCGTTGCCGCCGGGGAGGTTCTGCGAGCTGCGACAGAAACTCGGTGTCGCGCCTCGACCAGACAGGAGGGAGACTGAGGTTGCTGTCTGGTTCGAAGGCGACAGGACGAAGACGGGAGCTGCTGCGGGAGAAGGTTCTGGAGTTCTGAAGCTCGAAGGAGTTGAAGAGGAGCTGATGATGGACCGGGCTGCACAAGTCAAGCCCATCAGCAAACAAGCCTAGAAGACTTGCGGACGCGGCCCAGCGTGAAAAAGCCCACGATCAAATGAAGCCCGGTTATTGACTCAATACACACCAGAGACAGCAGCACATGCACGGGAAACAGAGGGCAAAACCGGGATGAGCAAGGAGGAACAATTGGAGGTTATAACAGACTAATATTGGTATAAAAAGATTCCTTTGTCAGAGTTTGTTAAACTTTTACCGTTTTTAAAAAGACCATCGGATATATATGTATTTCACCTAAGGAATATCAAGTATTATTCAGTGCAATTATTAGAGTTGTTCAATTTTGATCATTTTCAACCAAAAATAGAGAGTAAACACAGTGAGAGGTAGAGAGCTGATCACACACATTCATTTATCTTTATTTTCTTTCTTGTTTGCACAAAATCAAGAAGTTGGAGAATGAATTTATCTTTATTTTCTTTCTTCTTTCATATTCATGAGCTACTAAGTATTAAAACAACACAAAATCTTCATGGGTTTTTTTATTATGTACCTTCGAATCCTTTTAGACACCGACGAACTTTGTTGGCACAGCCTTCGCAGTGCATGAAAATCTTAAGAACAATCTCCTGAGGTTTCTTCTCCTCTTCGTTCGAATCTTTCTCCGGTGAATCTTCAGATTTCTCCGGCGACTTATCGGTTTCTTCTCTTCGGGTTTCTTCCCGGATTCTTCTCCTTCGGCAGGTTTCTTCTCCTCCATTTTCTTCTCTTCCACTGGATTCTTGGCTTCCTGAAACCAAAAACCGAGCAAAGACAAAAAGTAAAAAGATGAGAATGGAAGTAAAGTTATGAGATTATTCACAAAGATCCTCATGCCGCCTGCGCTGCAACTCGCACGCTTCATTTCCTGTTCCTGATGAATGCCTCGAAGTAAATCAGTTTCTCATACTTCTCCTCCGACTTTCCGTCATTACTTATGGATTTTTGCTTCTGAAGAACCCTAATTCCTGCTTTGTGTTACGCAATTTCGTGGTTGTGTGCTTGACTATACAGATGAAATACCCTATGTTACAGCCGTATGCATTACAGCCGTATGCAATTTTATCAGTTTCAGATTTTAGACCGGGATTATTACGGACACTCTCTTTTGGTTTCATATATGTTTTAGCTATACAGATGTCAGCCACATTTTTTTAGCCGTTTGCTATCGGCCTGGTGCAACGTTTTGTCTAATGCTTCGGATCTAATCGCGCTAGACATTCTTTCAGAGCACTCTCTTTTGGGTTCTTTTACCGCAGGGTGTAGTGATATGATCAATGCCAAACGCCTGCCGCTTTGACCATATTTCCAGTAAGATTTTCGATACATTCGTTGCATAATTGATTTGCCTATGTAATAAACTCAGCTGTACGACTTTTGGATTCCAACTTATCGGTTACAGTTAGCATTTGAATGCCATTTCCATTTGCAACATCCATTCTCAGGTATTCGACTAACAATTAGAGAAGAAAGTGCATATGGAGTTAATGGCAACAATCAACGACGAACAAATTGAAAATTTACAACTCAGTCATGGACTCGGTGGAACGTAGAGAAGGAAAGTTTTTTTTCCTTTATGGACCAGGTGGTACGGGAAAAACCTACTTATATAGAACGCTTATCTCCAAGATCAGATCGACCGGAAAAGTTGTGATACCCGTAGCATCATCGGGCATAGCTGCACTAATTCTCCCAGGGATAGAACTGCCCATTCAAGGTTCAAAATCCCTCTAGATTTGCATGAAGAATCAACATGTGTCATTAAACAGGGCAGTATGGTTGCAGAATTGTTAAAAAAATCAGAATTAATTATATGGGATGAGGCTCCCATGGCACATCGACACGCTTTTGTAGCACTTGACCGCACATTGAAAGATATAATGTCTATCGACGATGAAGAACTAGCTGAAAAACCTTTTTGTGGAAAAACAATTCTTGTAGGAGGTGATTTTCGTCAAATCTTACCAGTCACTCGCGGGGGTAGGACTGACACTCTGATGGTATCAATTAGTCGATCTCACCTATGGCAATCCTGTCACGTATTTACATTAACGCAAAATATGCGATTAAATCAACATGAGGTCGAGTTCGCAAAATGGTTATTGGATGTGGGGAATGGTCAGGCACGTAAACATGTAAGCAAGGCCGATCCTTTAAGTGATGGAGAAAAGATCTTTGTTGATAGGGAATTATTGCTTGAATTGACAGCAGAGCCACTGCAAGAGCTCGTGCATGTAACTTATCCACATTTTTTAGATTCATTGAAGAACCGATCCTATCTTACAGAAAGAGCGATTTTAACTCCCCGGAATGTACATGTTGATGAGATCAATCGTTACCTCCTTGCAAGGCTTCTAGGGGAAATGGTTGAATTCTTAAGTTCCGACGTAATAGGCCTAGATAGTGCTCCTACTACTGATTGGCAATCATTTTATCCTATCAAATATCTCAACTCACTTGAATTTTCTGGTTTCCCAAAGTACATCATATGTTTGAAGGTTGGCGCCCCCATAATGTTGCTACGTAATATCAATAAAAAAGAAGGCCTATGTAATGGAACGCAGATGGTCGTGACTGAATTAGCAACAAGAGTTTTAGAAGCAAAGATTATTACAGGCACTCATATTGGTAACAAAGTCCTTATACCAAGAATCATTCTATCACACAGTGACTCAGGTCTCCCATTTACACTAAGAAGGCGACAATTCCCCATCCGTTTATGCTATGCAATGACTATAAATAAAAGTCAGGGTCAAAGTTTGAAACAAATTGGGTTGTATCTTCCCAAACCGGTTTTCAGCCATGGGCAGTTGTATGTTGCACTATCAAGAGTGACATCAGCCAACGAATTGCGTATCTTAGATCTCAATAAAGAATTCGCACAACAATCGCTCATAACAAATGTTGTCTATGCAAAAATATTTATTGGACTACCAAATACATAAGGTCAGAATCAAACGTTTTCTTCCCTCGACCAAATGAATTACAACCTCATATTTATGTTCTTTTTTTTAATAATGTATACTTTTTTCCCATTCATTCAGGTCGCACAGGCAAAGACTATCTTACCATGTCATCGTATAGAATCCTCCATGATCAACCGTATACAATGCTCCACTTTTTTCGAAACTCGATAATATAACATTTCTCCTACTACCATACTTTACAAGTAACATTGTTCCCCATATTCATTTGATCATATTGTGATGCGTTCCATTCAATGCTTTGTCATATACAACCATTACAATGTTTAAATCTTCTTCATTAAACTACTCTATAATATTTTGTTTCGAACATTACAATGATATATCTTCCCGCGCATCGCGCGGGTATATAACTAGTGTTTTTAATTAGCGTTTTAATTGACATGGTATATTCATAACAATGGATAAAAGTTATAATCTATTCTATAAAATTCTATTAATGTAATTTTATCATTCGTTACAAAAAAATATAATTTATACGCACGTAACGAAATAAAAATAATAATAGTGTGAAACTTGAAATATTTATTTTTAAAAATTAAACATATTTATATATTACTGTTTAAATTTTTTTTAGTATAATATTAGGTAACTCAACTTTGTCATTGACTAAAAAAATTGTTAAAGAATTTAACAAATACATAAAATACATTTAATTTGTTTTAGAATAACTTTTTTAAAATATTATCCAGGATTTTGAAATTTAATTCCTAATTTTTTTTGTTCTGTGTCTTTTCCAACCTTCACAACCATCATCTCTCATGAACACTGATCTAAACATAAAAAAAAGGTTATACAAGAAAAGATCAGTCAACGAAATATAAGATCTTAAAATTTAAGGGTAAGGGTTTCTTTGAATAAACGTAAAACTACCATTTTGAGAGAATTGCCATTTTGAGAGAATTGGGAAAAGATGGAATCATTTTTTTACACCAAATCCAAGAAATAGATGTAGACAACTGAAGTTTGATAGAGTTCAAAATGAGAATTGAATAAAAATTGAATTTGAGTGTAAGGCAATCAAAAGAAGCTTAGAAAATGAGTGTAGACATACACTTGAATTCTCTATCCCATGCACGTTTCTTTCTTCATTTGTGCGAAACGGGTATATAATAGATATATAACCACACAAATTTTAAAAAATAAATTGTTCAAAAAAGTACTCTCATCTCTCACACATATAGATACATTATTTTATATAGTTATATATATATATATATATATATATATCTTACACGTTTGTATATCATATATATCTATTTGTAATATATGCATATTTATAATACATTCAGATCATATATTTTATATATCATATATGTATACATCCATATTTACTATGCATACATATATACTGATGTATCTATAATAATTTTTCATAGAGACACGTATTAATGTCAAATAATTTTAATTCTAATTTTAATGAAAGTTTTTTTTTAGAAAATTAGTAACATTTTGGAGGCATTTGACCCATCCGCCCCTGTACTTATATATAAAATATTATGCACAATATATAACATATACACAATATATATCTATATATTTATATACGTGTATAATTTTTATTAAAAATTGCCAAATTAGAATGAAACGTGTGCGTATTATTAGGTCTAAGCCTTGTTTAAATAGAATTACAAACCCTAAGACGACTATGCGTAATTACAAAAACACCTTTATACATAATTAACCCTAATACGCCCCCTCAAGTTGGAGCATGAATATCTCGAATGCCCAACTTGGAACGCAAATAAAGAAAAGGATTCTGTCCCAACGCCTTGGTGAAGATATCGGCAACCTGTTCTGACGAACTAACATGAGATGTCTGAATGGTGTCGTCCTGAACTGCGTCTCGAATGAAGTGACAATCTATCTCAATGTGTTTCGTACGCTCATGAAACACAGAATTTGCAGCAATGTGCAAAGCAGCCTGATTGTCACAGAAAACTCGTATAGGAGCCGAAGGAAGAATGCCAAAATCCCGAAGTAGGGCTCGCAACCATATGAGCTCACTCGTAAGAGATGCCATAGAGCGATATTCCGCCTCAGCCGAAGAACGTGAAACAGTAGCTTGTTTCTTGGTTTTCCACGCGATAGGTGAATGACCAAGAAACACAATATATCCTCCAACAGATCGTCGAGTAAGGCGACAAGAGGCCCAATCAGAGTCACAAAAACCTGAAAGTAGAAGATCACAATCGGAGCGTAACCAAATACCTTGCCCAAGAGAACC
>CM071876.1:19615097-19642671 GCA_036759665.1 Gynandropsis gynandra | reverse complement strand
ATGATGAGATGCGCCAGAATCCAAAATATATTCAGTGTAATCTGTCTTACCAGATTGAGTATCATCAGATCCATGTGGTTTCAGCTTGAGCAATGACAGCAAAGTGGACCACTGCTCGTCATTGAAACCTGGCATAGCACTGCGATCAAGATCGTGGTTGGACTTCGAATCCGGGGCTGCATCCACGACGCGGGCTGCATTTGCGTGGACAGGAGGAGGACGTCCACCACGGTGAGTATGCTCGGGCTGGCGAGATCGAGCATTCCTCCTAGTGCGATCTGGAAATCCAATGATGAGACAGCAAGTGGAGACATCATGACCCGGTTTGTGACAATGAGAGCAAACCAATGTCTTGTCACGCACTGCAACCGAAGGAGCTGAAGAGGGAACTGGCACAGAGGACCTTGCAGAGAACCCTACAACCGATCCACGATCATCGCGACCGCGAGCAATCAATCGATGACGTTCTTCATGCACAACCTTGTAATGAACTTGATTGAGACTCGGAAGTGGGTTGACAAGATCCCATTCCTCACGATCAGGAGAATCGGGCGATGGCGCAACAATCGTACCGTCGAGAAACCCTAGTTTCCTCTTCGTGCGAAGGGCATGTCGGATGTGTTTGGCCCACTCCTCGTAGTTAGAATCACCACGAAGTTGAACCGACGTGATAACAGTTCCCGGTCCCTCTGACGGATGCAAATAATATGGAGAACCAAAAGTGCTAGTCGCACGAACGGTCGGAGCGATAGGCGGCGGCTGTGCGACCACTGGCTGGACAGCGGCACCACCGGACGACTGAGCGTCGGCTGCACCTGGCTGGAAAGCCTTCGAACCGGAGATAAATGGACAGAACACGCGCAATTGATAACGTCGAACTATGAGACAATGAGCGCGTGAACTTGAGGACGCGCGTTGACTAAATAGGCTATATGCGTTGACCAAGTGCTAAGTGGACCCCGCAACAGCTCTCTCTCTCCCGCAACAGCTCTCTCTCCCGCAACACCCGCAACAGACAACACTGAAAAATTGCAGAAGTGAAGGCACGAAGCGAGGAACAGAATTCCGGCAGAAGCTAGAAGCAGAATTCCGGCAGAAGCTCGATGACCCAAGCACGAAGCGAGGAACAGACGCACGCGAATCTGCAGGCCAAATCGACGGAGCAGAACGACGAGCGCAGAACGGCAACAGGCGGAAGCAGAAAAGAACCCGATTTCTGGGTTCTTCAACTGGAAGCACGCGACACAGTGAGAAGAACAGCAACAGGCGAGCGCGAGGCAGAGCGGCGGAACACGGGCGAGGCAGAACGGCGGAACACGGGCGATGCGAGAAACTGCAGTGGAAAGTCGACGGCGAACGCGATTTCTGGGATTTCTGGGCACGACGGAAATCCGATGATGTCTGGGCATGACGAGATTACTGGGATTTCGCGTTCTGGGCACGACGGAAATCCAAGCGCGCAGACGTACACCAAGAACAACTGGAAGAACAGAGACTGGGTTGCGGAACAGCAACTGTCAGGCGGCGGCGGCGGCGGCAGGGAACAGCTGCGGCGGCGGAGGCAAAGAAAGTAGTACGACGGCGGCGACGAATAATCGCGGCGGCGGTCGGAAAATTTCGAACGACGGCGGCGGCTAAAAGCGGCGGCGGTCGGAAAAATAAAAAAACGTTTAAACGGCTACGGACCAGGCTCTGATACCATGCCAAATTAGAATGAAACGTGTGCGTATTATTAGGTCTAAGCCTTGTTTAAATAGAATTACAAACCCTAAGACGACTATGCGTAATTACAAAAACACCCTTATACATAATTAACCCTAATAAAAATGTCTTATTTTCAAAATTTGTACGAATTTATAACTCAATAAAAAATTAATCATTTAAATATTTGTTTCTGGACTATCCCCGCCGACAACGAAGATATCGCCGCAGGATACTTCGATGATCTACGACGGTGCATTAGGCGGTTCACCTTCACCGTCCACGTGTCGCTCTACTGTGTTGTCACGTGGCATCACGTTCGCACTCGCAAGATGTTATGACCATTCAGTATTTGTCGTGTGGATAACACTAACATGAACGCCTATGATATGTGACCCAACCGGGCCTTTATTCGGTCCGCCCATGTGACTTTTTTCAATGCGACGTCGGAGGTTGAAAGGAACACCGAGCTCCTCGATTTAAGTTTACCAATATACCCTTTATTTAGGGTAATATAGTGTGTGGATAAGTGTGGAAGATGGTGGAGAAGATTTATGTTTTGCTTTTTAACTAAAAAGTTATAACTAGATCGAGAGTGTAAGACAATATTCATGTGTTTTGATAATGGTGGCTATAAAAGAATTTATAATTTCGTACATTGATTTTTAAATATCGTTATATTTTTAGTGGACATATAAATATCAAATACAATTACAACGTTTACATTAATAGCGATTTATTAGAAAAGGGTAGTTTTTATTTGATTTTACATCAAATTCTACAAATTGAATATCTTGGCATTCTTGAATTGGTGATAACGCTTTTCAAATTCCAATGGCTCGATCTATTGTAGTAGGGCTACAAAATGTAACAAATAAGAGAAAATTGCGTTAAGCGGATGACATTAACATCATGTTAGAACCGCATTGAAACTTGTAACGCCAAATAAATGAGAACTTTGTCGTTGACACAACGTTGCACTAGCGTGACCTAGTCATTGATAGTGGTAATGCCTATATCAATGCAAAAATATCGTTATCATTGTGTTGCAATGGAGTTACCATGGTGTTATCAAAGCTAACACCATATCCATTTAAATTTGTCATTAACACGGTGGTGAGTTGGCCCCCAATTATTATAATTTAACTAGATTACAACTCGTGCGATGCACAAATTAATATTTATTATTTATTAATATATCATTGTTATATAATAAAAATTTTCTGAATTTAAAATGTTCCATTTAAAATATATGTCATGGAGGATATAAATTTGGGAAAAATGTCTATTCCCCTTAAACTATAACACTTTAATCGTATTCTTCCTCTGAACGTTTTCTTCTATTCTATCCCCCTAAACTATCATTATTCATCATATTCCCTCTAAACTTTAAAAATTCATCCTATTTCCCCTTCTATTAACTTTTCTATTAATTTTTCTGTTAAATATTTTTAAAACAGCCTATTCCCCCTAAACTATAGCACTTTAATCCTATTCCTCCTGAACTTTCTCTCTCATCCTATTCCCCATGAACTATCATTACTCATTCTATCCCCCCTGAACTTTTTTTTCATCCGATTCTCCTTAAACTATCGTTACTAATCCTATTCCCCCTTAAACTTTAAACATTCATCATATTTTCCCTCGAACTATATAACCGCTAGCCTATTTCCCACCGAACTATATGACTTTTAACCTATTCCCCTTAAAAAAATGTACATTCAACGTATTTTCAAAATTTTGGTTATTATAAACGTAACATACTTTTTTTAATAGTAACGTATTTTTTAAATTTTGTTTATTATAAACGTAATATATTTTCTTTAATAGTAACATAATTTAAATTTTGGTTAAGTATCATATTTTCTTTAATATTAATGAATTATTAAATTTTGGTTATTACATTTATATTTTTTATGATTGATAAAAAATATTAAAATAAAAATACTTTAAATTAAAATAAAAAATACTAAAATATATGCAATATGAATGAAAACAAACAATTATAACGATTACAAAACGATAAAAAATCATACGTTTGTGATCATATAAAATCTAGATTATAAAATTGTAATATTCTAAATTTTCACAAAGTTATTCTTTGTTTAATAAAATTGTATGAATTGAAAATCTAAAATTTATAATTTTATAGTTCATGTAATTTATTTATATCTTCATCTATCTAAATAGGATGTACATATATTATACGTAAAATAAAATTTTAAAAATGGTTAGACACTAGTCAAATGGTGATCTAGGGTCTAGCCCCTACATATAGCCTAAACTTATTAGTCAATAAGTTACACTTTTGAAGGAAGACCATTATACAAAGATATTTTAGTATTTTTTATTTTAACTTAAAGTATTTTTATTTTAATATTTGTTTATCAATTATAAAAATATAATATAATAACCAAAATTTAATAATACATTAATATTAAAGAAAATATGATACGTTTATAATAACCAAAATTTAAAATTATGTTACTAATAAAGAAAATATATTACGTTTATAATAACCAAAATTTAAAAATAAGTTACTATTAAAGAAAATATGTTACGTTTATAATAACTAAAACTTTGAAAATACGTTGAGTGTACAATTTGTTTTTAAGGGAGAATAGGTTAGAAGTCATATAGTTCGGGAGAAAATAGACTAGAGGTTATATAGTTCGAGGGGAAATATAATGAATGTTTAAAGTTTAGGGGGAATAGGTTAGAAGTCATATAGTTCAAGTGGAAATAGCTCAGAGGTTATATAGAGTTTAGGGGGAATCAGATAAAAAAAAAGTTCATAGGAGAATAGGATGACTAATGATAGTTTAGGGGAAATAGGATGAGAGAAAAAGTTTAGGGGAAATATGATTAAAGTGAGATAATTTAGGGGGAATAGGATGAGAAAGAAAATCCAGAGGGAATAAGATTAAAATGAGATAATTTAGGGGGAATATGTCTTTTTCCATATAAATTTTAATGTAATTAAAAGAAATAGTAACATTAAAAAATAAAAAGAAAAATGTTTATAAATTTTAATATTTATTGATATAATGTAAAATATATAAATTAAGTAATAACAACATTAATTATATTATATACATATAGTAATAACTTATGATCATTTTCAAGATTTTAAATTTAAAATTTCTTATGATCAATGTAATTTATTTTCAACTCATACCCATCGTTACAATGCATTATTATTTACTATTATTTTTAAAATTAATTGAAATTAATTAATAATTTAGAATTAAACTCAACAAAATAAATTGTGTACATATATATCAATAAACTTAAAATAAATTTGGTCGTTATTGAGAAAATAAGACATTATAATCTAAAATACTTCATTGCATTTGTCGAATTAAAGTTATACAAAGTCAATTATATTTTATATAAATTTAGAAACCAAATAAATCTAAGAAAAATTTTCTTTTAATGTATTCATTTATCTAAATGTTTTAGCTATTAATATTTTAAACCTTATCTATTTTGTAAAATATGTTATTTCAATTTATTTTCAAAATTTTTCTAACTTTTTCAAAATTTAAAAAATTATATCTAGATAAGAATACGTGTTATACACTTACACTTTATTCAGAAATTGTGATACTCTTTGTAATTGGATCTTATTATTATAAATTTTTATTGTTGATCATATATTTCTTTTATATATATATATATATTTAAAAAAGAAAAAATGAATATAATAATTTAAATTAACTTTTTCTTAAACATTATATAAAATTAATTTATAAAATTTACATAAATACTTTCTGCAAAAATGTGTATGAAATATTTTAGGATAGAACCATAAAGATTTATATTAACGGGATTGCAATAAGTAATATTTATCTATATAAAATTAATAAATTTATTTGTTATTTAATTAATGTTTAATAATATTATCATTAATGAATTTACAATTAATTAAATATAATATATATTAATGTGGTGACAATTGATAATAAATCATTATTACATTTAAAAACATGATAGTGATGATAATTAAATATATTTTGATACAAAATTTTAAACATTATTATAAAAACGTTATAATAAATCAAATTAATATTTTTTTGGTATGTGTATTTGTAATGTTTCACTCATATATGATTATTTTAAATATAAAATATAAATCGAAATTATTTGTTTTTGGCAACACTAAATAATCAATATGTACATTGACATGTATTGATTAACATATTAATTTTATTCTTTGATATGGACATGTAATTCTATGTAATCTTACTCCTAATCTATTAATATTACTCTTATTTATGTTATCATTATATTATTGTGATTATGTTAATAATATAATAATTTAATTAATATAATTTTGTTATTTCTTTCTTAGTGGAAAATTTTTAATTTAGAGAAAGACTATATGCACCATTATTTTATTATTACCATCCATATATTTAAAGAACAATCATATGTACGTAACACTATTATGTATGTGTGACTGGAAATCAAGGATTAGGGATGGTATTTTTCATTTAAATTTTAAATGAAAGAAAGAAAAAAAATCATTTACATAGAGAGAACAATGAAAAATGTAAAAAAAATTAGTATAATCTAGATTGAAACCATATAATGTATATGACACAATTGATAAATTGTCAAAATTAGTTAAAATCATAATAACATTTTTTAAATGATATAAGATATATATATATATATATTACATCGAATTTAGATAAACAAAATAATATTTTATTCTATTGGTCATTTGGTTTAATTCTCTTCGATATTAAAAATATATTTTTATGTTGATAATCACACACATATATTTAAGAGTTAAACATAATTATTTTTATATCATTATTAGATGATTATTACATAAATTACTATAATTTAAAGAATAATAATTTTTTTTTGTTTGAACAAAAATTAGAATGATTAATCCAAAATGGAATAATTTTATTTAATGATTGGAAAAAATGAAATGTTTGTTTTATTTCGATATTTTTTAAGGATATTCTTATTAGAAGAATTCTTAACTCTACATAAAAAATGTATAATGAAAGTAAATTTTAAAACAAATGAAGTAAGATACATGTAATTTAATTCTTATAAAATAAAGAAATAAAAGTATCCCTCATATTTATTTACACAAAATTAGGGCAAGTGGTCATTATAGAATTATAATGTGGACGTGATTACATTCAATCGATGCATTCACAAAATTTAAAGAAAACTTTCATTAAACTTTTTATATTGCATACTAAAATTCAACACAAAAGAAGTATTATTTTCCAGAATGAAATAGAGAAGAAAAGGAAGTTAAAGCAATTATTTGTTTCATATGCACGCCATCTTATCTAAATTTAGATTTGGAAATGAAAATAACGATGATAGATCATATGAGCCAAATAAAGCAAATTCCGTGTTATCATTGAGAGAAAATTCATAATCCTAATTATTATGCTAAATTTTAAATATTATTTTGTATATTACAAAACTAATTATATTTATCTTAGTTTATAGTATTAAAAGATCAATAATTGTAGTATATCTATTTTATATAAATGAAATAAATTCGTACTTTCTTATAATTTATCGAAGTTTTTTTCTTTAATTGTGGTTAAGTTTCATAAATTTGAATATTCAAAAGCAATTTAAGTCAAAACAAATGAAAGAAAATTAATTGTTAAAATTTTGGATCATGTGATCCAAATTCACCAAAATTTAAACCGAGTTGTAATTTTTTATTTTAAAATGAAAATTGAAATAAAATGAAATTCTTTAACAAATCATAGAAATTTGTTTCTACCTTTTTAAATTTGAAACATATGAAATATTATTTTAATTGATTTAAATTGCTTTATGATAATTGAATAGATAAATTTATATATATATAATTTATTTTAAGCCTTAAATTTGTTGTTTAGTTTGTGAAAAGGAAAATAATTAATTTGATAATTATAATTTGTTCATATATTTTACAAAACATCTGTTAATCATTTTCTTATTTTTAATTAAATAATAATATTTAATATTGAAACACTTTAATATTAATACTTAATATTTATTTTTAGTCATAGAAGAATATTATGTTAATCCATAACTACATTTATGTAATATGCATATAAATTGATAATTAAAATTATTTAAAAAAACGTGGTTCGCGTGAATTCAAAATAAAAATGTGTAAAAATAAATTTTCATAATTTTTTTTCTTGTTTATTTAACCCATAAAAAATTTCCCTTTTTGTAAACCTGAATCCCTAAAATTTGTTCACTTTCTTTCTTCAATGTCTTTTTGGTGGCACTCTCCCCCCACCCACTCTTCTTCACCTTTGTATAATTATTTTCCTTTTTCTCAATTTGTTAGTCTTTCCGTAATAATCAAGTATTTTTCCTTCACTTATTGGAAAGAAATTGATAGAAAAGCAATCATATGTACGTGATTGAGACCACTGGTTAGGATCATCATTGTAACGGTGCTTCAAACTCGATTGTAGTGGTAGTGGACAAAGGGGTTTAATTCCCTCTCCTTCTTTCATCCCTCATCTTTCTTTCTCTTTTCGTTTTCTCTATCGGTGAAAAAACTAATAAAAAATCCATCAAACAACTAATATTTCTAGTTGAAACATAAAAAAAACTCATGTTGATCACATAGTGAGGCAGTAACCATGCAAATTTTTAGAAAAATCGAACAAGTAATGGTTTCACTCTTTCTTCTTTGAATTAAACTTATAGAGTATTTGGAGATTCCACAAGACTTCAATATGGTAGTGTTTTAGTTTTTTAATATTCTTTCGTGCTATGAATTCTAACATTAATGGATGTTCATTATTTGTAGATTTTTAGTGGCTTAATTCTTTTTTTATTAATAACATTTATAATGGAAACTTTTTTTTGAAAAGAGTAATGGGAAAATAAATATTAAATATTGATTAATCGTCATCAATGTTCATGAAATCGGTCTAGGCGGCCATTTAGACGGCGTCTAGGCGCTGGGCGGTGGCCGGACGCCCTGAGTTTTTGCAAATCAGCCGTTCTGGGTGGAGGGACGGTCTAGGTGGTCTGGGCGGCCGATTAGGCGCTTGACGGCCGTCTAGACGGCCTTTATTTTTTTAAATTATATAAAACAACGTCGTTTTGGTCAATTTGAAAAAAAAAACCCTAAAAGCCATCGTCGTCGCCTGCCATCGCCCAGAAACCAGAACCCGACATTCCTCTGTCGCCCACGTCCGTCCCTGGCATCATCGCTCGTCTGGTGTTGCTCGTTCGTCCTTGCCTCCGCCGCTCGTCTGATTGTCTCTTGCCTGTCATCTTCATCTTTTCACCATCGATTGTCTTGTTGCCTCCTGCACGTCGCTCGCCTGGTTGCCTCCTACCCGTCGTCGTCATCTTTTCGCCGTCGCTCATCTGGTTGCCTCCTGTTCGTTGGTCGTCTAGTTATATACTGCCCGTCGGTCCTTTGGTTGCATCCGGTCGCGTCGTCGCTCCTCTCGTTGGTTTAGGTAAATTCTCCATAATTCATTTGGTAAATTCTCCATAATTTGAATTATATTATTTACACATACATATAATATATATATATACACATTTCCGCCTAGTGTGTTTAGCCACCGCCTAGACGCTTTAGACGCTAGACGTAGGTTGTCAGCTCACCTAACGCATAACGCTTTTTTAAACCTTGATCGTTATGAATTAAAAAATAATTTCAGTTGTATGTCACATAGATAGATGTTGATGTCATTCCACAAAAATAAAAAAACACAATTTTTTAATGTATAAAATTTTATGATATTTTGTATAATTTAATTTTTTTGAAAATATATCAAATTTTATATATTTATATTCTAGGATATCATAGATTATTATATTCATACAAAATATGAAAGAAAAAAAGCATAATATAACACAAAGTTATAGTCGTGCAAGATCATATAAATTATGTTTCATGTTATATAACAAAGTCACAATCTAAGTCAAAGATATACAGTACATATGTAAATATAATATTTATTGCAACAACATAAAAACAGAGAATATAAAATTACCTCAAAACTAACTAACATTACAAGAAGATATATATATATCTTTTTTGCACGTGTCATATAACCATAACACTTCGTCATTACAAAGAGAGTGCAAAATGTGGGTTATAATACACATATATACACGCGACTTTAGAAACATTAGCAAGAAAATATATAAAAGAAAATGTATCAGTTTTGTTTACAGCATGTTCCTTTAAACGGGTTTCCTAAATCTTTGGTTTCCAGAGATGCTTTAAAATTTAAATTCGCTCGAGACATCTGAAAAATTCAACAATAAACGCGGAAGTGAAACCAACCTCTAGATGACACGTGTCAAACACCCCTCTCTCTTTCGTTTGAGAAGTTAAATCCAAAACCCTCTCTCCTTCGTCTGAGAAAACTCTCTTAAACCCAAAACCCTCTCCTCCTCCTTCTTCTCCTTCGTCTGAGATTCACACCAAAAACTTATGAAGAAGATGGAGAAAATGGAGAAGCCAAGCAACGGAAAAATCATAGACAGTGCATGTCGCTACGACGAACACATGGAAGAGTTTTTGGACGACAAAGACTTTGAAATTGTTTCGTCATTGTTAGAGTTGGCTCGAGCCCCTGTTCGGTTCACTACTTGGAAAATTACTAAGAAGAGGTCTGTTCGTATAGATCCAGTATCGCCGCGTGTGAATCGTAATAGGGTCACTGCTCCATTTCGCTTAATCGGTAAAATCATGACACAAAGAAGGGTATGTCTCCTTTTATTAATAACTAAATGTAGAACTCTTTTCAGTACTTTTGGCATTAATTATCCTTTTCATTTGCCAATAATTCATCTCAATCGTTTCAGGGGAGGCCAAGTATGGCCAATGCCATTCGCAATGTCGGCGCATCACCACAGGGCGTAAGCTTATGCGTCTCGGCACAGAACGGCCAGTAAATCAGCGACTGCATCAGTCAGATCAAGGAGTATCTGAACTCATAAAGAGTAATCATAATACCAATGAAGGAAGCCAAGGACGTACGGACGAGTAGAAGAAACAAAAGTAATCTAAACATTAGTAGACCGACGATTGATATGATTATTCGATTGTTGTTTTTGATATATATGTTCACTTCAATAATTTTCAAGAAACAACTGTGATCCATCAAACTCTCTCTATTCAATTCAATTCATATCTCAATGAGAGATATACAACAACCACACCACCATTTTTTATTTTTTGTTTTGCACCAAGTACATCACAAGATTAAAATAGATTCATGAGTGTGTCAAAATTGTTCCGTGATCTCTAAAACCAACAACCAATAGATTCATATTCACTTCTCAAATCTTATCATATATTATATATTATGATCTTATATATAGATATATATGTAAGGGTTATGAAAATATATGACAATCCATATACAATTCCATGCAAAGGTACGCACCCTACACGTGCTTTGCAAATTAAAATGTATTATGTGTTATAAAATAAACAATGTTCGGATCACCACCCACTATGAATTATTAAATTTAGCAACGTATGTCTTTATTATATTTTTCAATGTTCGTATAAAAATAAAAACAAGTTTATATGCATTTTTTCTGCTATAGAAAATATGTTTTGATACACAGAAAAAAAAATGATTTAGGACAAAATATTTGTTGCTTTTACATCGCGTTAACTCTTTGGATTCATAGGAAAGATGATGTCAGTTAATCAACATTTTTTCATATGATCATATTTTGGTGCTTGTGTTCGAAAAAAGGGAAGAAAATGTTAATTTTTCTTCCCCAACGGTTTTCAATGATCGTGTCATGCCCTGAATTCATCTGTACGTTTTAACCTCCTTTCGTTTTCCTTTAAATCTGTCATTAGTTAACTCATTTTTAAATTTAGATCTATACAATTTTTTTATATATTATTTTGTTTAAATTTGTCTAATTTAAACAGTAATACTTTATATTACACTATATTTATTTATATATGTGTCACAGATAATAGAAGAGAACGCATATTTGGATGATTTAGATCTTGAGTAATGGAGTCGTAGTCGCTCGCAAATGCGGTGACTGCATTTTCTGGTGACTGCGGGGGACAGACCGACTGGTATAGTTGTAGTCATTCGTAAATACGGTGAAACACAAAATTTAAAAATCTGAAATTATGTTGCATTACGTTTGCGTTTTGATGCGTTTTTAATAAAATTATGAAAGTACCCTTCTCTCGTTTAAGTTTCTATTATAATTTATTAATCGTAAATATATATATATGTATATGTATTGTATACTTAAATATTTTAATAATTTTTAAATTTTAAAATTTATTTCAAATATTTGAAAATTATAATTAAAAAGTATACACTAAACAACAAAATTTAAATAAATTCTTTTATTAATAATTGTCTATTTTGGTAATTTTGTTCAAAACGCAATCGCAACAGTTTTCTACCATTCGTTTCTAGTTGCAATCGCACACAAACGCAACGATTCCACCTTTCGGACAAAATGAAACAAGACACCGTCAATCGCTGACAGAAATGCCGTCAAATGCAAAAACATCGATTCCGCCAGTCAAGCTCTTATTCACATGTGATGGCTCACACACACACATAGATATATATATATATATATATTGTTACAAGGGATAACCCTAAGATATTCTAATCCAAACATAATAAAAAAAATTAGAGATAAAGCTTGCACAGCTGAAAAAATGAATTCGATGACTGCATTAGATATAGAGGACAATGAAGAAATGTCATGAAAACAAGGAAATACCATTTTCAAAATAGATTATGTATGCACATATGTAAAAAAGAATAATATGAATAATAATCTAGAAGAATTTGTACGAGCAATCAATGTGATTTGTTCCTCAATACCGTTTCGAGATTTGAAAATACATGTCATGAACACATTTAACAAAGAAGGCATCAATCTTCTTTTTTCCAAGGAACTACATAAGATGTCTATGTGTTGTTGATGTGTAGAGACATGCGTTGTGGTTGTGGTATGAGAAGAGACACAATGACAAAGAAAACAAAAATTGACGTCTATGAATTTGGTTCGCTCGTGGAAAACGAGATTGACAACAATATGGATAGAATTTTGATTGTCGTAGTATAAGAGTATCAGAGATGTCCAGAAAATTATTTTTAACAAAAAAAATAGTTTCTAGAAATTTCGTTTAAATTATGACATATCTAATAATGTCGTATGCCTACAAAGTTTCTTCCTTTCAATTAGTTAATGTAAAATTTGCAATCGATTTAGTCCAAATATATTTTTGCAACCATCAAATCTAACATTGTCTGTTTAAGATTTGATAGAGAGAAAAAATCCTTAGCATTGTAAAACTATGTAATCCTAACCGTTTTTAAAGTAGTTTTAAAGTATCAAAATTACAATTAGAATAAAAAAATTATATTGTTGACATTTTACCAATCAAGATCCTTGCTATTAGACCTTGCAAGATCTCTATCTTTTGAAAGAATAACACAAGAACAAGAGAAGCGAAACAGAGTAAACATGTTTTCATTACTAGAAAATCATCGTTTTGGGACGACAATATTCGTCCTTAATCTGTCCCCAATCCTGTTTGGCGACGATTTAGGGACGAAAAAAACCGTCCGCAATCGAACGTACAGTTCATAATCCGTCCATAAACTGGACGGTGTATTTAGTTCGTAAACCATTTGCGATTACAGACTACAGTGGTCGTCCGCAAATCGACAGGAAAGACAACCAAAATATGGACGAAACAATCGTCAATAAAACATCGATAAAATTATGGACGACTGAGGTCTGTCATATAGAGTTTAAAGAGAGTTCATTGATAAATTTAACTAATTGTTTTTTATTTTTTTTATCATATATACGACTCAACTATGATATTTCAAGTTTTTGTGATCTATCAAGTTTAGTAAATTGATATAGGATTATATAGATCCTAGTTCGAGAAATAGGATATTCACATTGAATAATATTAACTCGTGAACTCGTCTTATTATTTGTTCTCAACATTTTCTTTGTCACAAACTCTCAACACCGAATAAATAAATTTAAAAAATCAACGAGAAATATAAACGATTATTTTATTATTTTCGACATTCAATAACAAAGTTAACATGAATCATCTACAAAGTCACATATTTCATCGATTCTTGTATTTATGAATCTGATTCAAATTCTTCTTCTTCTTTTTCTTTTTCCCTTAATAAAGATCATCTTTATTTGTTTCAATGTTTTCCATTTCACCATGCGCAAGTTCTTCAATAGTAACTTCATCAACAGAAACAAGCTAGGTGGTTTTTCGTTGCAATTGTTGCTTTTTTGTGTTGTCAAAAAATTTACCCCTTGGAAGTATCTTCATTCCGACACACCAACCAGAAGATCGTCTAGTCTGTGGATATGAAACATAATAAATTTGATCAGCTTGTGATCCAAGAATAAAATGCTCATATTTTGCATATCTTCGTATTAAGTTGATTTCTACAATGCCTAATTTTTTTGTTCTGGTTTCGTGATCAATTATTGGATCGAACCAATCACATCGAAATAAAATCACTCTTAAACCGATGTAACCTAGAAAAAATGTCAAATATAAGTCAATATAATATTAATGTATTAATTTTAGAATATTAATAAAACATGGATATTCCAATTGCAAATCTTCTTCAATTTCCTGTGTCCGTAAGTGTGAAAGTTTTAACCACGTGTAAAATACATTGGCCAACTCGTAACTTTCACAATCGATCCTTTAACAAGATCTCGTAGCCTCAATGGGTGATTATCCATCCCAATCTGCATCACGGACAACAAAATCGTCGGCAAAGCATCAGAATATTATATTAAGTAATTTATATATAGTTTTTTTAAAAATAATTTATTTACATATTGTGTGATCTATGTGGATAAATCTCTTTCTTTAAGTTCTTGGAGTTGAGATTCATCGACTTCACATATGTATTCTTCAATATATCATCAAATATCGTGTAAATGTTACAAATAGAATATGTATACACAATTGAATCCGATTACATAGTTATAGTATGTTACCTTTCAAACGACCCCATATATTCACAGTTGAGTAGAACATATATTTGCGGGATATATCTCGTTGTGATAGTCGTACATCTTTTGCCTTACCAGCAGTTTGACCAATTCCACAAAATATATCTGAGACATCGGGTAATGGATATAAAAATGCCACAGCACTATCAAAATACTTGTTTGTATTCCTATTTCACGTTTGAACATGTGGCTCGAAGTAGCAAGAAGTAAAGAATATTCCCTCGTTCATGTATTGCTCCACAATTGAACCTTCTAAACGAACTTTTAGTTTGTTTTTTTCTTCATATGAAATATAAACCTTTCAAATGGATACATCAAACAAAATTGAACTGGACCTCATAATGCGGTTTCGTGTGGTAGATGAACTGTTAGATGCTCTATAACATCTAAGAATGATGGTGGAAAAGTTTTCTCCAAGTTACATAATATAGTAACTACGTTACTTTCCAGTCTAAAGAACTATATTTATACTTAAATTTCTCACACATAAATCTCGAAAAATAATGTAAATACTTGAAACATGAAAGTATTAGTATATTAAACAAATAATATATTTAAATTACTAGTCATTAAGTTTCAGAAAATCAATCATACTTCCAATTATTTCGTGTGCATGTTTTTCCAAAAAATTAGAAAAACATATGGAAAATAGTCTTTGCATGAATACATGATAATCATGATTTTTCGTCTCTGATAACTTTTCTCCATGAATGTTGTCGCATAACCATACGGAAATTTAATGTCTTCTTTAAACCATTTCAAAAATTTATGTTTCTCCTCATTTGACAATCTGAATATCAGAACTAGAGCTTTACCGTCATTACTTATGTGTAACTCCTTTTATGAACAATACTCTTCTAGATCCTTGTATGATTTAATCGTCTTTCCTATGATATTTAGTACTGTGTTGGTGATATTATAAAGAAATTCTTCTCTATGTGCATCACATCAAGATTAAGTCGAAGCTTTATATTTTTCCAACATGATAGATCATAAAATATGCTCTTTTGTACAAATTACGAGTAATTCTATAACCATCAATTCTCAGATGATTGTACCATCCGCAATCTATACTCCTAGAAACAACCAAAGTAAGAAGTCGTTCGTACAAAATCTCTTGACCAGTTAAAACAAGAGGAGGAGATTTCTGCATAACTATATTCCTTTTAAAATTTTAGTTATGCCGCCATAATGTATTAGTGGCAGGAAGAAAACGAGGATAACAATCAAACCAACTCGTTTTTAAAACAACGATGACAATAGAACCAAATCGTTTTTTAAAAGCATTTGTTTCGTCTATACAACAGGGGCAAACCAATCAAACACGTGTTATCCATCCAAATAACATACCATAAATTGGAAAATTATTTATTATCCACATAAGAACACCTCATAATATAAAATTCCATCACATCGAGACTTTGTACGCTTGAACTCCCTTCTATAATTCTTTTAGTTCATCAATGAATGGTTGAAGAAATATATCCAAACTTCTTTTAGGATGACTAGGCCAGAAAATAAGTATTGTTAAGAACAAAAACTCCATTCTCATGCACATATCAGGTGGTAAATTGTACGCTGTCATAAATAACTGACCATAATGAATAATTCCTCCCATACATCCTAATGGAATAAAACCATCAGTGCAAAGACCTAATAAATATTTCGACTATCAAATGTAAAATCAAGATATACCTTGTTAAAGTGTTTTCACGCCTCACCATTTGAGGGATGACACATTTCTCCTTCATGACTTTAATGCTCATCATGTCATCTTATGTCACTTGCAGTCTTCTCATAATGATACAATCTTTGTATTTTGTTTGTAATTGGTAAATACTACATACGAAGATATGAAACCAATTTTCCATTCCTTATAAAATAAAATCGGTCTTTTCCACAAAATCTACAATTACTCAAATATGATGTCTATTTCTAAAATCCTGCAATTGTTTTGTCAACATCAATATTTTGATATGGAAATAAATGTTTTAGACTAGATTTCCAGTTTACTATGTTGCCCCCAACCACAAAGACAAAAACCTGAGATAAATCTTCGCTTATCAAAATCAGATGCATAGTTTACATCATAAAATCCCGTTACCTTAAAATCTAAACATCTCACATACTTCGATCCTAGCTTTTGTGTTCCTTTAATAAATCTAAGAACCCATTTTATGACTTTCCAATGTTCTTTTTCTTGTTTGCTCGTGAATCGGCTAATAACTCCAATTGGGTAAGCCAAATCTCGCCTTGTTCGTATCATAGCATACATTATGAAACCTATTACACTTGAATATGGAACAAGATTATCAAAATTGACATCATAATCCTTACTTGAGCATAATTTAAACTATATGAACTGAGGGAAATTTGAATTGCCTTTGCTAGTTCCATTCCAAAGGTTGAAACTACCTTTCTAAGGTAATTTTCTTGTGTCAGAACCAACTTTTTTATTGACTTATCTCTCTATATTGACATTCCCAAAATTCTTTTATTTGAACCAATATCTTTCATGTCAAATTTAGAACTGAGAATAATTTTCAGATTCTTGATTTCAGACTTACTCCCTGATGTTATAAGCATGCCGCCAACATATATAATGAGATGTATGTAAGAAGTGTCTTAGAGTTGCTTGAAATAAACACATGGATCATATTTACTTATATTGAACTGTTGTGATTGCATGGACAAATAAAACCTGTGATTTCACAATCTTGGATATTGTTTTAGATCATATAAGCTTCTCTTGAGCAAACAAACTTTATCTTCTTCTCCTTTCTCCTCAAAACCGTATGATTGGATCATGTATATCTTTTCATCCAGCAAACCATGTAAGAACATTATTTTTACATCCATTTGTTCTAATTAAAGATTCTTGTATACCACTAATGACAACAAGATTCTGATTGATACATGTTTAACTTGTGTAAAGCCTTTGGCAACTAACCTTGTCTTATATCTTAGTTTTTCAATACCAGGCATCTCCTCCTTTCGTTTCAACAACCATATGCAGTCTATAGTCTTCTTGTTTTCTAGTTTTTCGGTTAAAACCCATGTATTATTCTGTTTTAGTGAAACCATTTCATCTTGCATTGGTTTTTCCCACAAAGTCCAATCTTTAATTCTTCTTGCTTCCTAATATGATTTAGATTCATGTATATTAATATTCTCTGCATATGTGAAAGCAAAAGCTACTACCTCAAAATCATTGTATCTTGAGGGAATTTTGATTTCTTTTCTAATCCTATCTCTGGCTAACTTTAATATGTCAATCCTGAGTGATCTTTAACTTTAGTGTCTTGTACTTCATTATCATATCCTTCACTAGATGAACGATCTCCTATCTTGAAATTCATGTCTCTGAAACTCCATTTTGTTCTTGATGTCGTCCTCTATAAACTTCCTTAAATACAACTAGAATATGAGCAATTTATGGTTTATCTCTTTGTACTTATATGTTTCATCTTTTCCTTTTGTGAGCAGCAAGTCTTTATAGACTTGGTCCTCATTAAACCTAGCATCCCTACTGATAACACACTTATGTTTCTCTAAGAGCCAAATTTTATACCCTTTAGCACCAGTTGGATATCCAATTAACATCCTTTTCTTATCCCTTGGTAAGAGCTTACCTTGATCTGAATGCACATAAGCTATACACCCAATCCTTCTGAGATGTCTGTAGGGTGGTTCTCTCTGACCAGACTTGTTATGTGTATTAAAATCAATAACGATTGATGGAGATCTATTGATTAAATACACTGAACTACAAGCTATTTCAACCAAAAATTTCTTTGCTAATCCAGACTCACTAAAAATACTTTGAACCTTTTCCATTATTATTTTATTCATGCATTTTACGACACTATTCTGTTGTGGTGTGTAGGTGCATGTCCGGTGCCTTTGAATTCCACATTCTTGACAATAATTATAGAACCTTTGATTGCAAACTCCAAGCCATTGTCTATATGCAACATTTTTTATCTTCTTTCTAACCAGATTCTCAATAAGACATTTCCATTCAACAAACCTGTCAAAAGCTTCATTTTTCTTCTTGAGGAAGTAGGTCCACGCTTTCCTAGAATAAATCATCTATAAATTTGATGAAGTATTGATTTTGAGACAAAGATTTTGGAACATTTCGTGATCGCAAAAAAAAAAAAGTGTATATAATTCAACATTCCCTTAGATGTTGACTTACCAAGCACACAATTCTCATAAAAGCTTAAAGGCGATATTTTGTCTTTATCAAAAGCTCCTTTCTTTGCTAAGAGTTTCATTCCTTTAACGCTCATGTGCCCAAGTCTAGAATGCCATAGACTTGTCTTATCTTCTAAAGAACCAGCCTTATTCAGTTCTCTAACATTAGTTCTTCCTTCAAGAACATAAAGACCATCTTTAAGTCTCCCTTTTGAGAACTTTTCTACATCCTTTAAAAACCTTCAAGATTCCTTATTGGGATTTATACCAATATCCTTATGTCCCCAAAACACCCAAAGAAATAAAATTTCTCTTAAGGTTTGGAATATACCTAACACTAGTCAAGAGAATGCATGTTCCACCTTCTATTTGAAGCTGAATACTCTCTATTCCCTTGATGTTACATGTTATATCATTCCCATCATCACCTTTCCATTTCCAATCTCTTCAAGATTAATTAAACGCTCTTTTCTTGGAGACATATGGAAGATACAACCTTAGTCTAAAATCCACTCCTCGTCCACCTTATGATTAGAGATAGATAGAACATCATAACCACTTTTTGTTAAGACTTCAGATTCAATCATTAATTCCTTTGATTGTTTCGGCCTCTCCTTTGTCATTGGAAGATTGAGAATTATTCTTTTCCGTGGCACAACAATCCTTCTTGAAGTAACCTTTCTTCCCACACTTTTCAAAACTCTCTTTTTCCTTTTGATTTGAATGTTGATTTACTTTTTGGTGAACTTGAGTGTTTCCTGTGTTTAGTCCTTTCCCTAACAACAAGTTCGTCTGATTGAGTTTTGAAATTGTTTCCAGCATCAATGAACTCCAGCCCTTTTGTCTTTTCAGTAGCCTTAACTTTCTCTACTGTAATTGATCCTCTAGAATACTTGGACACATCACAAAGTTGTTTATAAGAAGCTGACAAAGAATTCAAAACGTATACATCTAGGTATTCAACTTCAAAATTAATCTGCAAGTTTTGCAAATCTGAAAAACGTATTTGAAAAATATCCAAGTTTACTTCTATTGGCACTCTTTCATCCATTTGAAAACAAAAAATCCTTTGCATCAGATACATTCGATTAGGTAGAGATTGTTATAGAAAGAGTTTCTCCAACAAATTCCAAATTTTCAAATGCTTTTTTTTCTTTGGATTACTTTGTCTAGTATCAAACACAAGACAATAAGATTTCTTACCCTTCTATTTTTCTCTTCTCTTGATTGCAGTGATAAAGATTTTATTTTTATACAAGATTCTGACTTCTGAGTCTATCGTTAGAATTGAAGCCATCTCAGGTGTTTCATCTGTAATACTTGTTGTTGCACCAGCTTGAGAAAGTTTAACTAGTGTCCTTTGATCAATCTTTATTTCTGACTCTTCTGATCTTCCCCAGGTGGCTAGATCATCCACCAATATATCCTGCAATCCCATAATTTTAAGATTGATTGTTTCTATAGCACAATGTCTCATTTACAATCAAATTTTTTAACCTCTTGATTGGTTTCTCCCGAGCATTCAATTATGAATTACCTCAGAGAATGAACTTTTTGATGAGGAATCTACGTATTCCCAATCGAATTTCATTGAGCCTCGTCTCCTCTATCCGCGTCAACCAAACCAATTGGCAAAGCAATCCATTTGCTCGATCAATGCTCTAATACCACTTGTTGACATTTTACCGATCAAGATTCTTGCTGATTAAACCTTGCAAGATCTATCTATCTCCTCTAAAAGAATAACACAAAAATAAGAGATACAAAACAGAGTAACCACACAATTTACGAATTCAGAATTAGCGACGTGCTATTGTTATATCTCGAGAACGAAGGGCCTTTGTATACGAAGTTTAGAGTTTACACGAATCGAGTATGCTTGATGCTAACCCAAGAATGAAAAGAAAAGACAAAGAAACAAAGCTTATATCAAGAATGAATTTAATAGAACCCACGTCGTTTTTGTTCTTCTTCTATGAACCCTTACAAGTATACTTTTCTAGTTGGGGTAAAATAAAACAATCATCAATATATAAGACCTTGTAAAAGTAAATATTTTAGTTATGGTGAATAGACACATGAATAAAACTAATATCCTAAAAACTTAGTAACTCGGATTTTAAAAGATAAATAAACATTTAATGTTTTCCCAATCTTCACACGTATTGCCTCAATTAGTAAAAAACAAATATACTATTTTCAGTTAATATTACATCCACTCATTATTTGATCCGACTCCACTTAGTGTGAGGTGATCATACTTATCAAATTTTTTTAACTCCAAAAAAAACCATGAATATAAAATTTAATTGGATATCATTTCGTTAAATATATATATATATATATATATGCACACTTTTTTTAAGTATTTTCCACGATAAAACTGATAAATTAAGCTTTTGAAATTAACAAAAAATAACATCATCATTTTAAAATTATATAATATATAAAATATTTTAGATTTGGTTATATAACATAACAACTTCATTGATACATAAATCTTTATATAAATAAGTAGGGCTGGACAAAATATTCGAAGTATTCGTATCTGATTTGTATTCGATTCGTATTCGAACCGAAAATTCAAATATCCGTTGATACAAATGCAAATACAAATATTAGAAATCAGATATTTGACAAATATAAATACAAATAGTAGACTCAATTATCCGAACTATTCGTATCTGTAAGTATTAAATAGAAAATTTAGTTAATATATAGATACATATATAACAAAACTGAGTTTAGTGATCAAATTGGAAATAAAAAACATTATTAATATTATTTAACATTTATTATATATATAGGAAAATATGTAATATATGTATGATTAGAGGACTAAAATATCAAATACTTTGAAATAACTAATATTGTTGAAGATTTAATTTATACTCAAGATTGGTTCTAATCCAAATGAGTTGGATAATGTTATAGAGACATCACAATATGTGAAAAAAATACAGAACTCACTAAATACATAATTTTTTGTGAATTTTATTTTAGTGTATAATCTAACAAATTGTTTCTTTGTTTTAGGTGAATTGACGATATTCGTAGTATCATCCACAAAACAAAATTAAATGACTTGTTTGGAGATGAATGCGAAGATTTGATGTTTTGTTTTATTTATATTATGTATATTTGCATCTCTGTACGATTTGAAATTTTAATTTTAGATTATATTTGATGATTATTGATTTTTTTATTAACGAATATCTATATATCCAACGGATATCTATATATTCGATAAATATTCATATTTATAAATATAAATACTAAATTTGAATATTCGTCGAACACAATACGAATAGTCCGATATTTGTAAACATTATAAAAAGAAACCCTTTCTCCTTAACGTGTCACGCCATACTTGCTTCTTAATAAGCCACACAACTCCAAATATCATTTTAATATATAATTTTATTTAATGTATTACTAAAATAATGATGATCTTTTCAGATTTAACGCTTTGGATTTATCTCTTAGCCTCCAATGCAATTATTTTATCTTTTAAGACTCTTCACTCATCCAATTTCTTTTAACGCAATTATAATGGTTGTTTGTAACAATCACGTTGGTTCTCTCCAAACGGTTGTTTATCGGAGATATTTGTCCGGTTGATGCTCTCCAAGGCCATCATGGATGCCGACTATTCGACCAAGTTGATGGGTCTTATTTCCCTAAATTTCAACATGTTTGTCTGCATATGGGTTCTCGCCCACCTCTCATTGGCCGATTTCTATATTTTCCTTTATTTTCTAAGAGAAATCGCTGGAGTAGATGTGGTGGATACAAACCTAGATCTGGTAAAAGAGGGAGGCGACGTGCTTCTCTCAGAGAAGATGGTTTAATTACAACAAAATACTCGGCGACACGAGGATTCGAGTAAGTTACAACAAATCGACGGCGATGAAGCACCACGTGAGGTGAAGAGACGGTGTGCAAAGCGACAAGCAAGCGTAGGTGAGGGAAGGTTGCTGAGGCTAACAAGGAATGCTACAGCATGACATTCAAGGGAGGGGTCGACGACGCGATTCGAGGGAGGTAAACCTCAAATTGACAGATATGAGATACGACGAGATGGTGTAGAAAGTGGTGAAACAACTTGGACGACAAAGGCGAATGGATGAAGAGAAGAGGGGATACCAAGGGAGGAGGAGCTCAGATGAAGAGAGGATGAAAAATGTCGCTTTTAGGTTTAGTTTAGGTTAAAATTCCATGGTTATATTGGTAATTTTACGAATTATATGTATGTCATTTTATGTTATTGTTAATAATTGATAACATAACTTTCAAATCTATGACAAGGTAATTGCTTTTCATATTTATTATTTGTATTCTTTTAGAAATGATAATTTCAATAACATATTTAATGTTTCTCTTTTATTCCTTTAAATAAATAATTATTTGTAAGTCAAAGTGTAAATTTACAATATTATATATATATCAAGATTTTATTTCATTTATCACAATTAATATCAACTAATAATTTAAAATAATATACGTAGTTATTTTTTATGAAATAAATTAAAAATTATATTATTATTATTATTATTATTATTATCAATGCATTTTTAATATTTTTAAAACTCAAATATGTTATATAACCACAATCAAAATCAATTAATCATTACACATAATATACATCAGTAGTTTTTATGGTTAATAAATTGAAGGTTGACATATAATTATATGGTATAATATCAAATATATCCTCGAAATGTTATAAGACTTCACACATACCGTGGTAACCCTAATAAAAAATGGAAAAAAGAAATATATACATTTATATTTTGTTAGTGAAAACACATTTGGTTTTGACATTTTTATTAGTAAAAGGAAACCTATTTCAAATTTGAGAGGAGGGAAACGAAATTGACAGCGATTTTCTTCCATTTTTCAGCGATTTCCAGCAATTTTGAGCGATTTTCGACGATTTGTGAGCGATTTCTAGCGATTTGTGAGCGATTTCCGACGATTTGTGAGCAATTTCCAGCGATTTCCGACGATTTAGAGCATTTTCCGGTGATTTCTATTGATTTTGGGTCGCACTGGATCGCAGAATCGTAGGATCGCATGGTCGCACGGGGTCGCCGAAACGCACGGTTGCACGGGGTCGCCGAATCGCACGGTTGCATTGGGTTATTGGGTCACGGAGTTACAGGTTCGCACTAGATCGCTGGTTCGTAGGATCGCACTAGATCATAGAGATATTTTGAAAATATCAATATTTTTGAAGTTAATTTTTTTAGAGATGAATATGTTTGAAGTCAAAATACCATTTTAAGGTATTTTTGAAGTTACCCTTATTATTATATGTATTAATGAAGGATTTTTTAACCATTTTTAAAAAATTAAATAACGCATTTCACCCATTCAACAAATATGTTATATAACCACAATACAAGAGATCTTTACCACATATTAAAATGTAAATACAATATAATCAATAAATGGAAGACAAACCGCCCAGTAATAAAAAAGTACAAAATAAACACAATATTATACAATAAAAAAGTACAAAATAAACACGAAATATTATACTTCCAAATAAAAATAGTACAATATATTTTCTCTAAAATATCAAAATTGATCAAAACAATAGAAAATTAAACAAGAATAAAATTTATAAAAGTTGAAAAATTAAAGATGAAAATATTGTATTTATAAATATAATATAAATTAACAAGGAAAATTTATAAATATTGAATAAATTATAAATTCATATGAACGATGATCGAGGTCTGTATTTGCAGTAAATTAAATATAATATATATATATATATATCTAAGACTAAAATATGTACAAATAATTTAATGGTAAACAATATTATTTTTTATGATTTGTTTATTTGGTTAGATTTTTTAGAATGATAAATAAAATAAGATGTTCAGCTTCTTCTTGGTGATATTTTCAACAAAAAGTTCGCTGACTTCAAATAAATCACAACAAAAATCCGTATGTAAAAAAATGTTACAAAATTCAAGCAATCATATTGAAAATTACAACATGAAGTTAAAAACTACATCAAAAATTGTATAATATAGATAAAAAGAGTTATCTAATTAAAAAGTGCAAATGTTTTTGAAAAGAAAATTATTATGAAATTCGACGGACGGAGAAAGAAAATATTTACAATGAATATTATTGAAGACTTATATCTATATAAATCAAAGCTTCTCAACAAAATATTTTGATGCATCTTTTTTCTTCACAATTAGAAAAAAAAAATCTACAAAATTCATTTTACTCATCAACTATATAACCTCCCAACATATATATACACTAATATTATGATTTTTTATTTTATTTTTTTATATTTTATCATCACAATCGTATTTATAAATAAATATTTTATACATAATTAAAAATAAATAATGAAATAAAATTCGTATTGAAACTAGTTAACAAAATAAAACAATCAATAATAAATAAAAATAATAAAAAAATTCCATCGACAAACAATTTTAGAAAAAAATGGGTAGGTGATACACACTGTATACACAAAAAAAATTTATTTACTAAATGTTTGCAATTCGAATGAATCTTTCCGAGTTCAAATATAAGATTTATGAAAATCTCTAAGCTAAATTTGAGTAGTGCGTGAGAAAGAGAGTAGAGTGAGAAATTGAACACCGTTGTTTACGAGTTCGATTGAATCGTTGATTCAATCTACGCCTCGGGGAAAGAAAAGGGATTAATTCTTTAGAGTGTTAGTTTTTCGATTAGAAAAGAAAGAGAGAATATCATTGAACCAAGAAGATCAATCTTGAGCTGTGCTCTCTGTAACCTCTTTTAAACCTTTGGACTGTGTCGTATTTATAGGCGAGTCTTCAATATTTTCACCTGTTCAGATATTAGCCTCTTAAGTCTGTAATATGCAAAACAACCCCATTCTGGGTCAGCAAGTACACTTAAAACCCTAGTGTATCCCCCTGCATCCTATTTTTCCTTAATCCAGCCAAGAACTGGATTACATGACATCAAATCTTCACATTAATCAAGTTCTATGCTGATGTTAACGATCAGAACTTCATCACTCTTTTCATTCCCTATTGCCCAGACTATGATTTAGTCTTCTGCAATCCTCAGCAATTTTAATGCCGAGTTAAAGTTGCTTACCGGAAGTATCTTTGTGAAAGCATCTGCAGGATTATCTTGAGTTCCAACTTTCAGAATCTTTACATCCCCTTGAGATATAATATCTCTTATAAAATGAAGACCAACATCGATATGTTTCGTCCTTTCATGATGAACATGATTCTTGGAAAGAGATATTGCACTATGTGAGTCACAATACACCTCAGCAACTTTCTGTTGTATACCGAGCTCATTTACAACCCCATTAACCCAAATAGCTTCCTTAACTGCCTCCGTCAAAGCCATGTATTCGGCCTCTGTTGTTGAGAGTGCCACAACATGCTGGAGATTCGATTTTTAGCTTACCACATTACCTCCAACCATAAACACAAACCAGTGGTTGACCTGCGTTTGTCTAGATCTGCAGCATAATCTGCATCGCAGTATCCTTTAACCATGAAGTTAGCACCCTTTCTAAACACTAGCTTCTTCCTCTGTGACTCCTTGATGTATCTTAACACCCATTTTACTGTTTTCCAATGACTCTCATGAGGGTTACTCATAAACCTGCAAATAACACAATCTTGATATGCAAGATCTGGTCTTGTACCGATCATTGCATACATGATTGATCCAACAGCATTTGAGTATGATATTGCCTTCATATGTGTACTGTCAGTTACTTCACCTTCAACAACAACCCTGAGTTTGAAATGAGCTCCTAACGGTGTAGAAACTGGTTTTGATTGTTCCATGTTGAATGTCACCAATACTTTCTGCAAGTAATCTTCCTATGAAACTGTCAATTTTCCAGCAATCTTATCTCTATCAATAACCATTCCTAGGATCCTTCTTGCAGCTCCTAAATCTTTCATTTCAAACTCTTTGCCTAGCATTTCTTTAAGACTTTGTAACTCTGTCACATTTCTTGCTGCTATTAACATATCATCTACATAAATCAGTAGATAGATATACGAATCATCTTGTAATTTCTTGAAGTAGACACATGCATCAAACTTACTCCTAGTGAAACCTTGATCTAACATATACATATCAAATCGTTGATTCCACTGCCTAGATGTCTGTCTAAGACCATACAGTGATTTCTTAAATAAGCAAACCTTGTCACCTGAGCCTTTCTCCTCAAAACCTTCTGGTTGTTTCATCGGAATCTTTTCCTCGAGACTTCCATGAAGGAAAACTGTGTTAACATCTAGCTGTTCAAGTTCTAAATCTAGGTAAGTTACCAATGATAATAGAAGCCTGATTGAAACATGTTTAACTACGGGAGAAAAGATTTCATGATAATCAACTCCTTCAATCTGTGAATACCTTTTTGCCACTAACATGGCCTTGAATCTTTGCTGATCAGAACCTGGTATTCCTTGCTTGAGTTTGTATATCCACTTACTCCCTATAACCCTTTTTCCTTCAATATTCTGAACCAACTCCCAGGTTTGATTCTTCCTTAAAGAATCCATCTCTTCTTCCATGGCTCTTTTCCATTGATGTCAATGTTTACTTCCTTTTGCTTCTTGATAACTCTTTG